>VXBX01006120.1:202847-221873 GCA_013400415.1 Scytalopus superciliaris | reverse complement strand
CCGAGAAGGGGCAGGGTGGGCTGGTGGGGAGGGGGTTCGTGTGTTTGGGCTCGGGGAGCTGCTGAGCTGGGGGGGGGGGGGAAAGAAACGGCGAGGAGGGTTTGGTGGCCGTGGGAACGCGCCGGGCTGTGTCAGGGATGGTTTGCGATGGATCCCAGGGAAAGGCTCTTCCCCCAGAGGGGGGTCGGGCACTGAACGGGCCCCCCAGGGCAGGGGGAGCTGCCAGAGCTCCGGCAGGGTTTGGACAACGCTCTGAAGGACAGAGTAGGATTTTGGAGTGTCTGTGCAGGGCCAGGAGTTGGGCTGGGTGATCCTCGTGGGTTCCTTCCAGCTCAGGACATTTCCCTGATCCTGTTAACTTGCCTTGTATCTGAAAGTTTCCCCATGGGTGTGTTCCTTTTTGCTTTTCTCTGCAAAGGCAGTGAACTTGTGATTTTAGAGAGGAAACTTGTGATTTAAGTTGTTTTTGTAGAAAAGGTAAAAGGTTTCCCAAGGTGCTCCCCTAATGCAAGATACCTCAATTAAATGGTTGTGCTTTTTCTCCCAGCAAGCCTGGTCTGGGATGTGGATGCTAGTTGTTTTGGGTATTTAAAATAATAAATATGAAATGAATTGTGGCTACAACTCTTACATATATTCATTTATGGATGATATTTAAGTGGTGTCTCCAATACTTGAGAGTTAAAAAAAATAAATGGAAACCAGGGGTACTTTGCTAAGTAGGGAGGTAGCTCAGGGATGAGTGATACAGTTGTTTCATAGCTCATTTTTTTTTGACCAACAGTGACTTCCTGCATGGAGAGGGAAGGGCAAATAAAGCTCACTTGGGGATTGTCTGGGATCCAAAAGGTGGATTAATAGAACTACGTGTACCCTGCTCTGAAACATCAGGTTTTGGCCTTTTGCAAGGCAGGGTGTTGTGCTGGATGGAGCAGTGCTCTGCTCCCGAGTGGCAGTGCCTGTGTCCCAAATTAGTGGTGATGTGACTGTGCTGCTTGGGGGGACACTGAAATGCAGGTGTTTCACTTGCCAGCACTGGAGTCTTGCTGCAGGTGAGGGAAGGGTGGTGTCTTTAAAAGCAGGGTTTCTGCCCTTGCTGGTATTAAGTAACTTTGCAACCGTTTCTAAAAAAATAATTCAAATTAACCCACCTTCCCCCTCCCTCTGCCCAGTGTTGTGAAAGGTCTGGTTTGTCTCGCCCTCAGCTGACAGACCCAGATCTGCAGAAAAATAAAGCACCAAAGTCCAGCAGGTTGTTGGGAGCACAAAACCTGTTGGCATGTGTCAGGATAGATGCAGCAGTCCTCTGTCTATCTGTATTTAATAGCCCTTCCAAGGGAAAAAGGTAAATATTCAGTGGCTGCTGCACTATATTTATTGCTCTACTAAATATTAACTAGAGAACTCTTGCTAACAGATTTAAATCCTTTAATAAATTAGTTCTGAAATGATTTTTTTCTGGTTATCTTAGCTTGTGGTTGGTAGTAGGGGAGCCTGGTGAAAGGTTCTTCATCAGAGTAAGATTTAGTGCTGGAAAAGTTTTCCTCTACTCAGTGTTCTTTGAATTAATTTATGATGTCTGCTGGTTTCTAGTGAGTACAAGACAGTGAACTTAATAAAATCCAACATATATCCCCTGTTTTTACTGCACTTGTCATAGAATGCTGGCTTGAAACTGAGTCTGGTGGTTGGAGTCAGTTCTTTAAAATTGTTAAGAAGTACTAATAAAGTCCTGGTATTTACAGGCTTCATGTGCCAAGTACTTTCTACACAATGGAATTCCACCTGCACAGATAATGATGGTGTTTGCACTATTGTTAGAAAAAGGCAAGAAGTAAAAAGTAAAGGAACCTGAAATTATTGAACCTTTGCATCTTGTGGGTAACTCCCCTGAGTACTGCAAGAGCAGCTGGGCCTGCTGGTGACATTATTGTATCCCTACAATGTGAAATATTATAGGGATGTAATAAATTAAATCAAATAAAATACCTTGAACCACTTCTTTTATGTACATCATCAGCTAATGTGTTTTTAGTCAGAATTTTGACTTTCAATGGAGTTGGCTTCTGCTTTTCCTTGCTGGTCCTTCCTGGAGTTGTTGCAAACTCAGATGCTGAGGGCAGGTGGGGAAATCCCAGGGATTTTGGGGTGGTTTGTTTCAAGATTAAAGCCAGTTACGAATTGATCTCGGTGCTTCAAGGCTTTGCATCCTTAATTTTCCTGAATTTGAATCCCAGCCTCTTGTTGGAACTGCAGTGGAAGGGTGAAATTTTACTTGCAGAACAAAAATATTTATCTATTAAATATAACTTGTTGCCAGTGTTGAACCTGGGCAATGTAAAGCATAAATATTGTGATTCTGGAAAAACTGAAAGCAGGAAAGCAACAGTTCCTTAGGGAATGGCATTTAAGAGAACCTGAGTAATGCTGTGTGGTGGTCCAGAGATAGGTGTGGGCACCTTGCAGATGAGTAAAAAGATGATCCTTGCTCTCTTTCAGTCTAAAAAGAAGCAAAGAGGAGGTACAAAAAAGATCAAAATCTCAGAGACAACAACAGGTTACAGAAGGGATTTGGGTGGGGGAGTTGGGTGGGTGTCTGGGTTTGGTTTCCCCTGCACCAGAACACTTCTGTATTAAAATCTTCTCAATTATAGATTCCAGCAGAGGAACAGGCACAGGGCTGCTTGAATTGTTGCTGCATAAATCATTCAGTTGCTTTATGGAGTTACAAGTCATGTGTATCCCTAAAAGTTCTGCAGACACCTTGAGGTTTCTGCCTGCTGTTACAGACAGGGGGGGTTACACCAGCCCAGCCCCAAACACTTCTGGCTGTCGTTGGTGTTTTCTGGGTATAAAAAAGCCACCCAAAAGTGCTTTCAATGGCCATATTTATTGATGGTATTGGCCCCAAAGGGGACACCTTTCCCCAGTGGAACGAGAAGCAGAAAGTGAAGCCAACCACTGAGGCAGAGCTGCCCCAGCCCTGAGGGTGAGGGAGTGGCTTAGCTTTGTTCACACATCCCTGCCTGGGTGGGTTTATTGGTTAAATGCTCTGCTTAAAAACATGTACAGCATCTCAGTAACCATTTAATCCCATTCCCTCTGGTTATTACTGTATTGTGTTGGAGGGTAGGTTGTTGCTTCTGCTGATTGTCATCTGACCTGGACAGGATGAGCTCAGTGACTTGATCTCTGAAGGCTCCTTTTAGCATTGCTTTTCAGGAGGGTATATTGTGGGGCTTTTTTAAAAAACTTGGACTTTAGGTGTGGATTGTAATGCCTGCGGAAATATCTGGGGATCTAAAAAAACCCCAGAATATTCCTACCTGGTTGTAGTGTCTATTCTGATGTGTTGGCTTACAGAGAGGGCTTATGGATCTCACAGGCTGAAGATGAGGTGCTACTATGCAATCTTTCCTCAGTTTTATAGACATTTAGTGATCTTTTTACATGTTGATACTGCTCTTCATAATTTTAAAATTGCAGTGTGGTAGGCATCAGGTATAGGTTGCAAGATTACTCTGCATTCCTGAGGTATATTTAAATTACCTGAGTATTAATTAGCTAAGTGCTCCTACCCTAACATGTGGATGACTTAGTAGATGAGTTGCTGTTTATTCCACAAAGACTGTACTGACAGCTGTTATTAAAACTTTTGTTAGACCTCTCTCTGTACCTTTTCTCCCCCAGTTCCTTCTCACTTTCACACTTCAGATGTTAAGCTGAATTAGCAAGGGGGTTACCTTTACATTTCAGTGCATGCTTTAAGCCAGATTGAGCAATACCCATCCCAGATGTCCACTGGCCTGTCGTTTTATGCTCAGCCTAACTGGATTTAACAAAGAGTTTATTTTTATGTCTGTTGCTTGCCTTAACATCTTCAAGAGTTTGCTAATGGCAAAAAGGCTCTTCACTGACAACACCAGCAATGTCTTTTTCTGGCTCTTAACTCCAGTGAACTTACACAGTGTGTTTTTATCTCCTTGGTGTAATAAACGTTGCAGTCTCTTGTTGCAAACTCATAATTATCAGTGCTGTTGACAGTTCTAAATAAAACCATAAGTTGATCCAAATTAGATGAATGATGAGGATAAAGTGAGGAGAAGGGCAGGAGCAGGTTGGTTGGTGTTTCTGTTCCTCTGATCTTCTCTGGTTCTGTTGGGAACTGGAAGATTTTTATCTTCAGTAATATCAGTGCTGATATTCCTTCTTTACTCCACCCTTCTCCTTGCCCTGCAAAATAAGATTATACAAGGAAACAGCCTTCTCTTCTTTTCTTCTGTAATAGTGATTCATGGTTTTTTTAATGCAAGGATCACAACTCCTGTTCAGCCAGGTAAGGAAAGCTGAGCAGGATTCACTTGGTACCTGAAAACACAGGGGACAGTGCTTGGAGAAAGGATGTTTTTGTCAGTGTTTTAGCTGGGGCTCTTATACTTTCAGTACCTGATTTATTGTGTCCAGCTGAAGAAAGCAACCCTGGAGCTGTGCATGACCAACTTACAAGGTGGAAATACTGCAGTTTCCATCTTGTTTGTTAGATTAGACGTGTCCAAAACTGCTGTTTTACAAAGCTGCTGGAGCAGAATATATGGAAATTTTGCCTTTTTTCCCCCCCCCGCCATTTATGCCTTTGTAGGGGGAAAAACCCCTAATACTTGGTACTTACACCAAACCAGACATCTTATTTAGTAACTTCCTTGCCCTTCAGATGCTCACCAGCCTAACATTAGTGTTTTCACCTGTGAGCTGGGTCGGGAGCAATCTGCAGGAGGGCTGCCTGTTGGAATAGGAATGTAAATCCCTGGATGATGAGCCACAAGGAGCCTGGCCGATGGTTGTGCTCCTGAGGTTGTGCTCGGAGGTTTGGATGGGATTCAAGCTATAGAAATCCACTGACTGGTCTTGCCTTCCTTTTATTTGCCTGTTTGGGTTTTTTTGTGGGTTGTGGATTGTGTTTGGGGTTGTTTGGTTGTTTTTGTTTTGGTTTTTTTTTTTGAGGGATTGGTTTTGGCTTTTGGTTTGTGATTGTTTTAAGAGTCTCAGTGTAGAGTTGAAACAGAATTTTGTCCCTTCACCTGTTGAAGGCTGGTGCTGTAAGCCATGAATTAGAGATTCTTGTGCAGGAGGGCAGCTTAAAGTTGATTTGAAATGGACCAACAGCCAGAGCACAGACACTTCGGGTGCCTTTCAGCTGAACAGGCTTATGAGCAGTGCATGATGTCGATGCCAGTGTGCAGCTCAGCTGTGGGAGCTGAATGTGAAGTTGCCCTGGGGAGCAGGGGAGGGGAGCCAGCCGTGTGTGGCTGGAGCTGCTGTGGCTTCTCCTTGCAGCGCTCCTCAGGTCTGAGGCAGATGCTGGGTAGGGCACTTCAGCTGTGCTTTCCTCACTGCTCTAGCTGTACAAGTGAGCTCATGTGATGATTCCTGCAAAATCAAATATATCATTGGCTTTGGGCCAGAAGGATTGTAAGAAGTGACTGTGGAAGGAGGGGGTGTTTAAGTATCTGGGGCCTTTTCCAGCTGTGCCTCCTCCTCCTATTCCATGTGAGCTGTTACAGGGAGGGTTTGGAGTCATTATCAGCTAACTCAAATGTAATTTGTTGTCATGGCTGTCTTGATTCCCTCTGGTGGCTGAATTACAGGGCAGTTGCCTTGTCAGTAAAGTAGTTGGGGCTTGATTGACACGGTGCTGATAAAATAGCCACCAATTACTTATATTTCATTTTTGAGGTTTCGGTGAGTTAGAGAAGCAGATCTAATTTTCCTGGCCAGTGAGGCATCAGTTTCAGTAACAGCTGCCTGTGTAGGCAACTGATTTGGCTGGAATTGGCCAAATTGCCAATTGCATTGGCACTGTTAATGAGCCCTCAGTGCCTGTGCCACTCTCAGCTTGGTTAAAGAGCAGAGGAGGTGCCAGGGAGGTGAAGAAATGCAGGTCCATGTTCATTGACTGAGAGCACAGGTTGGGTGAATCCTGTGTGTGCTTTCACTGCTGCACTGCAACTCAGGGAGCTTCCAGAGCCCCAGTGGAAACTTCACATGCTGTAGAGACAGGGATCACACAGGGAAACAAAAACTCCCGGAGGTGTGAGTGCAGGTGTGGGTATATTGAGCTGGGGGAAGCAGAAATGCAGAACAGTTAAGAAATTAATGAAAATATTTGTATACTTACCAAATTATAATCCGGGGTATTGCAATATCTCTTTAGGAAAATGCTGGAATACACTGTGTGTTCACTTCTGACTTCAGAGGTGTAGGTGGCTGATTATGAGAGTTTCCTTGGGATATTTTTGGGCTACAAATCCAGCACTGGAAGCAAGGATGTGGCACTTCCTTTTTACTCAAAGAAGGCTTTTGCATCCCTGTAATTATGAATTCCTAATTTATGTTTTTCCTGCTTTTTACCAGGAACAGGAAGGTGGTCGATTACTCCCAGTTTCAGGAATCAGATGATGCTGGTAAATGACTTTTTCCTTACCAGTATAATATTCTTGGGCTAAAGCAGTTCATTATTGCCATGTGTATTATTTCTGTTTCTTTAACACAAATTCCAAGGAGTTTCTGCTCTTCACAGCCTGAACTGTTAATAAGTATTTGAAAATATAATGATTTTCATATGTTTTGTGTTAAACAAACAATGGTGATAGAAATCTTATTATTTAATGCTTGTATTGTTGTAGTGCCTTGAGGCTGTTGGCAGCAACTTCCCTCCTTGGTCTATGTTATGTTCTGAATCTCCCTGATGCCACTTTTTTCTACTCTGAAATATGTTTCCCATTTATTTTGGTGGACTCTAGTTGAGCCCATAGTATCAGGCATTTGGGGGAATTGCATCTAAAAAAATATAATCTTCATGTTCTGTGTGACTTAAAGAAAACCTGAAAGCCATATGGAATATGTTTTCAGTTCTTAGACAGACACAATGCCACTGTTTGTTTATCAGGTTGCACTGATAATTACTATGATACAAATATGCTTGGTTCTTAATTGCAGCCCTGTTACTCACTGAATAAAGTGTTGTGCAATAGTTGTAAAAAAGTTATGCTGTGAACTCCTATATAACGGCTGCTTTTTCCCATCATAGGACAGTAAATGGTGTTGGCTGTTAAAAGCATGTACAAATATATATGGATGTTAATTTTTAATAGGTTTATATAATAACTGACTAACTGTAAAATGAGATAGTGTCCTCTTGTGAGGCTTTTTATGTTTCCTGATACCTCTGTGTCAGACTTGACTGTACACAGCATTTTTCTCGTGCTGTTGGCAGAAGAAAAGGTAAATCACTAGTTTAGGGACAGGACTTTGCTTCTTTAAAATCTCATTTGAAGCTTTGTGAATTTTTTTTTGTTGTTTTTTTGTTTTATTTTGTTTTTTGAAGGACCTCTTTTTGTTGTGCATGAAATGATCAGTTTAAGTTAGAGCTGAGGAAGTCAGTTTGCTGGGAAGTAGGAGTTTGATTGAAACCCCTTTTGTACTGTCCCGTCCAGATGAAGATTATGGAAGAGATTCAGGCCCCCCATCCAAGAAAATCCGCTCGTCTCCCCGAGAGGCCAAAAACAAGAGGCGATCTGGGAAGAATTCTCAGGAGGACAGGTAAAGGAAGCACTTGGTCTGTTAGGACTGTGCCCTTCAGAGTCTGAGCAGTACCTTTCCAGCTGTGGTGACTGCTTACACATCAGAGCAATCCCAGAGTAAAATGTGGTAATGTCCGGGAAAGGTGCACCTTCCCAGCCTGCTCGTCAGTCTGCTCTTTGGAAAGTGTTATTTCCCCACACAACAGCGGCTGAAATGGGAGCCAAAACAGCAGTCCAACTTTGATCTTTCTCTCATTTTCAGTGAGGATTCAGAAGACAAAGATGTGAAGACTAAGAAAGATGATTCACACTCAGCAGGTAACCACATTGTACTGATGTATCTTCAGAACAGGCAGTGTCTGTTCCAATCCAGCTTGTGAGGGTTGCAGGAGTTGGGTTTGACATAGCACAGGCTGCAGGAGCAGCACTTCTAACACACTTCCCTTCAGCTGGATTCTGCCTCTGCTGCTGTTGCCTCCCACCCTGCTTTGGGATGATGGTTTTTGTGTAATGTCATGGTACTATAAAGTTTGTCTTCACAGGTGGGGAGATTGGTTAATCTCTTCCCTGTAGTTTTCATCTGTATTTCAGAATGACACAAGAAGTTTCATCTTTCCCTTCCAGATGAAGATTTTGGCAGTGAAGATGATGACATAGGAGCAGATGATGGCAAAGCTGACAGTGACTATGAGAGCTCTCAAAAAAGCAAAAAAGGAAAAAAGGCTAAGCCAGACAAGAATAAGAGAGCAGCCTCCAAATCCAGGAAAAGGCCTGCAGGTAAAAAAAAAAGAGAAAAATCAAACAAAGAGGTTACTAATAGTTGGGTGACTACAGAAAGGTGTTTATTTTGTTGAACGTGACTGTGTTGTCCTCTCATCCATTAAGTGTCTTGATTAACTCTCTCATAAATGACTTGACCTCGAGGCAGAGGGTCTGTATTGGGTGTTCATCACAACTTGGTGACTTTTGCTGCAGAGGACAGTGAGGATGAGAAGGAAGACCACAAAAATGTTCGCCAGCAGCGACAGGCGGCATCCAAAGCAG
The DNA here is from genome assembly GCA_013400415.1 of Scytalopus superciliaris. Lineage (NCBI taxonomy): Eukaryota > Metazoa > Chordata > Aves > Passeriformes > Rhinocryptidae > Scytalopus > Scytalopus superciliaris. Next base: position 213,249 of record VXBX01006120.1, on the reverse strand, counting down.
CCTCCAAGCAACGGGAGATGCTCATGGATGATGTGGGCAGTGAGGAGGAAGAGCAGGAGGATGATGAGGCCCAGTTCCAGGAGAGTGAGTAAATGGGATTGTAAAAGGTGTAGTGGGTTTAGTTCCAGAGGTGGGGTGATGGGTCTGGCCACACAGCAGAAGGAACAGCTTGCTTTTTGACTGTGACACTGAAGGCATAAATTGTCCTTCTTAGTAATTTACTCTGTCCAACAGACCAAGCTTAGGTTTTTCCCATCTAGAACTTGTCTTTGTAAGCAGCCCTGAAGGATTATTGTAAAGCTCTCACTGCTTCTTGCTGTCCCTCTGGTTTTAAGGCATTGGTGCCACTTTCAGAGGATGTAAAAACCAAATGAAATCTTGCAGCACAGCAGTTGAGTGGAAGCTCCCAAGGCCTCACTGTGTCCTGTCTCACAGTTTAACTGGCACATCTCTCAGCTGTATCTTCTGCTCCCTTTTCCAATTTTTCCAAAAAAAACTAAAATTTCTTTATGCTTCCAGCAGATTCAGGAAGTGATGAAGACTTCCTCATGGAAGATGATGATGATAGTGATTATGGCAGTTCAAAAAAGAAGAATAAGAAGGTCTCCAAGAAATCCAAGCCAGAGAGGAAAGAAAAGAAAATGCCGAAGCCCAGGCTAAAGGCCACAGGTGAGGCTGCAAAGAAAGTGGCTCAGTTTGCTTTAGAGGCCTGGATTTTCTCTTTTTTATTGCTATTACAGGACTTGGTGGAAGTCTTGGAGTCAGTAGGCACCCACATCAATGATGAAGGGCTAAATTACATGATATAAAGCTGTAATATGAAATAATAAGGTGCTTTAATTCTTACTGTAGGGATTGAATTAATATCTGTCTTGTTGGTAAAAACTACCTGGTATTCAAAACCTGCCCTATTGAGGTGCTGCATTCTTAGTTTTTATGTCTTGTAGCCAAATAATAGACATAAATTGGCTTTGTTTGGGATTTTGTGATGTTTTCAGGGTGGAGGGAGGTGGGGAAATCTGAGCCTAAAGAAAAAATTTATGCATTTCTGCAGGAAGTTTAAAATAATAATAGTGATGTATGTTCTGGTGTGACAAGAGCTGGGTTCATTTATGATGTCATACCCAGCAATTAGTCAGGACTTGCAGTTAAATAGCTTTAAAATCTCATTAGCTACCTTTTCACTTCAGCTTTGCTAATGGGGAGTTCAAAAAGCAAGGTCTGGGGGGATATGGCCAATGCACAGTGAAAGCTGCTGCTGGAGTGCCTGGTAAATCCTGTTTGTGTAACACCACGTGGCTCTTCTTGTCTTTGCTGCTGCTGAGTTTTACAAGCTTTTTCTTGTTTCAGTGACCCCCAGTCCAGTGAAAGGCAAAGGGAAGGCAGGTCGCCCCACAGCCTCCAAGGCAACGAAAGAAAAGACCCCATCCCCCAAAGAAGAGGATGAAGAGCCTGAAAGCCCCCCAGAAAAGAAAAAATCAGCCAGCCCTCCACCAGAGAAGTCAGGGGACGAGGGATCTGAAGATGAAGCACCCTCTGGTGAAGATTAAATGGCAGTTGAGGAAATCTTTGTTTAAAAAAAAAAAAGAGAAAAAAAAGAAAAAGGAAAAGAAAAACATACTTAGGGGTAGAACACGGTTTTGGCTGTGGCTTGACTCATGGGCTTTGAATGCTGTCTTTACTTTCAGCTGTTTAATACAGTGTATCCTTTTTTAATAAGAGGAAACCCTTATACAGTAATATTTTGAAGTCAATGTTCTCTGTTGGCCATTCCGTTCTCCCTCCCCCGCCAAATCTGAAAGCCATTTGAGACAAATTAACAGACCATTAAATATATTTTTTTTCAAGGGATATTGCAGTTGTGAAGCAATAAGGTTTGAGACTGATATGTGGAAACCATACTTACAAATCCTTAAGTAGAATAGATTTCCCAGTGCTGGTAAGAGTTGTTTAAAACTATTATTCTGTATTTGAATATATGGAGAAAAAAATGAACCTATGCTTTAACAGACTTTTGTTGAGACAAGTTCACTCTCAGAAAAAAATGTAGTTGATATAATTCCAATGGAGGAAAAGGAGAGACACGGGGAGGAAACCTGTGTTTCTTGGATTCAGACACGTTATTCATGGAAAGCAATCAAGAGACTCAGAGATGGTCCAGTGTCTTTGATTTAAAAAAGACCCTCCAATTAGGATGGGAGATTTTTTTGTCTTTGCTGAAGAGAAAACTGTTGTGCTGTAGGCAAATTGCAGCCCATTCTACCCAAATCCAGACACACAACTTACAAGCTTCCCACATCCATTAACTCCACGTTGTTTCTTCAGGGTTGGCTGTAGATGGGCAGAATAAGGAAGAGAAATTGCAAACAACTTTTAAAACTGGTTTCCATTTGGTATTGTGGAAAATGTCTTTAGAATTTTTCCAAGGACAAAAAACCCTAATGGATAGTGTAAAACTAAATTCTTTAGCTTTTGGGGGGCGAGGGATGTCCTTTTATAGATGTGAAGCAGAGGATTCCCGTAGTGCTCTGGTCAGTCTCGGATCCCATGAGTCAGGCTTTAGTGTTTCTCTTCTCTCCCTCCATCTGTCCTCAGAAAAGCTCCAGTGATCCCTCAGCCTCTCCAGCTGCAGTGTGGGGCAGCAGGCAGGGAACACCCCCACCATCCCCCTCCCATCTCCTCGGCCTTCCAAACCCCAGTGGGAGAGGCTTTGCTTCCACGTGGGCACGTCTGCTGGCCAAGCTCCCCGAGCCTGGGAGGTGCTGGATGGGGAACAGTGGGGAGGGATGGAGCTGGGAGGAAGGGGAGTGTTGGGAGCAGCGTGGCAGGGCTGTGGTTCTAGCAGGATAAAGCAGGATGTCCCTCTAAATGCAAGACACTCGAGATGTGTGTGGTGGCATTTTAATGTGTTTTTATCAAAGCAGCCATATCCTTTTTTTTTGTTTTGTTTTGTTTTTAAAACCTCCATTATACTACACAAGCCTTGGTTTTCAGACCCTGATACAGAGGTTGCTGCCATGTCTGTTGGTGGAAATATTGAAAACTGGACCTGCCATTTTTCTCTCTCTTTTTGTTTCCTTGAAACCCTCTGTGCTTCTGTCCGTTGCTCACAGTTATCTTCCAGCTGACAAGCTTTGCATCCTGTTTTTTTGTCATGGAACTACACATTTTGTAACCAGCCTCTTGAAGGTGTAACATAAGGCAGCTAATTAGTTGGATTTCTGGTAGCACATGCTACCAGATTTTTAATCCTGTTTGGATTTTAGAGAGCTCTTTAGATGTGATACACTAATATGATCAGGAAGGACACTTGGCTGAGTCCATAGGGAGCCTGAGGATGCTGAGCACGGTGTGGAGCTCGAGTGGGGAATGGAATATTAAACACAGCAGCCAAGTGATTGTCTTGTGTGGTTCATAGCCCTGGTTTTTATTGAGGCTGGTAAATTACCTTGGCTTATAAAAATTTAAGTTCTCTAACGTTCTTTACTCTCATGAAACTACTGTTGCCGTTACAATAAAGATGATCGTTGTTTCGATTGTAAATCCTTTATTTTCAAGTGGTTGAACTTTTCAGAACAGCTTAAGGCTGGAGTGAAGTACCAACCTGGAAAAAGAAGTGAATGTAATCCCCTCTCCTCTCCCACAGCTCTTCCCTGATTCCTGGGAGTGCAGAGTCTCTTGCCATTCCCTCTGCTCCCAGTCCTCTGCTTATTGGGTAATAGGGGAAAATAAAGGGCCACCTGTGGAAAAACCACTTGGAGTAAATTTGGGGGTAGCAAACACTTGTGCAGGTGTCTGGTTCCCATAGTTGTTGTTACCCTTCAGTCCAGACTCTGTTCCAGGCTACTCTTGTCCATTGGGTTCTTGGGTGTTTTTGGTACTCAAGTGTACAAGGATTATTCCAGCTGATCTGTCAAACAGTTGGACCTTCACCTGCTAGACCAGATCTTTTCTGAAGAGTGTGTTTTGTAAGTTCCACTTAAAATATATTTTTGGGGTTATTTTTCCTAACACGGTTAAGAAAAGGCTGTGAAAAATACGTTTCCATTGTCCTCAGGTCAGGTCTGGGACTGCTGGATTATTTTATGCCTGGCAAGTTTGGCCCTTTATCTCATAAAACTGTTCTGCTTTCTCACACAGTCATTCCTCGTGGCTGTTCCAGGCTGCATGATGCTCATTTCTGAGTCTGTCACAACCCAAACACTATGGGAATCCTGTACTTGGGGGATTTTGTAACCTTTTCTAAATCTTACTGTTTTGCTGATTTATGCCAACACTAAACTCTCACGGTCTCTTGGCTACTCCCTTAGAAATGCAGCAGTTTACCTTAATATTTTTAATTTTTTAGCACACACCATTTTTCAGCAGCAGCACCTTCCCATTTTTAAATCTCCTTTTGAATTCATTTCTGTTAAGCCTTCTGATTTCTTGAAGGAAAGCTGGGCAAATGCCCTTCTCTGGGAGCACGAATAGTTCCTCGTGGAGCAGAAAGTTTCATTCACAGGAGAAGGCTTTGACAAGATGGCCCTCTGTTACACAGCTGTAGTTTTGGAGCCTTTGCAGAGAGGTAAATGGATTTATTCCAAAATTTAGTTAATCTGGAGCCCTGCCCCGGTCTTACCCTTACAAAAAAGTAGTTCATAATTTCCATTAAATGTTCTTTGGGACATTGTGAGTCCACACCACCACGCTGTTTTGCTGTTTATGCCACTAGTCCTGCCACAAGGTTTGATCAGTCAAAGTTGGCAGTTGCAGTTGGGATTTCATACTAAAGGTGATTTGCTTCAGTTTCTGTGTGATCAGCACGAGAATGCTGAGCTGAACGGGTTTCTGAGGGGGCCGTGGGGGAGAGCCTGACCAAAATGGGCAGCTGAGGAGCTTTTGTTGTAACTTCATCCAAGCAGAAGAGTTGAGGGGAGAGAAGCAGCACACCCTGGGGGACTCTGCAGTGCCAGGTAAAGGTTCTGAGCGTGCCCAGCTCCTGTGCCAGCACAGGAGGTGATGGACAGCCAGGGCATTGGCAGATGTGCTGAAATTACTGATATTTTTTTTCCTTTTTTTCTTTTTTTTTTCCCTTTTTTTTTTTTTCTTTTCCCCCCTCCACTGGTGACGGTCACAAAGGTACAACAGACACTGAGGCACCCAGGTTGAGGAGGGAGGGAAGCAAACTGTAACATGCTGGAAGCTTTTGAGCTGTAGAAACTGGTGCTTTGCTTTATGTAATTTGTTTGTGAAGTGTTTATTTTTATAATAACAGATCATATTGTTGAACACATGGTTCTTAAAAATCTACAAACTGATCCATGAGTTTAATATTTGATTGAGAAGTGGACGTTCATCTGTTGGGGGAGGCAGGATGTGAAAATGAAGCAGATGGATATTTAAAGGGACACTGTCACAAAGTAGTTGCTGGCATATAGGAGATGTTAGTTTGGGGGGGTCACATCTATATGTGGAAATTATATATTCTATATGTATATGATCAAATAGAAGATGTTCCCTGAACTTTGAATATTTTCCTATGGTTTTGGGAGGTTTAAATGTAAGTTCTAACCAAATAGGAAGCAACACTAACTGTTCTGTTCTTACTGTCCAAGGTGACTTTTTGCTTTTTAAGTACTCTGAGGAACATCAGAGCTCTGAGAGCCGACAGTGTCCTTTCGAGACCTCCCCAAATCAAGTGTGTCCTCATTTTAGACTTCCCACTTCAGTAGTTGACTGGCATTTGAATGTCTTTTCATTGAACTCTTTCTACTAAAAACAAACCACAAATATTTCTAAGTCTAGTCAAGTCCTGCCATGTGCTGACTCTGTATCAACCACTGTTGGCCCCGACTCCAGCCTTCCTGCCCCTCCAGCCGGTCCAGCATGCTCAGTGTGACTGCAAACCACCATTGTGCATATGCTTTGTATATTGGGGCAAGGGGTTTTTTATATATATATTTTGGGAGGGGGTAGCGGGTGGGATGGAGAAATCCTCAATCAGCTTAAGCCAGACTTAATGTGTGTAAAAGCCCCCAAGGTCCGTGGTGTGTGAGTGCGCGGGTGTGAGTGCGCGCATGGGAGTGTCTGACATCGGGTCCCCTTTGTGTTCACAGGATTTGTGAGTTTTACTTTCTCTTTTTTCTTTTTGGGGGTTTTTTTTTTTTTTTTTTCCTTTTTAAATTTTTATTTTTCTCTCCTGCAGAAGCAATTGTTACGGAATTAAAATTGTAAATAAGAGCTACATAATTTTTCGTTTAACATCATGTCACAGCAAACCCTGAATAATCAGTTTGAAGGTAGAGGAGGAGACTCCAGGTAGGGCCTTGGGCCTTTGGCAAGGCATCGTTATGTGATATGCAATGAATATTTGTCTTGAGTACTTGCAATCCCCTGCTGAGCTTTTCTAAAAATCAGGCTCTTTGCAGTTCCCCTCCCCATCCTTTTAATTTTTATTTCTTTTTTTGATCTCAAGAGCAGACAGAAAAGGGGCAGCTGCAAACAGTCACCTCTGGGCCCAGTGGGGTTGGCAACTCTTGCAATACCTTGACAACACTGAGATCCGCATGGTACTAGGAGTTAAGTCTGAATGTAACATTAATGCTTTATTTAAAATTAAAAAACCCACACTTTCTTCTTTTTAGGTTTTTTTTTTGTTTGTTTTGTTTTGTTTTTTTTTTTAAGGGGTTGAAGTGAACATGACTGTTGACCATGTTCGTGAATTTATAGATGCAACATTCATTGGTAGAATTGTGTGATGGTCTTTTGTGCTACTTAATTTTACATATTCCAGTCTCTGTATGTACCTGCAAAGAAAGAAAAAGAAAAAAAATAACAAAACCCTGCTTTGCTTTTATTGAAAGGGTTCCCAGGACTGCATACCTGCTCCTGAGCTCTGTTTTAAGTATGTGTATCCTTCGCTTGTATTTTGTATTAAAAAAGAACCACAAGGAAAAAGAACCCTTTATTGTTCAGCATGTTGGAATTGTGTCCCCTCTTTTATTTTTCTCCTTTTTGGAATATATTAAGCAACTCATTCTTCTGTATCTTTTATTTTCTTTTGTAAACTTTTTGGTTTTGTTTAAAAATGGCTTTATAAAAGGGCTTTTATAACCCATGAACACGAGTTGTGTAATTTTTCTGCTCTTTGAAGGTACCATCCTTCAGTGGTTGGTTTCTCTTTGAATGTTACGTGGAAAATCCTCTAGGATGTGTGATGGTTCTGGGATTAATGTGTGAGGAGGTAAGTCGGGTTTTGGGCAGAACATCTGGGCAGGTGTGGCCTTCCCATCTCTACCTGTGAGGTGAGGGGGGGATTAAAGAATGTTGGAAAACACAACCTGTGCTTTCACAGGCTCTTCAGGAGAGTTGTGTGTTCAGTTTTTAAGGTTCAAACCCAATTTGGGTGATGGTGAAGAAGGACCAAACCCCTTTGCATGTCACCTACAGCTGCAGGAGCTTCCCTGCATCAATCCAGAGCGTTTGTGTTCCCCACGTGTGTGCCAGCAATGCCAGCAGACCCACAGCCCGTTCCCAGGGGTGAGGGCACCTGTGTCCCCCAGGAATATGGGATAAATCACCCAAATCCTCTAAACCCTCGTTAGCTGCTTGCCCTGTCAGCGTTGAGAGGCTGCCCCAGGCACGGGCACGTGGGGGTCTGTTCTCTTGTTAAATCCATTCCAGCACCTTCCATCCCATCCGCACCATCCCAGCTGGGACCCCGCTAAGTCCGGTTTTACCGAGCCGGGCTCATCCTCGGTGTCCTGCCCGCGCTTTGCCAGGAGGGGGCGCGCTGGGACGGCGCCTCATCCCGCTCCCACCTTCCTTTGGGATGGAGCTGGGAATCCCTCCGGAATAACACCCTGGAATGCCGAGCTGGGCAAGTGTTGTGTCATTGTTAGCACCACAAACGGTGTGTCCTGACCTGGTTTGTGTGTGTGCGTTAAAACCCCAAGCGGTTCATCACCAGGGATTAGGCTGAAGCTGCTCCAGGGATCCAAAGGGGGAAGTGTTTATTCCTAAAGGTTTGGGATGGCAAAACATGCTTGTAACCCTACAAATGAGTAAGTTTGGTGTGTGCTCTCCTTGCCCCAGCTCGGTAAGATGCTCAGCCAAACAGGGTCGTGGTCTCGGAGCGTTTGGTGCTGGATCCTGTGGGACAGGAGAACAGGCTGCAGCATGGCAGGGTGGGTTGGTGTGTGTGTGTTTCCAGGGGCTGTTTTGGGTGCTTTATGGAATGCCATCTCCATGCCTGGCTGCAGGTTCTCTACCCCTTCCCTTTATTTTACCCCACAGGGTGGTAAAACGTTGTGTAACCCGGGAGGGAGGGCTTGGTGTTGGATGTTGACAATGATGCTCCAGGCTTTTGGAATGGAGTGCTTTAATAATGGGAATAGAGGAGTGGTTTAATCACACAGCTCATGGCATTCCTGTCTTTTCCTTTTGAACAGAGCAGCCAATTAACCTTGCCAGGTATTCCTACCTCACTGCTGTGGCATCTGCAGCCTTGACACGGGTCCTTGATCTGGAGCAGCTGCAGAGCTTCCTTCAGGTGCTGCTGCTTTCCCCCTCAGCCCTGCTCCTCTGAGCCCCCTGTGCTTCCTGACTGCTCCATCCTCTTGGCAGATGCCCTGCCAGCATAACTTAAGGAAACTTCCCTAACAGAAGTTCCCATTGGCTTTGTAGTGTTTGCAGGGAATTAATACCAGAAACAAATTATTTGTTTTGGGATTTACTGGACGTGCATCAGAGCAGTGGACACGGATAAGGTTTAGTAAGTCCAGCAAGCGCTGCCAAAGCAGGGGAATAAGATTCCCTTGGCAAACAATCCTTGCTGTCGAGTTTTAATCTGAGAGAATTTTGCCTCGGGAATATCCTGTTTGTGTTCCTTTTGGTAGGATTTGGTTCTAGGATGAAAATGGAGTCAAAAGGTGGAATTCAAGATGGGATCTGTTTGCAGCAGCGTGGCTTGTTTGGGCCCTACAGGTGACCTTGGCAGGGTAAAGGGGATGGGTTTGGTTCTGATCTCTGCTCTGTGTGACAGTGACAGCACCCAGTGAAGGGTTAGGTTGGATATTGGGAAAGGCTCTTCCCCCAGAGGGTGGTGGGCACTGACCAGGCTCCCCAGGATAGTGGGAGCTGCCAGAGCTCCAGGAGAGTTTGGGCAGTGCTCTGTGGGACAGGGTGGGATCGTTGGGGTGTCTGTGCAGGGCCAGGGGCTGGAATCAATGATCCTTGTGGATCCCTTCCAACTCGGAATATTCCATTATTCTGTTCTTGCCCATCTTGCATGTTGATGGAAATGTGGAAGAACTATGGAAACTGGGTTTTCCCAGCAAATCCCCAGCACTTTCAAAGCACATTTCCAGGTACAGTTTGGATGCAGCAAATTGCAAAGCGGGCAGGTTTGGCTTTTGTTTCTCGCTCTGGTATTTGGGCTCTGTGTCCCACACAGTGTGACAAATTAAGCACAGATATCCCTAATAATTGAAATTCCCGTGGAGCTGGTGCAAAGGCTGCCCAGGGGAGCTCCGAAGGGTGTCTGTGTCTGCTCCTCATGCATTGATTGAAGAGCCCTGGGGCCCTGAAACGTGTGATTTGTGGGGTTGGCTCTGCCCTGGGAGTGCTGCTCGTGGGCTCAGAACCACATCCGGGGCTCACACAACCTCCAGCTTCAGATTTGATGTAGCCCAGGAAATGGGTTTGTGTGTTTGGGGTTGGTTTTTTTTTTCCCCCCCTTCTTCCCATAGACAGAGGTCAAGTTCAAGTGCCGTTATCCCGCTGTGGGCAGGGCTGGAATGTGCTCCCCCCACGGAGAGGGATCAGGCAGGGACAGTTCCTGCTCCGGGGGTGCTGCGTGGAGGGCTCTGGGTCAGGTCCAGCCCTGGGCCCCGGGGGGCTCCAGCTCTGCCTCCCGTGGGCAGAGCCCTGAGGGACACCCAGTGCAAACCACAGAGGCAGAGCCGCCTCCTGTTCTCCGCAGCAATATTTCATTTACCCTCTAAAATGATAAGTTCTGTCTTGCATTCAAGAGTTTGCTTTCTATTCACTTGTGAATTCTGTAGCTTGAAGAGAAGCTGGGGCTTTATTTGAATAATCTCTTGTCTTTCAGGTTGAATAACATTTGTGTTTTGAGTAGATAACAGTTCCAGCAGAAATACATTTCCTGCTGTCACACTATCTTTATCCTTAAGCATTTCTGACTGAGCACTTGGCCTTGGTAGGAGGTTTTGGTTTGCATTATCAATTAGAGCCTTTCCTAAACAGGGGGGTCTGGTGGCTTTGGTCGTTACAAACCTTGTCAAACAGTTTTGATTAATTGCAGTGTTTTATGTCTGAGAATTTCTGTTTCCTCCTCTTGTGAAACAAAGTCAGTACTGATTTTTTTTTTTTTTTTTTTTTTAAAAAAAAACTCTCTCTT
>VXBX01006120.1:157538-192724 GCA_013400415.1 Scytalopus superciliaris | reverse complement strand
CGTGCCTTGGGGGGCTCGGCCGCGGGTGCGGGAGCTGCGGGGGCGATGCGGGGCCGGCAGACCCCCCCGGTGGCCCCGCCGAGCCGGGGCAGCGCATGCTCCCTGCCGGGCCCAACCTGCACATTTAAACCGCGGCGGAGGCGCGGGCGCTCGGGCTGAGCCCCGGGCGGCGCCGAGGTAGGACCGGGACTAAGAGCGGGCGTGGGAGCGGCCCCGGGACGGGGGGGATGCGGGGCAGATGCGGCTGCCGGGGATGGTCGTGCCGGGCAGCGGGGGGGGCTCCGGGGGTCGGACCGCGCTGCTCGGACCCCGCATCGTCCCGCTGATGCTCCCGCGGTGGGGGAAACAAAAAGCCTCCCCGGGCCCCGTCACAGCATCGCGTGTGCCCTGAGGTTCCTTTTTTCCCTGCTTTTCGGGCTCGCAGAGACATCCGCCGTGGCCGGGGCGGTGCCGGGGATCGCTGAAGGGGCGAGGAGGTTGGGAAGCGGGATGTGAGCGCGGACTGGCAGGGACAGGTCAGTGAATCCCTGGAATCCCAGGAAAGCAGCGCCTGGCAGAGGGGGGTTGTCTCGCACCTGGCTGTAGGCTCTGGGTGGGTTTGCTGCGGGGTTATCGGTCTCTCCCCTCCGGCTGCAGTGGGAGCTTTAACTGTGGTACCTGAATGGCATAATGTGAATATTCCAGAGATTATTGACTTTGGCGTGACGTTCCGTGGATTGCTGACTTTGGCGTGACTCAAGAGTTTGGTGGTGAAATTTCGTAGTTGTTTATAATAAACATAAACTAAAAGACTAATTTATCTTCCTGTGGGTGACAGCGTTAGGAAGAAGAGAAAAAACATTAGAATAAACTTAATATTTATGCTGGTGATGGCCAAACTTGGCAAGGTGCTTGATTTTTATGCCTATGATTAAAACAAACCAAAAAAAAAAAGACATTGGAAGGGAAATGTAGGAGGAACAGCTTCGCTGGTCCTCACCTAGACCTGTGAGGCTCAAACCTTGTCCCGTTCTGGCACTGTCCTGGCTATAGATGTGGTTCATGAGCAGCATTTATATGTGTAGCATGAGGATTACTCCAAATTTATAGAAATAGAACATGAGTAAGAACTTCAAAAGTACCCAAATGACCTGGGCACTGAAGTCATGCAGGCACTCCTGAAAAACGTGTACCAGCCTTTAAACCATTTCTATTACTTGCCCCACCTACAATTTTCTTTCTTCTTTTTATTTATTTATTTATTTTTTTTAACTTTTAAATGCATGATGCTGCCTGGACTTTGTGGCATCACCAAGAGCCACGGCCCTTCCACTCGTGGGGAGTGGCAGAGCCAGGAAAGCCAGATTGCAATCCCCGTGCTGGGATTCCAGGCAGTGCCTAAAACTCTGCAACTTATTACCACAAACCATCGTGGAAGCCAAGAGAGCTTGGCTTATGGGATTGGGGAAAAAAAGGATTAGAAATTTGATATGGATAACGAGAATCTCCAGAATTAATAGCAAATTAAATGAGAGCTTTATGAGGGATATAAATCCCTGTATTTCAGGGCATAAACTGATCTCGGGATTTTAGGAGGAAACTTCTCCTTGTAGGGAGGTTTTGCCTGCCCTGGCTGCTGGTGGGATATTCCCTTACAGCTGGTTACAAACCTGGGCTGTGCAGTCACAGCTGGGAGCGTTGTGTGTTCTTAAAGAGGTTCCAATTAAAGTATCGGTGCCTCCAGGTGATTCTTGACATCCAATTGTTTCTGGAAGACCCAAAGCACCTGGGTTTGTGGAGAACCTGCCTGAAGATAAGAGTAGCATCAGCTGTGAGCACAGCAGGGCTTTTCCAGACTGTCATCACCCCGGGAAGGCAACAGCAGCTCCCTCAGTGTCCCCCCGACAAACTCCAGCAGTGTTTGTTGTCAGTGTAGGGCTGTATCCATTCCATAGCCAGGGTGGGAGAAGCTGAAATCACTGGACTGATTGCTGAGTTAAGGAACACAGCCCTTGGTCTCTTTATCTTTGCCAGAGTTCCTCGGAAATGATGTTTAGGATAAACTCTTGTTAACCTTTTCCCCAAACTGTTTATTTCTCCGGAGCACTCAAGTGGCAGGGCTGGCGTGGGGGGGGAGGGTTTGGTTTTGGTTTTTTCTCCCGGAGTTTCATATCTCTGCTCCTCAGCTCCAGGTGGAGTTCAGGGTGATGGTTGGGCTCTTGTGGCTGATGCCATGGGGAGCTCGCATTTAAAAATAAAAAATAACTTTAGCTGCCCACTCCTGTACTGAATGTGGAAGTAGCAGCTTTGCTCGGAGGGTGAGCCAAAAAGGCTGGTCCTAAAAGCAGCAAATCCATTGTATGATGAAGTGACAGGGCAAAACTCCTCTTTGAACATAACTGGGGAGGGGGGGGTGTCTCTTCATGTGTCTTCTTGTAAAGCCTCTTTGGAAAAGTCAGCTGTGAGCAGAGTTCCTGCATCACTGAAAATCTTAACCCAGGTCCATGAGATGCTCTGAGGGTTTGCAAATGACTCCCGAGGGCTGGACCAAAGCAAAGGAAGGCAAACACTGATGTTCTGTAAGAGCAGGGCTTATATGTGGTATTTCTAACCCACTTTACCTCTGGCTTCCTTAATTTGACACGGACCAAAAAAAGCCTGAGCAGTTGTGCCTGTGGGGCTTCCCTGACTCTCCCTTTGCAAGGAGTTCTGTGGAGGTGGCAGAGAACTTGGGGCTCTGTGTGTTCTTCCCTGGGCATTTCAGGTGGTTGGTGTAATTCAAGCTTCTTAATTCAAGAAAAAAAAAAAACCCAAAAAATCAGACATGACAATGTAATGTGCTGATGATCTCTCTTTTCCTCCATGACTTTTCCTCCTCTGGCTTTACCCTCTTCAGAAACTTAGCCCACTTTTCTCACGGTGGGATCAGAGAGCCTTTCAGACAAGCTCTAAGTGGTGTGAGTAACATGTTTGTGTTTATCTTCCACCTCTCTCTGCTCTGGAGCAGCTCACCCAAGGAGTGCCTTGTTGTGGTAGTTGCTTTAGGTTTTCTTTAATGTGCCTCTTGCTGCCTCCTTGTCTTGGCTGGGGCAACATCAAAGCAAAGCTCTTGACCATTGGGTGAAAGTTGGGGAGGTTTGTGATGGATTCGGGGCTAAGAGGGAGCAGAAGAGAAAGGAGCTGAAGGCAGTGTTGGAGTAAGCAGGTAATAGAAGGTGTAAAGCCTCGAGCAGTGAGAGACTGATGGGATGGAGAGGGAGACACAGAAACCCCAAAGGGTCACATCTGGTGAATCTCCTCCTTTCATTTCTATTGCAAATAATTCCATCCTGTGGTGGTGTCCTGTGGCTCGTGCAGGAGGTGGGGCAGTCAGCCTAGGACAGGCCCAGGAACCCTCAGACTCAGCTGAGGAAGGGGATGGAGACCCTCACCTTTTTAGTAAGCAGGGGCTTGCTTTAAAGCTGTCTCTGCAAGGTAGTCAAGCAATATGTGAGTTCCCAGCAGGCTGGCTGTGAGCATGGACTGCACAACATAAAGGGACTCTTGCACTGACCACAACCAAAAGAACAGGAAAATGGTAAACTAAAGGGTTCTTTTTGCAGCTCTGTGTCCCAGTGCTTGTATAGCTCAGTTATCCAAGACTGATGATATCCCTTCCAACCTGTTCTCCTTGTGCTGCTGTTGCTCCTCACTGGTGGAAGAATCTTTGAGTCTGGTCTTGTGTTTTGGAGCTGCAGAAGTTGCCGGTGTGTCCAACCAACTGAGCTGTGGAGTTGCTGGGTCAGAAAGCAGAGCTAAGTGGAACCACAAGGGCACCATTTTATTATTGTTGTTTGCATGCACGCTGTTCCTTGGAGGTCCCTCTAATTTGTGCCCTTCCTCCTTGTTTTCATATCCTAAAATGTCAGTTCCTCTCGCAGTTCAAAAATATTTGCTTAACATTTTGCCAGCCTGCAGAAGAGGAGAAACAGACCCCCGTGAATATTGTCTGGCAAAATAAGGACTGTAATGTAGGAATGTGGTTCAAATGGCTTCTTTGTCTGGGGGCTGGAGGCACTGGAACACACACAGCAATAAGCAGGTGCTTGATTTGCAGCTCTGGACCCTTTTTCTTCCTCCTTGTTGGAGAAAGAAACTGCTGTTAGTCCAGATCCCAAGGACCTGGCCCTGTCTGACATCCAGGGAAACCTTGTCTGAGTAGCACATGAAACCAGCTCTGATTTCAGAACCAGCTTCTGGTGACTTGCAGATGAATTCCCATAATTGCCAGGTTTGGAATACTCAGAAGGCGTAAGGATGGCCTCTGGCAAAACAATGAGGTTTATTTGAAAATAGAAACTTAAAAAAATGCAGGGCGCTGGGCTTGGTTTGTGAGGTGTAAAGGTTTTCCCCTTCAATCAAGGGAACAGGTTTTTTTTTCCACCTTCATTTGGTTGGGAGCTGAAGTTCTCCGTGGTGGTTTGTCTCCAGGAGCTGGGACTTCAGGAAAAACACAAACCTAATGAGTGCAGTGACTCAAATCCGTGCAGGTTGTCAGCACTCCAAAGACATTAATGTTCTTGCAGAGCAGGCTGGAGCCAACTTCAGGGATAATGTGCACATAGTTGTGGATAACATTGAAATCTGGCTTTAGGGTTATGGGCTGAGACTCCTGGTGAAGTGGTGCATGCAATGAAATCCACGGATCACACTTTCATCACCAAATGGAGGAGTGAATCCTGCTGGGAGCTGAGTTGCTGTGCCAAAGAAACTGAGGTGGGGATCAAACCTCAACTCTGATGCTATTTTGCCATTCCCCTCCCCGTTGCCTGCTCCTGATTTAGGGGGAGTGGGCAGAGCTGGCTCTTCAGTGAGGTGTGAGGTGGGTGTGAGTGTTCCCTCTCTATCCTCTGCACAGACACCAAACCCCTCCACACGAGTTGTGAGTGAGGTGCCTTTGAGGTGATTTTATGCCTTTTCCATCAGCAGTGCTCAGTCTGGGAATGCTGGGCTGTACCTGCCACTGCTCCAGGGGGGTTTGCTGCTCTCTTCCCCCTCTGCCCAGGCCCGTGGTGCCCCTTCAGTTTGGAGAGGGGGTACCCAGAGTGTTTTGCTCACCCACAAGAGCCGAGATGTCGCTGAGCATCCTGTTAGTGCTCTGCCCGTGATCTCTGTGCTACCTTGGTCTGGGTTCTGGGATAAACTAATAAGCTCTCCCTTTAGGGCTGTGCCAGGAGAATAAAGGGTTGTTGTGGCCACAGAGAGAGCGCTTCCCTGTAGGTCTGTGGCGGGAGGCACTTCATACACACAAAGGGACGGAGCACAAAGGGACAAGGAGGTGACAGTGGCTCCAAGGCTGTGGTACCAGGTACTGGCTCGTGGCGTGACAGGGCAGGGCTTTGTGCAGCCGCTGTTGCTGTTGGACTCCAGAGGTGCGTTTGGGAATGTTTGTGACAAACGACTCCTGTGTGCCAGGGGCGGTGGGAGCAGCTGGAGCAGCGCTGGAACAAAAGGCTGCTGTGCTACAGCCAAGGCCGACTGAACAATTAATGGGCCTGCAAGGGTGGCTTTTCATGAGCATTGACTAGAGCTGGGTTTGGGAGAGTGGCTGAATGGAGTCTGGAGAGGGGTCTGACCGTGCCTATGAAAAGGGAGAGCACAGGAATTACACAGGGGATAACTGGAGGGAGGGAAGGAAGGAAGGAAGGACACTTCCCAGCTATTAAATCTTTTAGCCTGTGGATATATTGTTTCAGGGGAAATTCTTGCAGCCTCAGCGCTTGAGACCCATCCATTGAGGCTGGACAAATCACTGGAGAATGTGCTGTTGGGAGCAGCCCTGCAGCAGCCCCGGGGAAGATGATTCAACAGGGCCTCTTTCATCTCTGATTTCTGCGAACAGCCTGCTGTTTGTGCTGCCCCCAGATCCTCCCATTCATCACTGTCTGTGCCCAGTGCTGATAGCAGAGTAGGAGCCTTTTGGGCCATGCTGCCTGTCCCTGTGCTAAGCCCTCAGTCCAAGGCCAGCCAGCACACCCTGCACAGCCAGGATGGGCTGGGATGGGGCCGGGGATGAGCCCTTTCCCAGCCCGGGATGGGGCCGGGGATGAGCCCTTTCCCAGCCCGCGATGGGCTTGGGGATAAGCCCTTTCCCAGCCCGGGATGGGCTTGGGGATAAGCCCTTTCCCAGCCCGGGATGGGCTTGGGGATAAGCCCTTTCCCAGTCCTTACTGGGCGAAGGGAATGCTGTGCCTGCCTGAGGTGCCCTGGCTGTTTGCCCGAGGCAGCCCAGAGCATGTTACAGGAATATCAGAGGGATTTCTCGTAGCTCCCTGAACTTTACCCCAGTAAATAATGGCAAGAGAGAGCCCAGCGTGGAGGGAAAATCCTGCCTCTACTCCAGCCTTCAATGCACAAACTTTCATTTACCCTTTGCTGTTACAACAGGCTCTTTCTGAGGCTTTTCCAGCTCTCAGCCCCCTGTCCTGCCACGCAGTCTGTGCCCCTGCACCACTGCTCAGAGGGCTCTGCAGAATCCAGGCAGCTCCGAACCTGCACTCTGTGCTTAATTACTAAAAGGCTAATGATTTAGGGCTGATATTCTTCCCAGGGCTCAGAATAGAAAGTGAGGTTCCTGTTTGTATGGAGAGACAGAGTGGGGTGGGGAAAATGCCTCACTCTGGTCACCTCCTGTAGAAATTCCAGCTTTGAGGTGGTTCTTTTTTTTCCTTTGGTTGGTTTTTTGGGTTTTTTTTTGGGGGGAAAAGTGGAAAACTGCCCTTCCAGATATTCCATGCTGCTGCATTTTGTGTGTGTTAAACCCCTGCATGTGCTGAGTCCATAACACACCAAACTGATAGTGAGAATGAGGAAAGGAAAAAAAGCTTTTTAAGTTGCCCATAAAGACCTTTCCGGTGAAACTTATCGGCCTTAAAAAATAAAACCTGATTGCTTCTTATCTTTGCAGTTATCCAGACAATTTCAGGCAGAAATAAAATCCCAGAACCTCATGTTTTCAGACCCAGGCCCCGTGGCTGGTCTGTCATGATAAGGGGAAGGCTCAGTGTGTTCCAACAGTGATCTGAGGGCCTCGTTAACCCGGAGCATTCGGGGGGTGCAGGGAGAAGGCACAGCCTTGGCTGCCCCAGGCACATAAAACTGCTGTTCTTAGAACTTCCACCCCTGGTCTTTGCCCTGAAAGCACCCCAGAAAATTCCCTTTATTCCCTGCACACCTGTCCCTTTGGCAGAGAGGGCCGGAGTGGCAGAAGGTGCCTGGAATGTGGCATAAACCCACCTCCTGCCAGAGGGGCCACTGGAAGGGTGGATGTGGCCACTGCCCGTGGGGTGGGTGGCTGGGACAGCCCTGCCTTAGAGCAGCTCCCAGTCCAACACCTTGAAAGGGTTTTCCTTCATTCCCTCCCCCTTGGCACTCTCCCCCCACGGGTTCCTGTGCCAGCTCTGGGTGTTCTCAGCGCTGGGAGTGCCCAGCAGGGCCGTGGCTGCTGCCCAGCCCAGGGGCTGCTGTGACTGATGGGGGTTCTGCTCTCACAGCTGTCCCGGGGCTATTCCTCACGCTGCAAAGGCTCTTTGTCTCGTTCAAAGCCATGACCTCATTTTACAGACAGAAAACAGAGAGGGAGAAACCCACCAACCTGCCAGTGGAGGTCAGAGGGCTCGCCGAGAGATATGTTAGCATCAAACTTCTCCGGCAGGGACACAAATAACTGGGACTGCAGACCAGAAAATTACCATGAAAAAATGGACTAACTACCATGTGATTACAAAAGAGCCCATTAGTTCTGTGTGTGTCTAGGACTCAAAGTGTGTCCTTTGAGGAAGAGCGGGAGGTCACGCTCCCAAAACTTTAAGCAAAAGGGGCTGTTGCTCTCCGTGTGGAGTTTGGGTTGTGCTCTCCTTCTTTTTTTTGTAGGCACAAAACGAGGGAAGTTTAGATTTCAGTGTTGGATGATAGCTGTCACTGCTACTTTTCCAGCCTATGGGGGTACAGTTTGGGGTAATGAACACCCCTCCAGCTCCCCCAGGGCTCAGCAGTTTGTTTCTGGATTGTTCCTTTCCCATCCATGACTGAGGGGCTGGATTTCCAGTCTCAGGTATCCGTGGCCTTTGCTCTGACCCCTGGATTTTGCTCATACATCAGAACTGTCCTCCCCACCCCAGGGCTGGTCCTGAGACTCTGCTGGCCCCGTGGCTGTCACAGTTCCCAGATAAAGCTGGGAATGATGAAGCTCTCTCTGGGATAGTTCTGGAGCTGCCTTGGAGGCAGGAGGAGCTGAAGTTGTCTCTGCCTTGCTGAGGGGTCAGATGTCCCATTACACAGTGATTGTGCCTTAGTTGGAAACAAGAAGTTCCAGTTTCACTTCCCATTTTCCCAGCCCTGTGGACAGACACTGCAAAGTGGACACAGCAAAGCAACAAAGGCTTCTGTCTCCCCATCTCTGTAGCAGACAGGGAAATAATTCTTGTCTTGCTCATCACTGGTCATTTAGAGTGAAGTTGTGTCACTGCTTTCAGTGCTGAGGTGGCCCATGTAGTGGCACAGCTGTGTGTGTGTTCTCTGTGCTCTAACACCCTTCCACCAGCACTGGGTTGCTCTTCTCTTTGCCAGTTCCAGTTTGTTGGGGTGAGTGCTTTACAATCGGCTTTCCCTGTGTCACTCCCAGTGATCATTTTTTCCCTAAGGATTGCAGCAATGCAGACCTCTGAGATCCCACGTGCTTGCTCAGGGGGAGAGCATTTCAGGCCTCAAAACAGGGTGGTGATGACCAGCACCAAAGTTCACGTGCCCTTTGGGGAGCTGCAGTGGATGGAAATGCAGATTCCATGCAAGTGTTGGCAGGATTTTGGTGAGTGTGGTGTGCCTTTGGCTTTGCTCTGTCTGCAGGGACACTGGTGAGGATGCTGCGAGCCTTGGGCAATCCTGCTGTGTGTGCTGGGTGTCCTGCAGGGGTTTTGAAGGGCTGGCCAGTCTCAGAGCTCTGGGGACAGTGTAGGTGCAGGGGGTGACAATGCTGCAGAGCTCTTCTTTGCAAGGAGACGTTTGGATGCTCCTCCACAATTCCTGACCTTTGCAAGCTTCACCTCTGCTGAGGTTCTTCAGCAAAGCCATCCCAGAGCCCCAGATGGTCCCTCTGCAGGGAAGGGTGGGGGACTGGGCTGTGCTGCCAGTGCTACTGGGCCAGCTCTGCTGCAGGACCCCGGGAACTGGGGGGATCTGAAGCACCTGTTGGAGTTTCAGCCATGGGGAGGCTGCTGCCCTTTTGAACAGCGTCCCTCTCTTTTTTCCTTGCTCCTCACTTCCCGGTATTCCCTTTACAACCGGCCCATTGTGCTGCGGGCTACGGCAGCTGGGTGGAGTGTTTCAGGCTCAAGTGTAATTTCAGTGCCTTTAAAAGCCTTTGGAGGGCTTTTTTTTTTTTCCCCCTGAAGAGGACAGCAACGCCAACAAGGGATAATTTGATGGATTACTCTGCGGGGCTGAGGGGCTCTCCCTAATCCCCTTTGTGGGGCTGTTTGACGAGACGCGGAGCAGAAGCCCCCAGCCCCAGGCAGAGAAAAGGCAGCTCAGCAGGGTGGGCTTTACACTCTGACATATAAATACAGGCCCTGGTCATGTGGTGCCGGATATAATCTGTGCCTGTTACCACGCTGTGGAGAAGGGGGCACCTGGAGGGGGCTTATTTTTCC
Organism: Scytalopus superciliaris; assembly: GCA_013400415.1. Lineage (NCBI taxonomy): Eukaryota > Metazoa > Chordata > Aves > Passeriformes > Rhinocryptidae > Scytalopus > Scytalopus superciliaris. Next base: position 183,059 of record VXBX01006120.1, on the reverse strand, counting down.
CCTTTCCAGTTCAATTTACATTTTTATTCTTCTGCTAAAAATAATAAATGAAGAATGAAAGGCTGGGGAGGGGGAGAGGTTGGTTTGGATCAAATGCCAGGGTGATGGGCACAGTATTTAACCACCAAACCCGAGCCCGAGTGAAAAGCAGAAGCAGATCATCTCATTTCCCCTCCCGCTCCGAAACGGGGGCTCCTCTCATGAATAAAAGCGAGAGCTTTGGGTCGTGCAGCAGCAAAACAAAGCTGGGGCTCTGATGTGGAGCCAGCCAACCTTGTCTGGAGGTCTTGGGCTGTTAGAGCAGACCTGCTGCCGGCTCAGGGGAGCGTGACCACGAGCGAGGCTGTTGCATTGTGTGTTTGGGAGCTGGTGGGGCTCCCGTGGGCTCAGTGAGGGTTGGTGGTGGGATGCCAGTCCTGAGCAGGTAAAAGGCTGTGAGATCACCCTGTGTGGCAGGCACGAGTCCCCTTTGTGGTTCCTCTGCAGCTGAGCTCAGCTCTGGGGTGTTTATTGGGGTGCTCAGTCCTTCACCAGGGCAGTTGTTTTCATGTGTCTGTGATGGAAACAGGGCTGAGCCACAGACCAGCAAGGTGAGGGTCACCCCATCAGCCATGGACCTTGTTTCCTGCAGAAATCGGGGTGTCCAGCTCCAATCTGTGCCCCATTATGTTGTCCATGCTCCTCCCATGGCTCTCCCAGGCAGGCTGAAGCCTGCTGCTGCTGCCTGCCAGGCACAGGGCAGTTAATGACACCCCCTGGCACCACTGTGGGCTCTGGGCACGTGTCTGTCCCTCTGAGAGCTCCGAGTGTCAGCGTGGCCTCTGCTGAGTCAGTGACCCCGTTAGTCAGACAGGCGGTTCCTGTTTGTAACGGGAGGGGAGGAGGAGGAGGAGGAGGAGGAGGAAGAGAAGGACTGGCTGCAACTGGCCACTCTTTGCTGCTGTACCTTTTCTGTGGTCAAGCAGTCGGGCACGGGAGCTGAGGCAGCAGAGCCTGGGAGGAACCTCCTGGCAGCAGCAATTCCTTTGCCAGAGGAAGAAGGAGGTTGCAGGACAGGAGGTCAGTGGAGCCTCAGGGCTGCTCTGCTGTCTGTGTGGTGTTTGTGTTGTGGGATGAGGATAAAACATCCACAGAGGTACCAGAAGTGTGATGGGCAATGGGGACAGCGCTTTCTCCACCCTGGAAAGCATCCTCTCAGTACTGTCCATTCCCAAATGGAGATGGCACTGAGCTGGCCAGGGATCTGTGTGTGACCAGGGCTTTTGGAGTGCCCTGACAGCGGGATGGTCCTGCTGCAGGTGCTGCAGTGGGGGGATTTCAGTGAGTTCTAATCCCCAGCTGTGACAAGTTCAAGCGTCTCCCTTTGAGCCAAACGGTGCAGAGGTCGGAGCTGTCAGTGGGATCTGCCCCTCCCTGTACCTCGGGATGCATCTGTAGCATCTCCCATTTGTCCTGGATTACTTATCCTGGCTGCTGGACACTGCACTGTGGGGTGAGGGAGGGAATCTCAGATGGCCTGAGGCTCCCAGGTATTCTTGTTCTCCCCTGAGGGGATTTCCACCCTCTGCTGCTCTTTCCCTAAGCCGAGCTGCCAAGCCCACAGAACTGGAGCCCCTGAGCTCAAAGGAAAGGCAGAGTTAATTCAGAGACTAAATAAACGGCCTTCTCCCATCCCTGCTTAATGACTGCTCCCCTCTCCCCACCCTGTGAATGGGGTCAAGGAGATTTGGGAGGGGAGGGGGAAGGGGAGAGGGTCAGGAGAGGTCGGGTGAGTGTTCCATTGCATCCCGGCCGGCCCTGCCAGAGCTATTCTCCATGGTGGATTTCACATTCAGCGCCACTGAATGGACACTGATAGCTGTGAAAGCCTCTGGCACTGCATGAACAGCCCTTCCCCAAGCACTCCCTCTTGTGCTCTCTCCCACCGTTTCTTCCAAAGGCCTTCCAGGGAGTGGGGAATTAATAATGTCCCGAAAGAGCCCCTTGCAAGGTTGGAAGGGTAACGTTGGGGTTATGAATGGAAGCCCAACGGGCTGCAGTGCCCTTTGCCTTCCTCTCTCTCTGCTGCCCCTTGGGAATAGGTTTGTGCATCAAACCTGTGTCACCTGGGAACTGCTGCATTGGAGCAGCCCCTGCCTGAGCTTTTCCTTTCCTAAGGCAAAGGCTTTTGTGGGGCAGTTTTCTTTTTCTAAGACAGCCCTGACAGGTCAAAAATAGTTGATAATAGAATCATCACATGGTTTGTGTTGGAAGGGACCTTAAATCTCACCTTGTTCCACCCCCTGCCATGGGCAGGGACACCTTCCATAGCCCAGATTGCTCTGAGCCCTGTCCAGCCTGGCCTTGGACACTTCCAGGGATGGGTCAGTTACAACTTCTCTGAGAAACCTATTCCAGGGCCTCAGCACCCTCACCCTGCATCTAATTCTCTGTTGTTTGATCACTGCTGGGGTTCTTTGTTGTGCTGTGGAGCCAGGTGCATGACTGGCATCAATCAAGGGCTGCAACCACATTTCATACCATCTCTTTTGCACCCATGTGAGAGACTGGAAGGGTTATGGAGTAGCAGAATTTCTCTGCCATGTAAATACACCCAAATTTTATTTTTAAAATGCTCCTCCCTCAATCTTCGTTCTAAGCACTATTGAGATGTGAGGTCCTGTGTGGGAAAGATTTGAGGAGAGACTGAGGGAAGTCTTTGCCTGTGTGTGGCCATGGGTGCCCTGCACATCCTCCAGCTTCTCCAGGTGTCTTGTTTCTCCCAAAAGCAGGAGGTGTGGTCCTGAGAGGAAGCGGGGAGTGAACTTGTGCTGCTGGTGTTGTTTCACATCAGTGAGTCTGTGCCTCTGACATCACCAGCAAATCCAGTCCTGTCCCTGTGTGTGTCTGTGCTTTTCCTGCACCCAGAACCCCTGGTTTCCTCAGCCTGCCTTCCTCCCTGTGCTCCTGAGTGCCTGGGCAGGAGAGGGCAGGGCTGCAGGGGGTGCTGCCCCTCTGTTTGGGTTGCCACCGCCGTGCCCGTGGGTGGCAGGGTGCCCTCTCCTCTCAGGCTGCCTTTGTCCAGCACTGCTCCTGCCCCCGGGCCCGCCCTCCTACCTGGCTGCCAGGTGAACCAGCCTCTGGGAGTTGATCTGTTGTTTCTCTGCAGAGAAAGGAAAGGAAAAGTGTGGTTTGCAAGCTGAAAAGCAAACCAGGCACCCCGGGATTGAAGAGGTTTTGTTTTCCTTGGGGAGGGAAAGGAAGAGCAGAGAAAGAGCATGAACAGCAGCAGCTGATGTCCCCGTGTCCCAGCTGTGGAAAAGCCCCACATGTGTCTCCCTTGTGCTCCTGTGTGGGGAAACCTTACACAGAAGGGCTGCTGTGTCCCTTTTTGGGGCTGGCTGTTGTCCTTGGCAAGGTGCTTGGCATTGGAAGGACAAATACTGTCCCTGTTGTAAAAGTTTGGGGAAACCGAGGCCAGAGGGCAAGAAGTGCTGTCGTGTGGAGCAGCCACCCCCCACCTGACTGTGAGAGGTCTCCCCAAGATGCCAAATGCCACTGGGATGGACAGGGGGCTGCCAGCTCACCTGGGTGTGAGGTGGAACCGCTGCTCTTAGACCAGGGTCTCCCAGCTGGGTGAAGGTTTTCCTGACTCCTTCCATACCAGGGCAAAGCTGCAGAGCCCCAGAGGCAAAGCAGTCCTCCCACATATTCTGCTGGATAAATTGTCCTGGAAGGGATTAGATTAGTGGTTTAAGGGATGTGCCACTGCTACTGGGAGCCAGACTGTTACCTGCAAAGCTGCAGGGAACATCTTGTTGGCATTAAAAAGAAAACAGTAATCCCACGTAGTAAATCTCTGCTGGGTGTTGTGAAACAGCAGATCAGCGAGGGAAGGTGATAAATGTGAGCACCGGGCTTTGGGCAAAGTTCAGGCGAGAGCCCCGAGCTGGGGCTTTCCCCCCGGGCAGGTTTGGGGCAGGGCTGGGGTTTGCACGGTGTGAGGAGCTGGTGCTGAGAACACTCCTGTTATCAGCAGGCAGGGAGGGCCCTGAAACCAAAGCTGTGTCTGCAGAGGTTCCACCTCTGCTCGCCTGCAAACTACTTCAGGAGCTTTTCCTGACTGCTGGGCGCTGCAGGGCTCCCCTGCCACCGTGGGGAGGAGGTGAGTCCTGGCTCTGAGAGCCTCCCAAATCTTCCTTTGCCATTGCCTGTCCTTACAGATCAGCAGCTCAGGGGATTTTCCTGGTCTGCACTTGGCGTTTCTTTCCAGCCAAGCCAATCCATCTCTCTCTATTCTGTGAGCAAAGTTAAAGAAGTAGTTTGTAGGCATTGGGACAAAATGCAATTTAAACAGCAAAATTCATCATTTGCTACAACTCTGTCTACAGCTGGGTTGCTGTTGCCAACTTCTGCCAACTCTCCTCTCTGGCTGGTATTGCTTGTGTGTACACTGGGCTTTATTTTCTCGTTAAAGCCCAGTGAGGGTGTGGAGGGAGGAGAGACAGGTCCTTTCCCACCTACTGGTAAGAATTTCAGCCTTTGCCTCCAGATTGAAATCCCAGGCAGGTGGGGAGATGGACAGATTCCTGCTGCCTCCTCAGTGCTCGGGGTGTCATAGCAGTAAAAGGGAAGAAAATAGTTTTTAATCTCTGTGTGTGAGACATTTTTACTTAATGTTTGGGGTTTCACTTGAGGTAAATCCCCCTCTTTAAGCCCTCCAGACCCTGGAGCGGAGCACACAGTGGATGTTACATCTCCCTTTGAGGTCTAGCTTAGAGTGATGGTGGCTCAGTTCATTTTGCCCTGTGACTCTTCCTCCAGTGAACAGCACCCAGGCTTGTGCTGCTGGAGCTGCAGCTTAAATTCCTCCCCCAGGGCTGTGAGCCAGCTGGGCACCCATCCCAGCCCAGACATCCTGTGTCTAACCCACATCTGAGCAAGGTGGTCGCTGCCCCCATCCCTGCCTTGCAGAGCCAGCGCGCTGGAGTGATGCTCGGCGTGGCTCGGAGGGTTCCTTTGAAGCCATCTCTGGTGATTAAAGACAAAACCGGTGCTGTTCCCTCCCCTGTTTGCTGTTTGACCTTGGGCAAGTCGCTTAAATGCTCGCAGTTGTTAAAAGGAGGGCTCTTCCGTGACAGTTGAGGTCTCGGTGGGTGTGGAGGGGGAAGGTGAAGGATCCCAGAAGGAAAATAATTGGTACTTATTGTGTGTAATTGGCAGCCTGACAACTCCTGAGCTCTGGAGGTGCCGCTCCTCTGCAGCAGCAATGCCTAAACCTCATCCCCACACTGGCAGCTTCCCCCTGTCACCCCCACATGGCTTGTCTGGCTGATGGTGAGAGGGGAAGCAAGAGAAAAGTGGCAGAAACTCTCCCATCTGTACCTGTCTGCTCTGTGATGTCAGGGATCTCTAACTGGGTGATCACGGCGAGTTTGATCCCTGTCCAGTGTAGCTGTGGCAGGGCCGTGGTCCAGCACGATGCTGGTTCAGCAGCTGCTCCTGTGTGTGCACCTTGGATCGTGGAATTGTTGAGGTTGGGAAAGATCTTTAAAATCATCAAATCCAACTGTCTCTTGCATCCTGCTTATCCCTCTGACAAGCAGCAGTTCCAGCTCTGCCGGGTCTGGCCCTCCCCTTTAGGGTGAGAAGTCAGAGCACATCAACCCTGAGAACTGGGCAACAGATAGTTTTATTTCCAAATTAATGTCTGTGAAGGAGCATAATGTCTTGCTAACCCATTCTGCCTTTCCCAAAGTAACTGGGGACCACATTCCTGAGGTGCTTTCAGCAAAACAGCAGTTTGGTGGGCTGGGTGTTGGTAACCTAGGAGGGTTTATTTCATTTGGGACTGACACCATGGCAGGCTCATAACAGGTCACTGAGAGGCATCTGCTTTGTCCTGGTCTGGTGGCCTCTCCCCTCTGAAGAAGCTGGAGAGAGGGAGCACGTTACAGGGCAAATAAGTGACTCAGTCTAATGAGTAAGGTAATTGCCATTCACTGTTAGATGAGGCTAAAGTGGGTCAGGTTTGTTTGTGAAACTCCATGGAGGCACCATCTGTTCTCTGTGCCCCATCTCAGGGGCTGGAGATGGGATTTGGGTGAAACTGCTTCCCTGGGAGCCTGTGGGGCAGCACAGGAGCTGTCCTGGTCATTGGGCAGGGCTGTGGGTCTCTGGAGGTGACCCTGGGTGACTGCAGGTGAGTGCCTGCAGCCCTGGCCCTCAAAGGGGAGTCTTAATTGATGTCACTGAGTATGGGGACCCCAAATCCTTTGTCTCTCTGCTACAACTGCCCAGCTCTAAGATGAGGCTGGATGGGACACTGAGAGGTCATTAGACCTCCCTTAGCCTGAAGGCAGGATTGGATTTTCCCAAACCATGTCTGAGAGGTGTGTGTCTCACCTGTCACAAACCCTTGGAGAGAAACTTGGCACCAATGTAGTTTGTGTCCTTTAACCCTCCCTCTCTCCCAGATCCTCCCATGCCTGCAAGCCCGTTGGGATGTGGACTGTCCCTTTCAGGGATGAGGTGTCAGTGGTACCTGGTTTTAGCTCTCAACCCTGCTCTGTCTAATAATCTCTCTCTTCTCACAAACCACAGCATGTGAGCAAGAGGGGAAGCCTGGAGTGGGATCCCTGCCTGCCCACGCCTGGACTCGACACTGCTGGGGCCACATCTTGCAAGAAGAGGAAGAGGAAGAGACAGTTCATCCATCATTGCTAAAAATGGGACTCAGCATCTGCCCAGCAGCCCGGGAGGGGAAGCTCCAGTGCCTGCCCACGGGGCATCCCTGGGAGTGCTGCAGCGGGACGGACACAGCCCTGTGCCAGTGAGGGGTCAGGGCAGCCGGCTCGGGGGGCTGGGGCAGCATGTTCTTCCACGGCCGCCGGACCCAGCTGCTGCTGGTCAACTCGCTGACCTTTGGGCTGGAGGTGTGCCTGGCTGCAGGGATCACCTACGTGCCACCGCTGCTGCTGGAGGTGGGCGTGGAGGAGAAGTTCATGACCATGGTTTTGGGTAGGCAGTTTTTACCTCCTCTTCGAGGCGCTTGTTTCCTCTTTGAGTCTGGAGGGTGGGGAGACTTTGTCTCTGCCTGGTGGTTGCAGGGCTGCTCTTCTGTCAAGGGCGAGGAGGAGGAGGAGGGGGCTGTGACCCAGGTCTGTCCCCTTAATGCCACCTCTTTCTCTTTGCCAGGGATAGGACCGGTCCTCGGCCTGGTTTTTGTCCCGCTGATCGGCTCTGCCAGCGACCACTGGCGCAGCAGCTACGGCCGGAGGAGACCCTTCATCTGGATGCTTTGCCTGGGGGTGCTGCTGAGCCTCTTTGTGATCCCCCACGCCAGCAGCCTGGCCGGCCTGTTCGCCCTCAACCCTCGCCCCCTGGAGATTGCCTTCCTCATCCTGGGCATCGGGCTGCTGGATTTCTGTGGCCAGGTGTGCTTCACCCCTCTGGAAGCCCTGCTCTCCGACCTCTTCCAGGAGCCGGACAACTGCCGCCAAGCCTTCTCCATGTACGCCTTCATGATCAGCCTGGGGGGCTGCATCGGCTACCTGCTGCCAGCCATTGACTGGGGGGGCAGCTTCCTGGCCCCCTACCTGGGAGGCCAAGAGACCTGCCTCTTCAGCCTCCTCGCCCTCATCTTCCTCGGCTGCGTGCTGGCCACGCTCTTCGTGACGGAGGAGGCGGCCGCCCAAGGGGATGCTGCGGATGGTCCGGCGCCGAGGGACGTGCCCCCAAAGCCCTCAGCTGCCCTGTGCCCGTGCCAGCTGTCCCCGGGCTGCTGCCTGCTGCACGCCAGGCGGGCGCTGCGGGCTCTGAGGAACCTGTGCTCGCTGGTGCCGCGGCTGCACGGCCTCTACTGCCGCATCCCCAGGGTCATCCGGCGCCTCTTCGTGGCCGAGCTCTGCAGCTGGATGGCCCTCATGACTTTCATGCTGTTCTACACGGATTTTGTCGGTGAGGGGCTGTACCACGGCGTGCCCAGAGCCCAGCCGGGCACGGATGCCAGGCGGCACTACGATGAAGGTGAGGAGGGAACCGTCTGCTCTGAGGCTGCAGCGCTCGTTCCCTGGGATGGGAGCGTGTGGTGGGAGCTGGGAATGGGCTCTGCTAGTAATGCAGAAAGCAAAGTTACAGGCAACTTGACTTTCTGCAGATGGGTCAGGGAAAAGCATTCTCCCATGGCTCCCAGAGCGTGGCACAGGGGGGACCAAATTGGGAAACACCTCCTTGTTCTCCGAGTTTCCCAGCACAGAGTGAGATCTGGCAGGGCAGCCCTGGCCTGGGGCTGGATTGTGAAGTGGCAGAACGGTCTGGCAGGTTGCACGCTGAACGGGATGGATCCGGCTCTGTCTGCAAGCTGGGCTTGCTGCTGCCAGGTCCTCTCACTGCTCCTCCCTCCCTTTTAAATGAGCAGGAATGCTGCTCCCCATCCCTTGGAGAGCAGGGGCTGGAAAGCCAGGCTGCGCTCCGTAGCAGTGGGGTGGGATGTGCTGCATCTTCCTTCCCTGCTGCTGTGAGAGTCCCCTCTCAGAGCTGTACCTGGAGGGCCCTCAAGCAGCTCCCCCAGTTCTCAGCCTTCTCTCCAGTGCTTTAGTGCCCACCACAGGTGTGGAGGTGCCACATCCCAGGACACTGCTCACAGCAGCACATCACCTGCTCACTGCTGTTCCTGCTGTCCCGTTTTGGCTGCTGTGTTGTGCCAGAGCCTTGACTAGCTGCCTAACCCTTCCTTTCCTCTCCCTAATCCAGATCTTTTATTCTGGGAGGCACCTTCCTGGCCCTCCTCCTCCAGCTGGATGTCTTGCCCTCCGAGTTTTCCACTCGGGAGCCCTGCAGCACACTGCCTCTTTGTGCTGGGTGTCTGTTTAACTTACAGGGAGCTTAATTATTATTTAACACTTGCACTGTTTAGCTTCCAGCAGGTCAGCACTCCATTGTGCTGGCTGTCATAGAAACATGTGTTGAGTAATGATCCTTGCTCCAAAGAGTTAATGGTTTTAATTCCCTGAAATCTGATAGATCGTTGCCGAGGGTAAGGTCCGGATTGCCACCGGATACTGCAGTGGTTTAGTGGATGTTGTATACTTTGCCTTGGCTTAAGCACAATTCCTCGTTCCTTTTGTTCTGCTGCTGGCTTTGGCATCAGATAACAACAGATCCTGGTTCATGAGCAGGTGACAGATCCTGGGGCGAGAGCAGGGAGGTGCAAACAATGACTCCCAAAGAAAAGCATGGCGTTTGGATCCCCATCTGGCATTGGGATTCCCACCTCCAGTTAGGCTTCAGTTAGACTGGGGTGCCCGGGAGCACGGCTAGTGGAGGGAGGGGGCAGCCACAGCCTGGCATTTGCAGGGTGATGCTGCTCTTCCTGACCCAGCCCCGTGGTCATCAGGCTGTTGGTGGCTGTGCCACGCCCCGTGTGGACTGTTGGGAGTTCAGAACCGAAAGAGAGGGAGGGATTTGCTTGGCTGTGTCTGCCACCCCCTGTGCTTCCCCGCAGGTGTCCGCATGGGCAGCCTGGGCCTCTTCCTGCAGTGCATCACATCCATCTTCTTCTCCACCATCATGGACCGGCTGGTGAAGCGCTTTGGCACGCGGGCAGTGTACTTGGCCAGCGTGGTCTTCTTCCCCGGGGCCGCCTCCGTCATGTGCCTCTCGCGCAGCGTCACCGTCGTCACCATCTCGGCGGCCCTCACGGGCTTCACCTTCTCTGCGCTGCAGATCCTGCCCTACACCCTGGCGTCCCTCTACCACCACGACAAGCAGGTAGGGATTGCGCCAGCCTGGCCACTCGTGGCTGGTCCAGCCCGTGGAGGAGGAGCACGCACCTGTATCCAGAGGTTTTCCACCCGTCCCCACGCTGTGTCTCCTCTGAAGGTTCACCTGAAACGGAGATGAGAGTTGAGCATCTCCTTCCTTAGGGATCCCCTGCTCGCCACAAACATCACCATTTTGAAGAAGGGAGAATCAGAGAATCATAAGGTGGGAGGAATCAGCCAGGATGGGTGTATCAAAAGGGATGTTCCCTGTTCCTCCGTGTCCTGTCTGTTTTTAGGGAAGCTGGTTCAGGTTAGTTATCCCTGTGTGCATTCTGCAGTTCTGCCAGCCTGAAATGCTACAAAACTCAAGAATTTTCAGCCCTTAGAGGTCCAGAGCAGCAAGATCAGTAACATGAAAACTGAGGTTGTTCCTATTCCCATAGCTCCGAGAAAAATAAACCTTGTGAAACTTGTGACACCAACACAAAAGCTCGTAACCCTGTCCCACAGATGTTATCCTTGTGGAGAAGTCCTAGGAGGTTCCTGAGCTGCACACTGGATTAATAGGAGTTTCTCTTGTGCTGCAAATGCAGAATTAATTTGTGGTTGGAGAGCAGCTCTTTCATCCCCACAGCAGTGGTTGGCCGTGCAGTGGAATAAGTAGGAGTTGTTACCACAGGCATCCAGATGTTCACATTGAGCAAATCCTTTGGACCAACCCATCCCAGTTGGCACCAGGCAGTAATAAAGGGATGAGGGAATGCTCAGCTTTGCCAAAGCTTCAGCTTGGCTGGGATCTCCCATGGATGAATTATCAGTGGAATGAAAACCAAACTCCACAGGCTGGGAATGGGAAGGCCACATTCCCAACTGGTTGCCAAAGGGAAGCACTGGGAGCACAATGAGTGAGGGGAACAGCTGGGGCTGGGCTCTCTGTTGCCATCACTGGAAGTTCCTCCTTCCTTTACCAGCTGCTTTGAGCCAGGGGACCCCACAAGAAGTCCCTAAAAAGCCTTTTGCAGGAAATCCTCCATCTTCCCAATTTCTGTTCTTTTTTTTTTCTGCTGTTGAAATCTGTCAGCATTTTGGTTTGCCTTCCCTCCTTCCTGCTTCTGCTTTTCCCCCTCTTTTTTTGGCTTTTTGTTTTCTACTTTAAACTCTCCTTGCAAAGCCAGTCAGTGGAATCCACACCTACCAAAGTTTGAGCCTGGATCAGTGTAGAAACCAAGAAAATGTGGCCTGGCCCTTCAGGGCAGCCACTGACATTCCCAGAGCAGCCTCCTGGGAAAGTCAGTAGGGCTGGAACTGTGAGGGACCTCCTGCTTTGGCTCACACAATGCCCTTCCTGTGCTGGGTTTTGAGTTGCTTTGAAGTTTGATGGCAATGGGAGGCCTGTGGGAGGATTTTTAGACTCCAGAAAGATAAGTGACAGCCCATACTGATGCGTTTAAGTGTGCCAAGGCTGCTGAGAGCTTAGGGATGACCTGCAGCAGAGCTGGGGTGCCCACATCCTGCACCAGTTCCCTCCTCTTGATCCGTGTCCAGGTCCCTCCTGCAAAAAGGAGGATATTTCCCGTCTGAGCCTGCTCTGGGTACAGCTCTCTGCTCCCAAACAGGTGTTATTTTTTTTCCATTTTATTTGTTTTGTTTGTTCAATCTCCATGCAGATAATGGACTGACATGTCCTTGGTTATCTGCCCTACCCCCTGCAGACCAGGGGTTGTGCAGAATTGCAAACACTCTGCAGTTTTAAAGCAGCATTTTCCCTTTCTGCACATGACTGCCCATGATTTGTTGGTGTTAACGTGGAGGGGTTTTCCATCCAAGGACTCTGTGTGACTGCTCTGGAGCAAGCCATGCCCCAGAGATCTCACAGCTTGAGCAGAGCCAGGCAAAAAAGGGTGAGAAGAAGATTCTGCTTGCCCCCATCCCCCTTTTCCAGTTGGAGTGAGGAGGCTCAGGTTGAGGTTTGTTGCAGAGCTGAGTTCCCAGCACTGTGCCATCCCAGCTGGTGTCACTTTGAAGTGTCCCAGATGAGCCTGGCCACTCACCCAGGACTCTGCTCTGACCATCTGCCCTTTGGGCTCTTGTGCAGGAAAGGTTTGGGTTCTCAGCCATCCCCTCTACAAACACTCCTGTTTGCACTGGAGTGGGCTGTGTGGCTTTGTGATATTCCCAAGTGGACTCTGGCCCTTCCCTCCTGCCCTGCCTCAGGTGATTTCAGGATGGGGTGAGCCCAGATTCCCTTGGCACCCACTGAGAAGGTGGCAACCAGCATAAATTGTCCCCTGGCAGAGCTTTGGGCTGCAGCAGCTTGCTGAGCCCCAGAGCCTCAACACAACAAAGGCCCCACTTGGCCAGGCTCCCCCAGTGAGTCAGGGCTGCTCTGAATCCCGTGCCAGTCAGAAGAAGCCACTCTGGCTCCTGGAGGCCATCTCACGTGGGCCAGGCTCACGCTGGCACTCCCCACCCTGACAGCCTGACCCAACACACACAAAGCCACGCTGGTTTTGCTCCTTTGCACAGAAAACCCCCCAAAAACCCCCCTCTGCCCCCACCTCGCTCCATCCTCACGTGCCTCCTTCTTCTCCGTAGGGGTTTTTGCATAAATACAAGAGCAAAGAGGAGGAAGACGCAGCTCTCCTGGACAAGAAATCAGCCTTCTCTAAAGGCCTCCTCTCCAGCCAGAAGCTGCCTTACCAGAATGGCCACGCCGGGAGCCTCTTCTCCTCCTCCTCCTCCTCCTCCTCCTCCCCTTCCTCCCCTCCTGCAGCCCCCAGCTCCGCTCTGTGCGTCAGCTCCTCCTGCGACGTCTCGCTCATGATGATGGTGGGAGAGCCGGACCCGGCTGCCCCCGGCCGGGGGATCTGCCTGGACTTGGCCATCCTGGACAGCGCTTTCCTCCTCTCTCAGGTCGTGCCCTCCCTCTTCATGGGCTCCATCGTGCAGTTCACGCAGTCGGTCACCGCCTACATGGTGTCGGCCGCCGCCTTGGGGCTGGTCGCCATTTACTTCGCCACCAAAGTTGTCTTTGACAAGAGCGACATGGCCAAGTACTCCGTGTGACGGGGGGGCGGGGGGGGCCTGCACGTGGCGAGCTGTGTGTCCGCACGGCCACTCGTCGGCCACACGCTGTCCCCAGGGGGGACCCCTCCATGGGCCGGGGCTGATCTCAGGTGTAAATAAGAGCCATGGGGGGTTGTTGTGCTTCGGGCCAGCAGCGCTTCCCAGAGGTGCCTTTGTCAGCAGGAAGCACAGCACAGGCAGCACCGAAGGGGTTGTACCAGGGGGAGAAAGGAGCTGGACTCTGAGAAGGGGCTGTGTGTGTGTGAGCAGGAGCAGCAGTGGTGCAAGGAGGGGATAAACCATCACCTCCCCTGTTCTCCACTGACAGCTGTATCCTCTCCCCGTGCTCGCTGGAGTTTCACCCAGCTTCTTGAGCAATACTCCTGCAAATGGGACAGTGGGAGGAGATTTCCTCGGGAAAAAGATGGGTGGTGGAGGTTTGGCCACGGAGCCAAAGGGGTGCACAAACACTTCTGGCCTTCTCCACCTCGGCTCTGGCTGGGAGAAACCATCCAGGAGAAAAGTCACTACGTCTTGTTTTGGAAAAACAAGTAACGTTCCACTAGAACCAGTTCCAAAAGGTGACTTATCTTTTACCTATGCACCAGGTTGCATCACATAGAAAGGACTTCTGAGCTTTTCTTTTCTTTTTTTTTTTTTTAATGATTGTTTTTAGCTTTGTTCACACAGTTCTCAGTAACTCTGACCTCTCACTCTTCACCTCAGTGCCTGGCCCTGCCTCCTGCTCTCTCCCCTAACAGATCAGTCTGTTGTCCCTAAAAGATGCTGCCATACACCAGGGAAATACTCTCAGGGGGGTTTCAGTCCTGTGATAGTGAAGTAGGGCAGGGAGAGCTCTCCTGGAAGGCTCTCTGGGAACAGATGTACCAAGCCTGGGGATGCTGAAGGAATGATGAGTTGAACTCAGGAGTGATCCCTGCTGCAGTGGGTACCTGGAGCTGTCACTGCCTGTGGCTGTTTGGGCTTTCTGAAAATTGGTTTTATCTCCAGACAGGACTCCAGGTTCTTCTGAAGCAGAGCAAAAAAACCCAACACTTCTGCTAGAGTGAGGCAAAGCACCTCTTGGTGCCACAGCACTGGCACCAAATCCCCCTGGGTCGTCCAAGTTGTTCGGCTCCCACGTCTGAGCCATCTCTGCAGCTGTGAGTCCTTCTGGCCTTTCCCATTCCTCCTCCGAGTGGAGCAGCTGGAATAATTCTGCTGATGGCAGATTTCTACCACTCAAAGACTACCCACACACCGAGTGGGAGGCGAGGTCTTGGCTCCCAGTCAGCACTTGGGCTTTGGAATGGCCCAAACTCTGCGACAGAGCGGAGAGGGAAGGCTGAGTTGGTCCTGTGAGCACAGAAGTTCACCAGTCCTTGGCTTTGGCTGGGCCAGATGAGGTGTCTGTGAGTAATTTTCTGCAGAGGTGTGTGGGCAGTGAGATGCACTTGTGAGGTTCGGCTGAAGGGCAGAACGTTGCTATTTTGGCAGAGTCCTGTCAGCCTGTTCCTTGGCACGGGGGCCGGGTGACTCCCCTGCTGTCTGAGACGGGTCCTCAGAGGGCTCTTCTCAGCTTTTTAAACGCTTCTTTCCCGTCAGGGGTCACTGTTTTTGTTTTATTTCTTCTCAAATTATATGCCTGCCAGCCTCCTTTTCCCACAACAAGGTTTGTGTGCTGAAATGCAGCTGTTTTGGGGATGGATTTGGCAGTTGCTTAACCACTTACGGAAACAGTTTTGGGTCTGTGCTTCCTACCCCGGGCTGTGCCCTCTGTGGGCTGGAGCAGGGAAGGCTCTGAGGCTAAAAGCTGCTGCCAAAGCTGGGGTGTTTCTCGAATGCTCCTCTCACCCCAAATTTCTCAAACAGGTGTGCTGAGGGATCCTTTATTTTTATGTTATTTCCTGTGTAAAATGTGGGGGACCTTCCCACGGTGGAGCCTCTTGGGGTTGCTCGAGTGCTTTTGAGCCGCTTGTTTTAAGTGCCTGGAGTCCTTGCACACCAAACCTGAGGTGCAGGGGTTTGGTCATAAAGGCCTTAAATGCTTCATTGCAGTGATGAAGCAGAGGGGTAGAGGGGCAGACAGGTGGGTTTTGGGGGAGGGAGAAGGGGTGTAGCAGCAATGGGGGGGACTGGTGTGGGGTGACTGGGCTGCCCTGTGGTGGGTGGGAGCCCCTTGTCACCTCGCCCAGTCCACAAAGCCCTTCAAAACCCTTCAGATTTGTAGTTTGTGCCAGCACAGCCCCAGCCACGTCCAGGGTTGAGCTGGGCAGGCTGAGCTCAGGGGGTTGAGCTGGGCAGGCTGAGGTCAGGGTTGAGCCGGGCTCTCCCTGCTGCCCTCCCCAGAGCCCCGAGGGATGGGGCTGTCACCACGACAGCCCTGTCCGTGCCAAAAGCCTCTCTCCGTGCTCCAAGGAGGTGTTTTCCCCTGAAACTCCTTTATGGGTGAGATTGGCCTCTCTGGCTTTGCCAAGAACAGCTCCTGCTTGGGGATCACACGCAGAGCACAGGGGGTGTTGTGGTGAAGGTAAGAGCATCCTGTCACTGGTGTCACCCGTGGGGTCCTGCACTGTGTGGTATCACCTGTGTGGTGTTACCTGTGGATTCCTGTGCTGTCACCCGTGGGGTCCTGCACTGTGTGGTGTCACCCCTATGCTATTACCTGTGTGTTCCTGCACTGTGTGCCCACAGCTCTGGGCACAAACCCCTCCGAGGTGCAGACAGGGGACCTTCCCTGCCCTGTGTTCTCCTCCCGGGCTGCTCCTGCCTCCCCTTTGCTTTGGGGGGCTGCTCTGGGCTGTGGGTGTGGGGAGGAGGGAGAGTGTGTGTCCCACGGAGGGAGGGATGGATGCATGCATGGATGGATGGATGCTGGTTTTCCTTTCGGGCTCGCATCCTGTCTGCGCGGTGCCCGTGTTTTATTTATTCGGTAGAGTAAATATTTTGTATACAAAGCGAGAGGAAGGCTATAATAAATTTCTATGCGGAGGAGGAAATATAAAGGATGTTTAAACGGGGGGGGGTGGGTGTGGACAGAGGGAGCGGCCGCGGGGGGGCGCCAGTGAGAAAGGCGCGTGGCCATGCAGGGGATGTCCCAAATTCTTTGGGATGGGGAGGTACCTCGGGAGATCACCCAGTCCCAACCCCCCTGCTATTGCAGAGTCACCTGGAGCAGGTGACACAAAAGCTCATCCAGGTGGGTTTGGGATGTCCCCACAGAGGGAGACTCTGCGCCCTCCCCGGGCAGCTGTTCCAGGCTCTGCCACCTCCTTGGAAAGAAATTCTTCCTCGTGTTGAGGTGGAACTTGTTGTGGTTTAGTTTATGGCCATGGCTCCTTATCCTGTCCCAGGGCACCACTGACCAGAGGCCATCCTGACACCCCCTGGAGACATGGATCGATGAGATCCCCTCTCAGTATTTCAGAGTGGCTCGGCTCACACTCAAAGGCAGCCCAAGGGGAGCTCCCTTAGGAACCCCCAAACCTGCGACCTCACACACCTCACTCCAGCAGCATCATCCAAACCCCCCTGCCCCGTCCAAGCTGTCCCTCCCAAAACAAACACCTGCATTCCCCCTGGATGGCAGCGGGAACTGCTGCTCCCTGCTGGCACTCGCCTTCTCCTCCTCCCGAAACCGCTGGAGAAACCCGCCCCGTTCCCAGCGCAAACCACCGGGGCGAGGACCCGACGGCAAACCCGCGGGGCGCTCCGGGCATCTCCTCCGGGAGCGGGCACAGCCCGAGCCCCCCGGGGCCGCTGCCCCTCCCGGGCCCGGGGTCACCGTGCCAAGGGGATGGGCGGCCGGGGCCGAGCCCGCTGCGGGGCCGAACGGGCCGGGAGCCGCCCCCGAAGGGAGCTGCGGGACCCGCACGGGGTAAGGGGCGCGGGGGATGCGGTCACTGCCGGGGGCATGCGGTCACTGCCAAGAGGGATGTGGCCACCATCGGGGGGATGCGGTCACTGCCGGGGGGGATGCGGCCACCGTCGGGGGGATGCGGTCACTGCCGAGGGGGATGCGGCCACCATCGGGGGGATGCGGCCACCGCCGGGCTGGGCTTCGCTCCCCTCGGGGATAAGGCGAGTGGCAGAGCCACGCTCGGTCCTCGCTGTCCCAGGGGGGCTTCCAGCCTGAGCCCCCGGTGGGGTTGGGGGCTGCGGTGGAGCGGGACCCCGCTTTGTGGCGGAGGGACGGGCCACACGTGGCACCGGCGGGGCTGTCGCTGTCCCTGTCGCTGTCCCTGTCGCTGTCCCGAGCGCGGGTCCCGCACGGGGTACACACGAGTGTGTAACTCGGCGCTCCGAGCAGCCCACGGGTGTGTTTGCTCACGTTGTTCAGTCACGGGAGCAGAGCCCGAACCCTCGGCTGAATTCCCGGCTCCTGCTTGTTGGCTGACCTTGGGCTAATTGCTTTCACTCCGTCTGCTCAGGATACGCATCTGGTGAGTTCCGACAGCACTCGAGTGCTCTGAGGGGTTTGAACAAGCGTAGGGATGGAAATGCAAAGGGAGGCTTAAGAATGACGCTGCCTTTGTGTGTTCAGAGGGCCAGAGTCAGGGCTCCAGCCTTGCAGTGGCTTTGGGGTGACAGCCCCGGTGGCACTATGCAAAACCGCCTTGGACCGACAAGGCACTGCCACTGTAACAGGTGCCCCCGGAGTGTGTTGGCACAGAACATGCCACCAGGCACTGCTCTGCCGGGTGGGGCATCACTATTGCCCCCACTTAGATGGGAAACTGAGGACCAGAGCACTCCGGGGTGCCCGAGAGGTCTGCAGCAGAACAGAGAGCTGCTGAGATCCTGAGCCAGCAGCCCAGCCACCAGACCTGCCTGCCCTCTGGTCATGCTTTTATTCCTGCTGTCAGTTCAACAGAAGGGCTCCTCAGCTAAGGAGTTTATAGTGCAATTCACTTGTCCTGAGGACATGCTGGAGGGATGGAGACTTCCTGAGCTGCTCTGCAAGGAGCCCTGGTAGGAAAAACAGGTTTTAAGACTTTCTGGGAGAGGTAAACAGAAGTGTTTAGTAGCCAGAGGGGGGAGGCTTTTCCTGCAGAAAGAGATGAGAGTCAGAGAAGCAGCACCCCCAGAGCTGCCTGGTTACCTGGGCAGGTTGTGAGCTCCAATCCAGCCATGCCTCAGGGTGTGGTTGTGCCACATCTGCAGCGTGGAGAAGTCAGCACCCTCTGTTGGATCCCAACTAACTCCTAGTTGTAAGCCCCAACTCATCCTCTCCACCACCCAGTGGTGTGTGGCTGCCCTCCAGCGTAGGTGGAAGAGGAAGAGCCTCATTCTGTATTTTGACCTTCATAAACTCCCCAGAGAAGTTTCCTTCTGGGGAGAATCTGGCTCTTTGCAGCCTGTTGGCATCCTGGAGAGGAAAGCGGTTAGCATGTGGGGGTTTTTTGAGCAACAGACTCTTTAAAAACAAAGGCCACTGACTAGTTCTGATATTTTCTTTTTCATGCACAGTCCATTTTATTCAAAGGTTGAGGTTGACATGTTTGTTTTTGAATTTGGAAATAACCTTGGTGGTGTTCCCTTGCAGATGAACGAAGACTTGCCCAGCTGAGGCTCCTGAGCCAGGAGCTGTGTGTGGGCAGAGGACGTGAGTCAACAAATGGTCTCTGCGAGCTGCCAGGAGCTGCTGCCCCCCTTGACCAGCTCCACCCTGCTCGAGAGCTTGGCCAGTGCTCTGCAGTGCAAGATGCCACTGTCCCTCCTGCCAGGACATGGCAGGGAGAGGGCATCTGGCCATCCCCTGGCAGGCAGCACCGAAGGCATCCTGCTGTCCAAGGGGGAACACCCCAGAGCCCAAGCGGCTGTCTGCAAGGCTCAGCTCAGGCTGCCTGACTTCTGCCTCTCCCAGGACTTCATCCCCACGCTGGAGGAGATTGAGGAGTTCCTGAGGGAGAAGGCAGACTTCCCCAAAGATGAAGTGAGCGGGTTTCACCCAGCTGGAGGGAAGGAGAGCAAATCTGAGAGCAGCTCGGGTAGCTCTGGGGACCAGCCCATCTCCAGTGTGCAAGGAGGTGCCTGCAATACTGCTCAGCCTGGTGGTGACCACCGATGTGTGAGGACCCCAGAAGGGCTGAGAGCTCCTTTCAGGGGAGCAGCTCCCAGCTCTGACGTCCTTCTTGTATTTGACTTCTGGTTAATTAAAGGCCAACTCCTCGCGCCTGTGCCAAGTTCCTGAGCTTTTGCAAACATCTGGGAGGGAATTAGGTGCTTGTACAAACACCGAGTGAGCGTCAGGAGCTGGAGCCAGGCAGGGTGCCCTTTCCACGTGGCTCTGCCAGCACGTCTCGAGCTGGTATTCGGTGCCTGCGGGCTCTCAGCTCGGCTGGGCTCGTGCCCTGCCACTGATCCCCCGATGTGCTCCCAGATCAGGCCTTCATGTGCTCGTCTCAAGCTGCCCTTGAGCTGCTTTGGTGAGGAGTGTTGAGTTGTACCCAAAACAAGGCCAGGGAAATGAGCTCAGCTCTTTTCCCTGCCCTGTGGAGGGCAGGTTTGTACAGCAAAGAGGATGTTCTCTGGTCCCTGGAGCCCTTCCCGGGTGGGGACTGTGGGGAAGGAAGAAGCTGGAGAGGTGGGGAGGGATATGATGTCCTTCTCCAAGGGGTGGCAGCAGCATCCCTGGATGAGACACCAAACTGGAGAAGGAATCCACCCTGGGGGCAGTGTCGTGTGGCTGGAGATGTTGATGTTGGTGGCTGTTCCTCCCCAGTGCAGTGACCAGAGCTCTTCCAGCTTGGTTGAAGTCACAGCAGTGAAAGAAGGAGGAAGGGAGCTGAAAATCCTTGTTTTATTCTTATTCTAAAATATTTAGGGCTGCTTATGCTGCCTCTGGAGGAGATGCAGATATGATGGAGATGGGTGGGGCAGGGCACTTTCTCTGCTGCACTGAGGGTCTCCATGAGGACCTTGTTTCTCCTTTGGCCACAACCCAGCCCAGGACCTGATGCTGTACAAGCACTGAAGAGAAAGATCCCCTTCCCTCACACCTTTGGTCCCTCACAAACGGCACAAGTTTCCCCGAAGTCTAAACCCCAGCGTGCAGAAAAATAACTAAAGCTGGGGTTTGGATCCTTCCCTGTGGAAACAAGGCATCAGCAGCTGGGGGATGGCTCCTGGCCAGGCTCCAGCCTCAGCCAAGCCGGGAATTGGAGCTGCTGGAGCTGCTGTTGTGATTCCAAACACCTGCATCGCCGGCTTTCCCAATCCCCAGGCGGCACAGCAGGGCTTGCCACACCAATAGCTGGAGCCACGCTGCTCCCCTCCAGATCCCAGCTTTCCCAAAGGTCTGGGAGGGCTGGATCCTGGCTGAAACCCCTCCATCCTCAGCTCCTGTGGGGGAAGGTGTGGACAGGCTGAAGGGAAAGTCGCTGCCTGCAGCGGGGTTTGTTCTGTGAGTGCGAGTTGTGTGAGACCTGCAACCCTCATGCTGTTTGGAGAGAGCTCTCCCCTCTGGGGAAGGAAAGTGGCTTTCCCAAGGATTAGCTGGAGATCTGGGGCTGCTCTGGGTGCTCCCAGCACTGCCCTGGCCAAGCATGACCAGCAAGAAACACCCCCCAGCCGTGTGTGCTGCTCTGGAGATGAGCCGGAGCACACACAGGTATTGCCAGAGCCTCTTTTGGGCTGCCTTTTGTTTCAGAGGCTTCTTGCCTGCCTCGGAATTTGCTTCATGCCCTCTTTGCTCCGGGGCTCTCTGCAGAGCCCACGTGCCAACGTGACTCATGCCCGTCTCGTGCTTTCATCTGTCCCCCTTTGCTCTTCTCCCTCTCTCCAGACTCTCTCCCAGCACGCCCTGCTGGCTCTGGACCTGCCCCATCCTGCCTCCCTCCGCTCCCAGCCCCGGGCAGCTGGGGAGCCTGCACCTTTCCAAACTGTGGGGCAACGAGAGCCGTGTCTCATCCTTGCTCTGAGGCCCTTCCCTGGTCTCCAGAGAGTCCACTCCGCTCCTGGGGTGGGTCTGCTGGGGCTGGGAGTGCTGGCAATGGGGGTTTGCAGCTTACCTGGTTTGTTTTGCCATTCCTTTAAAAAAAAAACACAAAGAGGGAGAGGGGAGACTTTTACAAAATAAACCACCCTAGATCCGTATCTCTCGTGCAGTGGGTGTTGCAGTCTCACCTGCTTCCCTCTGGGGGCTTTGGATGGCTTACAAGGCTTACTGGAGGCTCTGTAATTACCTCTCCTTTGCTCCAGTGAGGATGTTGCTCCACAGAAACGTTCACTGTGGACATACAATGCGACCTGGGGCAGCAGGAGGGCTGAGGATCCTTCTGCCTCCCCACGGACAGGACAGCACCGGGGCTGCCAGGAGGTGACACAAGTGTCACCGAGGCTGCTGGGCTGGAAGCTGGCCCTGCCTCAGCTGGTGCTGCAGGTGAGCAGGGCCATGTGCCTGCCATGCATTCCCGGCTGGAGGAGTGGGAACGGGAGGCACTGGAAGCCGAAAGGCTGTCGTGTTGCTAAGCAGTGCTTTTTAAGAAATTCCCGCAGGCAGACAGGAGTTGTAGCAGGGCAGGACGTGGGAGAGCACAAAGAGAAATTCAGGCAACGTTTCTAAATTTGCAGCTGGGGCTCTGGATTTAGCAGGAGCGCAGTGCAGAGCCCTCCATCCTCGGCAGCACGAGTGACAGCGCTGACACCCCGAGCTGCCCACGGGGAGCTCGTGCTGGCTGCTCATCCCGTGGGATGAGCTGAGGGCCACTGCAAATCCACAGCCTGCTTGAAAGCCCCTTTGGAAATTTAGCTCGAAGATGGATCAGAGCATTAGGGGGTTCTTTCTTTCTTTCTTTCTTTCTTTTTTTTTTCTTTTTTTTTCTTTTTGTTTTCCCTCTAATAAAATCAGAAGTGGGTTTTTATTAATGATTCTGCCTTGCAGAGTTCGGCTTTACTGGAGGTAAATGCAATTCTTGGAGTAGTTCCTGTTTCTCGCAGGGGTTCTGCAGCAGAAATTGGCTTGAGGCAGAGAGAAAACAAGAGCTTGAGTTTTCTTAGGAGAACAGGGAAGGACCTTTGTGGGAATGGGATTGAACAGGGTGGAAAACGGGCAAAGGGTAGATGAGAGTTTCTCCACTGCCACCAGCTGGACCAGATCCTGGCCCTGAGTGACAAAGGTGGGAGCTGGAAATGGGATACAGCTGGAGAAGGTTTGCAGCCCAAGGGGCCAAGTGTTGACCCTCAGGTGTCTCCACAGCCCTTCCTGGGCCTGAAGCTGGAAGGAAAAGGCACAAGATCCCTGTGATGGATCACACACGTCCCAGGACACGGTTCAGGGTCTTCTGGAGCCACCCCAGGGCACAAAGCAGACCATTGCCTTGCAAAGGTGTGGCTCTGCCCTGGCCCTGTGCTGCAGGAACTCACACCTGATGCTCTGCCTGGGGGAGCTGCCCTGGGGACTGAGGGGTTAATGAACAAACGAGCTCAATTAAAACACCTGGCTGGGCTTGACTTACTCCTTCATAATCAGCTTTCTAAGGAGGCACAGGTGCACTCCCAGGGAGGCTGGAGCAGGAGGAACATCTCCAGGGAGGAATGAGGCTGAGGAGCGAGTGGCTTCTGCCTGTGGCTCGCCCCGCAGGGGTGGGTGACCCCAAGCCCAGGCTGGGTGTTTGTCCTTAGCATGGACTTGGGACAGGCTATTTGCAGGGATGCACCTTTCCTAGGAGCTGCTCTCTGCTGCCCTTGCAGGTAAAACACTTGGCTTTCTGATTTTTTGCTCAAGCTGCTTTGCTGGGGGAAGGTTTCCAGCTGCTGGGATGAATTCCCTGTGGGAGAGGATGGGGGTGACGCTGTCCAGGCAGCTGTGACGTTCCTTGTTTGATCCAAGAACTGGGCAGTGGTACAGAAAAAGCTTATCCTTCCCTGCTTCCCTAGAAAATCCCCCCAGATAAAGCTTCTTTTGGTGTAGAAAGAACATGGTGGGGGCAGGGGGGAGGAATCAGATCCGTGATTCGACATCCACAGATCTGTGCTCGCCTTTGGAAACGTTGGCTCTTTCCTGTGAATTCCCCTCAGTTAGAGTTTCACAGCTCCTTGCTGAGGGAGCTGAGAGAGCTTCTCACCTCTGCTATTTCAGACACAAAAACAGGCTCTGAGATGGAATTCCAGAGGCCACATCAATGGTCTCTGCCCTGTGGTTTCCAGCCGTGATGGTGATGTTGGGTCAGGCGAGGAGAACCGGTGAGGTTTCCAGGAGCTGTATTAGGAATTTTATTCAGGATGTGGGAACTTCACAAGGGGAATTGTGCATTCAGCAGGAGAAGGGCTGTGTAACACAGTGGGAACTAGTCTGACAGCGTTGTGTAATACCCAGAGCTGCTCTGGTGCACAGCTTTAGGGCTAAACTTTCACAAGCACCTGAAACCACCTCTGAGCTGCTGTGAGTCAGGAGAGATGAGCCCTTCTGCAAAGAGTTCCAGCCTTTCTCCTGCTGCATCCTGCTCCTCACTGAGCAGTGGAGTTCTCACCTAGCTGGCTAATTCTGCTTTTTAATGCAATACCAGCTGCACCTTCGAGTATCAACAGCTACTGTATGACCTGGGCATTGCATGTCCTGTTTGGCAAAGCATTGAACCCTGGAGCCTTTTCTCCAGCTCCTCTTCAAGCCTTGGACATGCCCCAGTCAAATATTGAGTGGGGATGGAGGTTTGTGGACTGGACTGGCCCCCCTGTGCCTGCTGTGGAGGCTGATCTTCCTTTCTCCCTTTTACCTGCCCTGAAAGGCCAATTGCAGGGGGTGGGGGGCTCTTGTATCTGTAGAATCCCAAATAAAGGTTTGAAACCAGCACTTCTTGAAAGCACCACAAACACCAAAGCAGAGACAGAGCAGCTCTTTGCAAAGGAAACCTGGACAAATGAAAAAAAAAAAAAAAAAAACAGCACAAAGAAAGCTTTATTTGGCCTGAGAATGGAAGGGAACACAGGGATGGGAACTGAGTTACTTCATCTTCAAGGGTGCCTGTGCAACCCCAGGTGCTGGTCCCTTCCCAAAGGAAGGCAATCTGCTCAGTCTGAGGTACACACCGAGATGCTGGCAAAGCTCCCACCTCTGACTCTTCAGGAAGAGTCTGAGAGAGGGCTTGGCTTTGTTTTCCTCTTTGTTTTTTGACTGGGTGTGGGAGAAGGGAGCCCAGGCTTTCAGCAGAGCGAAGGGTTAGGATGGAGCATGGCAGGGCAGAGGGATGGGCACAGGGAAAAGCTCCTGGATTTGCCAGCAGGTCTGGCTCGCCATGGAGGGTTAGTTGGGTTTGAGTCCCCTGCAGGAGCAGGTGGAGGTGAGGAGGGAAGTGCTCAGTGCCATGGGAAAGGGCCCCCTGAGGTCCCAGCTGTTCCTGGCTCAGGGCTTCCTGGCTTGGGCATTCCCGAGGGAAAAGCAGTGCTGATAATGTGAAGTGCTCTGTGGGAATACTGACTGATGCTTTCCACAGGAAAAAGGAAAAATGTAAATGCTTTCACTTCAGAGGGGTTTAATTGCTTTGAAAACTGAAAAAAAAAACTGAGTCTGGATGTTTGTGGAGGATTTTTTTGGTACCTTTTCCTCCTTTCCTTCTTCCCCTCCCTGGTCTCTCTCAGTTTCTTAATTTGAAAGTGGAGCTGGGAAAAACAGGAACAATTCTCTTATCTCCTGCATTTTAAAATAAAATTAACTTCAGTAAATGAATAAATAACAATCAGCTTGGTTGAAAACTTCCTCTCTTCCCATGACAAAGTGCTCTGGGGGAAACCCCTGCACTTCACCCCTGTAGTCAAAAGACACCTCAAATCCTAAACTCCCTGACTTTCTCTGCTTTCATCTCCCTTGTTTCACTGTGGCTGTGCAGAAAGTCCTGATAAAGGTGTTGTGAAATGCGGGATCCTGAGATTACAAACCTCCTGGTGCTTCATTTGGCTCCAAGATGGGACCAGCTCAAGGAGGTGACCTGGTAAAAATTGGGAATTTCCTTCATAGAAGCTGCTCAGACTTAACCAGGAGCTGAGCTATGATGGTAATTCCCAAATAAAACCATTCCCGGCTGTGGAGCAGGACCCAGGTTTGTGGGGAGGCACAAATGGAGAGACTCTGTGGTGTCTCAGGTAACCTTTCACCAGCCCGTGTCTGGGAAACGGGAGCTGCGTGTTTTGGCACGAAGGGGCTGCTCCAAAATCCTCTTCTCCTGTGCCAAGGGGTGGGAATCCCATGGAGAGGCTGAGAGGGCTGTAGAAACCAGGGGTTGTTCGGATCCAGAGGCCGGGGTGGGTTGTTTGGATCCAGGGATGGGTTTGGTTTTATTGACCCAGGGGTTTGGTTATTCAGATCCAGAGGTTGGGGTTGGGTTTTTTGGATCCAGGGGTTTGGTTATTTGGATCCCGAGGTGGGTGTGTTGCATCCAATGCTCGTCTGGCCCTATCCAAGGCTTGGTTTGTTTCTCTGGGTCCAGCACTGGCCCTTTTACACCCAGGGCCATGTTGGCTGCACCCAAGCTGATTTTCACATCACTTTTTAACCATTTTGCTGTGCTCCCATCCCAGCTCCTTCTTCCCCTCCCCTTCTGCTGTGCCTGGGGGACCCCCCTGCTGTCCCCCCCCCCCTGTGTGCCCTGTGTCCCCCATATCCCACCCCACCCCCTGCCAGGTCGGGCATTAGGACCATGGCCCCCTATCCCCCCCATCCTCCATCCCCTCCTATCCCCCTCTATCCCTCCAGCTCCCCCCATCCCCTCCATCTCCC
>VXBX01006120.1:116731-150135 GCA_013400415.1 Scytalopus superciliaris | reverse complement strand
GCATTGTTTTTTAGGGGGAATTTAAAAAAAAAAAAAAAAGCAGCCTTTGGCATTCTGAATTTCTGTTGCTAATCTGATTTCCACGTGGTTGCCTCCCCTTGCATCAGTCAGGCTGTTTGGTGCAGTGCTGATCTGGGTTCCCAAAGTGCTGGAGATAAATGTAGCGTGGGAATAATCACTCAACTTCATCTTCCTGCTCTCTCTTAGCACATATCACTGGCATTGACAGCTCTGCAGAGTGGTGGAATCGAGTCCTTATGTCTGCACAACACATGCATGTGCATCATCCCCGTGGATCGGCATCCGCAGCGGGCACGGCCTCAGCCTGGGAGATGGGGAATGTTCCTGGCAAATGGGAATTCCAGTCAGCTTCCAGCAAGAGTTTTAGGGTGGCTGCCCCACCTGGTCCCGTTTGGATCAGCTGGCACACCACGGGAAGAGTCTGGAAGCTCAGCCTGGAGTTTCTTAGAGTGCCGAGCAATTAATTTGGGCAAGCAGGGAGTTGTATGTGCAGGGTAATTAACAAGGAAAGCACCTTAGGCCAGCATAACAACGTGGTGTGGGTGTCCTTCATTTTGAGATTGTTCCATCTAATTGCTGCAATTTAGCTGGCTTGATCAATGGCACGGCCCTGTGGAGTCACTCAGCCTGCCATGGGGCAGGGATTCTGCAAAAGAGGTGAAATGTGATGGGCTGGGCCCAAAAAGGCACCTGCCCTGGGGCACCTCATTTCAGTAAGAGCTCGAAGCCCTGTGTAAACTGTCAGTAATCCTTTCACAGGGCTCACTGAGCGCTCAGGCTCTCACTTTAGACTCTTCCCTTCCTTATATAGGGCTGGATAAGTGCTGGGCAGTAATGAGATTGGAATAAAAGGCTCTGGGAGCAAAGATGAGCTGGCAGTCCTGACTGAGTCTTAAACTCAGCCCCGTGTACGCTTGGACTTCAGGCAACACGAGCGTGGGTCCCTGGGCTTGGTGCCTCTTGTTTTGGAGCCTCTGCTTGGGAAACAGCAGTTGGGCTCTCAGGCTGTGGATTCACCCACATGGAAACCCTGTGCTGTAGGTTTGCCTTTTCTGAGGGGGGGGAAAAACCCCTTAGCAATTATGCATATCAAAACATTGTTAGTGTGTTTCATCACGATGGTTCCTATTCCAGAGCATCTGGGTTTGGTTTTATTTCATAGGAAGAAGTTTAAGCTGCATTAGTTGTCACAGTTCTAGACCAAGAGAATCCATGTGAGATACTGAAGTAATATTTTATCTGGTTGGATTTGCAGCGTATCTTGCACTTTGCTTGTGCAGACAGAATTCTGGGTGTTCTGCTTAAAAATGTTTGTGGAAATACTGGTTTGTGTAGCCAGATATGGTCAAGGAAAAATGTCATCTCTCAGCCTTGTCTGTCCTTGATGGATTTGTGCATCGACAGCTTTGGTGCAGGAAAACCCTGCTGGGAGTGCAGGAATCAGCTGGCAGATACCAGGCCTAGAAAGGCTCAGCCTAAATCATTGGTGTAGGTGAGACATGGCAGGAATTGAGAGACAAACAAAGGCAGCGTTTGAAATAATTTCACTTAGTTTTATGTTTCCTCTCTTAGAAAAACAGGGATGGAATAGCTGGAAAAGAAAGGTTTGAAAGAGAGGAGATTAAGGGTTGATGAGGGGACTGCTGGCAAAGAGGCAGAAACGTGAACTGGAGGCAAATGGAGTTGTTTTGCTCTGGCATCTTCCTGGAGCTTTGCAGTTACTTGATCTGCTGTTTTTGAGGTTGGAGGTGGGAGCAGGTACGGAAAGGAGGCGGCGAGTGGGTGGTTTGATTTTTTACCTGGGTGTACCTGAGCTGTTTCTCATAAAGCAGTACAAGCCAGAGTGGGTGAACATGGAACAACTTAGAAAAATTTTTTTGGGGTAGTGACTCACTGCAACTTACCCAAAGTGACCTGATTTAGTTAAATGAGGCTAAATATAACCCATGTGAAAAGTACTGACATGTGGGAGGAGACGACAGAGTTGGCACTCAGCCTCTCTGTTCTGCAGGGAACATCTTTCACGACTGGTGACTAATAATTTTTACTCTTGCTGGCTTTGGAAATAACATCTCTGCTCCGTTACCCCCTTGTAGGGAGAGGAGGAAAATGTGCTCCTAACCTGCCTCTTATCTGCCTCCCTGCATTTCAGCTCATTGCTATGGACAGTGCTATCACCCTGTGGCAGTTCCTCCTCCAGCTCCTCCAAGAGCCTCAGAACAAGAATATCATCTGTTGGACCTCCAACGACGGGGAGTTCAAGCTGCTGCAGGCAGAGGAGGTGGCCAGACTGTGGGGAATCCGCAAGAACAAGCCCAGTATGAACTATGATAAACTCAGCCGAGCGCTCAGATACTACTACGTGAAGGTAACAGAGGCTGTAAATCCCCCTCCAATCCTTAGCCATCTTTACCAGCTTAATGAGCTTTGTTTCCTTTTTTGTTCCCTTCAAGGGGATGGGTGTCACTGCTCTCTCCTCTCAGCCTGAAGGAAGTTGGAGTAGTTTGTTTCAATTTGGTGTTTTTATTTTTTTCATTCTGTGTGTCACTGCGCTGCATTTCCTCCCCACTGGTTACTTTAGAAGGTTCCAGTGGATTTTGTGCAAAATGTTGTCTTTGCTCATACAAATCTGTGGAATCCTAATCCCCTTTCCAAAAATACACACCCTTGCAAGGGTTAAAATCCTGAACACTCCAGGTAAAGCAGCACTGGAAGATAATGACTGAGGTGGGGAATGTTTCACCACCTTAAGATCTTTTCTGCAGTTGTCTCTACGAAAGAGCTTCAAAATAAGGATTTTTCAATGAATCAGCCCAAAGTATTTTTATTTTCTCTGTATATTCAGAATTTCACCTCCAATGTGGTCACTGATTTCAGTGCAGCAGGGTAAGAAGCCTCTCTTGTTTAGCAAATGTCTTTGAGTCTTACCTTCGTTTCAATAAGCCATTTATCCCACAACTGTTATTGTGTGAGTGTGGGAGATAAAAATAAAACAGTTTCTGAGGAACCTCAGCTTGTAGCAGGTGGTGAGTTGCTGGTGTTTATTGTGGGGTGGCACAAATATGGCTTTGTACCGAGAGATCTCAGTAATAATAATTGTATGATAAATGAAGATAATCTTCAGTCCAAATTGTGTGTGGCATTTCACTAAGGAGCAAAACAAGTTTGACAGATGCTGTTTTGTGGTATTGAAATAACTGATTATCCTACATTCTGCTGACTAGTTCAGCTACTTATTTTCCTTTATTATCATCTTATTAAGAATTAAGGTGGTTTGATTTGCAGTACCAGCTCTCAGTTCTGTAAAGCTGCAGAAACCCTTTAATTCTGCAGGTTCTCCTGTAAGATTACCCTTACTGCACCCAGGTCAGTGACCCTTGATGGGGGTAATGGGTATTTTATTTATTTTATTTGACATGTTACTCAGAATAGCTTGGCAGTTTTTTAGGCTGTTGTTAGTATATTTAGTGTCAGGTTAAGTTCACCTATCTGTGAGCTCTGGGAATGCTGCTTTGGGAGCAGGACAAAATTGCAGGAACTCGGTGTGTTTTTACAGCAGAAAAAAAAGAAACATTTTTTGATGAGAGATTACAGAGTTTAATTCCTCTGCCTATTTTAGGCAGTGTTTGGAGGAAGAAAATTAATCTGAAGGAGGTTTAAAAATATATATATATATATATACATCTCTCCTTCCCCACAGAATATCATTAAGAAAGTGAACGGTAAGAAGTTTGTGTACAAGTTTGTCTCGTATCCCGAGATCCTGAACATGGATCCGCTCGTCGTGGGCCGTATGGAGGGAGACCCCGAGCTCCCTGGCTTTGCAGAGGTCAGCAGCGCTCCAAAGGATGTGGAGAACTGTGGGAAGGAGAAGTCCCAGTCGTGTGCAAAGTCCTCCAGCCGCAACGACTACATCCACTCAGGCCTGTACTCCTCCTTCACCCTCAACTCCCTCAACAACTCCAGCGTCAAACTCTTCAGGTCCATCAAGATCGAGAATCCAGCGGAGAAGCTGACAGAGAAGAAGCCTCAGGAGCCGACCCCCTCTGTCATCAAGTTTGTCACCATGCCCTCCAAAAAGCCCCCCTCGGCCCCCCTGGTCTCCACCACGGCCGCAGAATCTGCCGCTTCCACGGCTTCTTCCGTCGCCCCCTCCGCGTGCTCCTCCCTCCCCTTGGGCTCCGAGGAGACTCTCCAGACCTTGGAGACGCTCGTCCTGCCCAAGTTAACTGTCCCCGAAGCTCCAGCACCTTTGCCAAACTTAACCACCAGCTTCACCCCGACCCCACCCATGTCCTCAGTGTCTCCCACTCTGCAGGTCCCTTCCACGCCCCCGTCGCCGCCCCTGAGCTCCAACGCTGACCTGGACATTGACACGGATATAGAGTCCGTGGCCTCCCAGCAGCTGGAGCAGGCCCAGAGCCTCCAGCACCAGTCCCCGGAGCCCAAAGAGCAGGATTCATCTGTGCTGGAGAAGGAATTTGCCAATCACCTCTCCAGATCTAAGAAACCCAAAGGGCTGGAGTTGGCTCCCACTCTCGTCATTACGGGCAGTGACCCAAGTCCTCTGGGGATTCTGAGTCCGTCTCTCCCAACGGCTTCTCTCACTCCAGCACTTTTCTCCCAGGTAACCAAACTCCCTGCCTGCTTTCTTTTTTTTGAAGTAACAATAGTGATTATGTTACATTTTAAACCAGTAAGGGAAGGCAAGTGGCAAATGAATAGGCAGTTGATTGTGTGTGTGGAGCTCTGAAACTCCGGATGTCCCTCCCTTTTTTCTTTTTCTTTTTTTCTTTTTTAATTAAACGTAAGTTTTATTCACAGCTGGCATTAACTTCACCCCCAAGTGGTGTGTCAGCCATGCACGTCTGTGCAGGGTTGGCATGTGCAGGCAACAGCCAGACCAGCACCAGCAGGTCCTTTGTAAACCTTGCCAGGGGGATAGTGAATTGTTTCAGAAACCCTAAACCCTGCCCTTACCCTTCAGCTGGCTCTGAAAATACCTTAAAAACAGAGAACCACAGAGGTGTGTGTTTGGCAGCTCTTCTTTTACTCAAATATAGACATTTAGTTAAGGGCAGAGTCTTGTGAGTGAACATGAACAGCAATAAGAGCAGCTGCTTAATTTGGTTGTTATCTTTGTGTGGGAAAGGAGAGCTTTTATGTCTCATGGAAAACTTGGAAGAGAACTGAATCCAACTAGGCTGTTAAATCATTCTGTATCTATTTAATCTCTTTCCTGTAATAAATTGGAATTAGAGTAAAGCTGTAGGGAAGCTGCTGATTGAAAAGTGAAATGGCTGAAGGCAGGGGAAAAAAAGCAAGTGGAGTTGCTCTTTTGGCACCCTGGGAAGTGTTTGGCTGGTGAACCTGGAGCATCCAGGGCATTCAGAAGCTGCATGGAAACTTCTTTTATTGTTACATTGTCAGCATCACCCAGCCCAGGCGTGTTCCCCTCTCTGCTCCTTCTGAGTTCATAATCCCAGTTTTCCAAAGTCCTTACAGGTGCTGGATTGCAGGAGGAATTGCTCTGCTGGAGGTTCCAGCAGGATTTGGCAGCTGTTGGGAAAAGAGGGCTGGTTGCTCAGCAAGGGGAGGGAGAGCCCAATGGGGCTGGGAGGGAGGAGGAGGGAATGGGAGTTCCTGAAATTGGGACCCAGCCCTGGCAGCTGCAGGAGCTGAGCTTGTTGTGCCTGGGTTTCCATGTGCTGTTGCTCCAGGGCAGGTCTCACTGAGCTCTCCTGTGTCTTGCAGACTCCCATCCTGCTGACTCCCAGCCCTTTGCTCTCCAGCATCCACTTCTGGAGTACCCTGAGCCCGGTGGCTCCTCTCAGTCCTGCCAGGTTGCAAGGTGCTAATACCCTCTTTCAGGTGAGTTCCAGCAAGGCTGGCCAATCTCTCCCTGCTTTTTTTCAGTCCCTTCCTCAGCAGACCTGCAGGAATCAGTTACCCAAATATCTGCAGTAGAAATAAAACAGTGATCTTTTGTTTTCTATTAGCTTTTGAGAGGATTAGTTTTAGTGGTTACCCAGTTTTATGTAAGGATATTGAAAATGTTGGGGTTTCAGAAATGTTTTAAATTAACTGCAGCACAGACTGCTGTTAGAGATAGATTATTTTTAATTTTCAGATGTGTTCTTCCTGTAAACCCCCACCTCTAGTTGTAATTCCTCATGCTCTTCCCTCACCTTCCACTTTGGCATTGGAATAACCACATCTGCTGCCTGAGCTTGCTTAGGCAAAGGGTGGAATTTCACTGGTTGATTTTGGGGTTGGTATCTGTCATCTCCATGGAAATAAAGGAAGTAGCTCATATGTACCATGAGGATGGGGAATAAACAAGTAGGGCTGAAAAGGCACTGGACATCTTTCTCCAGAAGTAGCTGATAATTAACTGAGGGACTGTTTAGACCTGTGGTTTCCCAACAATGTGTATTAAAGTCACTCATTAATTGAGGATGGTTGCAGTGACACTGGTTGTAATGGTTGGACTGCTGCAGTGGCACTGAAAAAGTAAATTAAAAGTGGAAAGCCAAGAGGGTTCTTTGAAATTTGGGAGTGTTTCTTCTTTGTTGTGTTTTGGTTTATTGTTAGGTTTGGTTTTTTCCTGTGGGAGCTTTTACATGCACAGATACGGGAGGAGCAGTGAATTAAAGTGGCCTCTTTCCTAATCATTTTTGTTTTGTCTCTCAGTTTCCATCAGTGCTGAACAGTCATGGCCCATTTACTCTGTCTGGACTGGATGGACCCTCTACCCCTGGCCCGTTTTCCCCTGATCTCCAGAAGACATAGCACATGAACTCATGGAAAGGACACATTGGCAAGCAAGGGAAAGATGGGACTCTTCTATTTAACCCCGTTTTTTAAAAATGAGCAATTTATAATTCCACAGGAGATTCTCAACAATCATAGTCTTTGCCATTCCCAGATAAAATGCCTTTTTTTGCAAAATTCCCTTTTTTTGAAGAACCCAGGTTGGGAATGTATATGCAAACGCCTTAATAGGAGCTGCAGCTCCAGTCTCTTCTCTTCCCTCCTCGGTTTGGAAGATTTCACTCGGTCAAAGGGACTTCTGGTTGGTGTTGCAGCAACTGAGTCTGCACTGATGGCAGCCAACAGTGTCAGACGAGTCTTTTCTCTGTGACTCTTGGAAAAACCCTCTGTTCTTCTGCTTCCCGTGCTTGGCCAGAAGAAAAATCTAATCAGGATCGAAGCTGGCATTCCAGGAAATGCTTGGGAAAGGGGTGTGGTGTGCACTCAAGCTCTGCCTCGGGGCACGGTGACTTCTGCAGCAACAAAGCAGCCCAGGCTGTTCTGCTGTAAAAAAACCAGCTTGTCTTTTTGCAGGGAGAAATTTTCAAGGACTATTCAATGCTTGTGTTCCTGAGATACGGACAATTTGGGAATGCTGGTGTGTCCCACCAGCCC
This sequence comes from Scytalopus superciliaris, assembly GCA_013400415.1. Taxonomy (NCBI): domain Eukaryota; kingdom Metazoa; phylum Chordata; class Aves; order Passeriformes; family Rhinocryptidae; genus Scytalopus; species Scytalopus superciliaris. The sequence continues at coordinate 142,686 of VXBX01006120.1, read as the reverse complement.
AGCCCCTGGGAGAAGTGGTCTGGCTGGATCCTGGATGCTTCCCTGCCCTCCCTGCCGTGGGGAGGAGAGGTCTGGAGAGAAATGAGCGGTGGGATTAGTTCCTTTCAGTTCTCAGAAAGTTCGAATGCTGAAGTCCAAACATTTCTTGTGCCAGAGACCTGTCCCAGAGCCTGTAATGTCACTGCTGGGTGAGCAGGATGGGGCATTTTCCATGCAGTTTTGGGGGTGCCTGTGGTGAGGTTGCTGCCTGGTGCTGGAGTTCCACACCCACACAGTGGTGGGAACACTGATGTCCCAGCATTAACGTTACTGCTCTTTCCCACAGTTTTGGAATAGTTTCCTGCTTTTCCACAAGTGGAGGAGCTCCTCTTCTACCAGCTCTTAGCTCAAGTTTTGCATTAGAGCTGTTGCTTTTTTTGAGGAAGCACTGATCCAAAGCCAGGCTCAGTGTGTCAACCTCCTTGTGAATCAGCTCCTGCGTTGCTTTCCTTGGTGGTGTGGCTGGATTAAGAATGCAAGATTAATTTCCAGAGCCATTTGAGATGAAATGAAATTTGTAGTTAGATTTTTACACCTCAGGAGGCCTTTTAAGAGAAGGGAGGAGTGAAAGGAGAGAGACTCTCCGCTCTCAGCCCCTCAGAGTCTGGATGTGTTGGTCTGTGGGTGCTGGGCCCTGTGTCCTTCCACTTTGGGCATCTGATGTCAGGCAGCAACTTCTGTTTGCTACTGTGTGCATTGAGATGGGGATGTAAGAGAGCCTTTTCCATAAAATACCCAGTAGGAAACAGATGGAAACATCTCTCTCCTTCAGCATCCTCACTGGCTGTCTTCAGAGTTTTCATGAGCAGAAGATTGTCCCTTGCCAGCAAGAGGAGCTGCCAGTGTTTGCTGTATATATTGCACCTGTTTCATGGAGAAGTGGTGAACTCAAGCTTTCCAGAGTTTTCCTTCTGCCACTTTTGCAGGCTTGGAATCCCCTTCGAAGGGTGTGACAATACCCAAGACTTCTCTTCCTGCAGTGATGTCACCTTTCTGTATATTCTGACATTGAAAAGTGTAAACCACTTTTGAGTGTCCCTGATGTGACACCTGGGACAGGTGGGTGGAACAGAGTTGCTTTTTTTTTTTGGGGGGGGGGCATTGTTCATGCAGAACAACTGCCCAGTGGGAGTGGGAGGAAAGAGTGTTCCTTTTTCAGGTGGAAAAGCAGGGAGTGAGCTCATGGAGTGACCTGTCTTCCTGTTGGGTTCTGTCAGAGGCAGAAATGCTTCACCTTTAGACATCAGCAGATGCAGGATGAAGTTCCTGTGCCAGCAGCTCTTAAAATGTGCAATATTGACCTTTTTTTTTTTTTTATTTGTTTTTTTTTTTTTTTTAATTTTTTTGTTTTTTTTTTTTTAATGCAGAAGCAAAGCTGCAGATGATAATTAAGAGCAGGCATCTGGAATTTTCTGGTTTGCATGATGGCTTTTGAGTCTGCTCTAGAAAATATATATAGCTATGTATAAATAGCAGCACTTTTAATGGTTGGTTTAGGTTGGACAATTTTACGCCCACCAAGTGTGTGGACTTGAGAGCAACATTGCAGACTAGGATTAGAATTTAAAATTAATTAATGAGCACTAAGAACTTGCAATTTAATTGCTTCCCTTTCCTTGTCCCCTATGGAGAAAAGCCAAGTTTATTTGTTTAAAAGTTGTGTATGTGCACACATGCACTTAATTCTTTGTGAACTTTATCACTTTGAGTATAGGTATGCAAGAGAACCAAGCCTGGGTTCCTGCTCTTCTCCAAGAAGCTTCCTAAGGTTGCACTGCCATAGCTGGGTGAGATCCACATTTCCCTTTGGGAATACCTTCTGCAGAGGAAGTTCACGTGGAAATGCAGCCTGGATGTGATGGTTTCTATCTGGTAATATCCAGCAGGTAGCACTGAGAAGGTGCTTGCTTTTCCCTTTCAGGGAAAACCAAAGCTCATATAGGATTGTGATCTTGGGAGGCAGTTGGGAAAGCACATGGGAGAGGAGCAGCCTGCTGCCTTTTCTCCATTACAACTTTCAGGTCACTTAAGGGAATATTATCTTGTATATATGCTGCCTCCTTAAACACACATTTACTGACAGGTATGGAACTGCCAGCTGTTCTGGAGCACATTCCTGACAGAGCACAGTGTCCTGTGACTTCCTGGGGCTCGGTTATGGGAGTTGCTCCTTCTCTACTAGGTCACTTCAGGAGCACTTTGCAGCTCCTTGCAACTTGTATTTAATTTAGTGTAGGGCAGGTGGGGGTTGATAGAGATTCTCTTTTATTGACCAGTCTGCACCCTGGGGGGTTAGAAAATAATAATGCAGCATTACAGGAACCTTTTCTTAGATGATAGTTCATGTTGCTGGAGTAGCCATGGGATGGTGGAATGCTTGGGAATATTTGCATTGCTTAATGCAGAGCTGGGGGTAGAATTAGTCTGGAGGATGAGCATGGAAGCTGAACATCTGTCTTGCCTCTGGAAATCTCTTTTCCATGTCACTGCTGCTGTGTAATAGTTCTGCAGAGTTGGGGGCCTGCCCCTGCTGGTGCTGTGTGTGCCACACCTGGCTCTGTTTGAGATCCTGGACTCTGAGGGTGCCACTGGAAACAGGAGCTCCTGGCAGGAACAGTCCATGGAAGCAGGAATGTGTTCCTGGTGCCCTCCAGTTACAGAGCCACTCGTGTTCTGTCTTCCCTGGGGAGGAGGGGGATGGAGGGAAGTTGGTTTTTGTGAGGAGCAGCTCAAGTCTAGAGCCTTGTTTCAGAAACTGAGCTTTTCAGCAGCGGTGGCTGGATGCAGATCCTGTGCACTGTCTTTGGCACATTCAGGCTGTGTTTTGCAAGAGGTCAGGAGGTGAAAAAATTCCTCGAGTTTGAGAGTTCATTGTTTTAACTTGGAGCATCCTCAGACTTCAATATCCATGCAGCCTTTGGTATAGTGGAGTGTGAGAATAGAAGGGCTTTGGCTGTTCAGTGGTTTGTTTGAGATAATTTCTCCCTCTGACACCTTTTCAGACCTCAGATTTCTCACAAATAGATTCTTCTTGTTTTTCTGGTGTCCATTCTAAGGACAGTGAAAGCTGCAGAGCTGCAAATGTCCCTTGTCCCAGCTTTCCACAAGGCTGAGCTGCATCACTGTCAGGTTCCCTCATGGCTTCAGCTTTGGGGTGAGCTCTGCAGGTGAGGTGGGAGGACAGAGCTGGCCTAGGCCAGGGCTGGGTTTCTCAGGTGAGCACAGTGCAGAGTTCTGGCCCATTCCTGTGGTGTTCTCCTAGTGCTAAGCTCAGAACCTGCAGTTCTGACACTCTCTTGTGTCCCATGATTTATTCATTTATCTTTTAGTTACCTTTTGCTACTGTTTTATAGCAGTTTTGTATGTATTCCTGTTTTATGATTTAACCTCTTCCATTTTTAAGGCATATTTTTGTTTACAATACATCTCAGTGTTGTATCAAGAGGCTCTCTTGGTATTGTGTCAGCTCTGAAAATCAACTACAGCAGTAGTCAAAGAACGTTGTCAAAGTCAACAGGTGTTTTAAAACTTGATGTTTGAGTTTTGGGTGTCCACAACAATTTTGTTCCTTAATTCTCCTGTGTGAGAAATACAATCTGTCTCTGTAAGAGCAGAAAGAGGAAGGAGACCTCCTGGCCTCTGAGGTTGTGGGGATGGATGGTTTATTTTGTCTCAGAAATCACAGTGTGGGTAATTGCAAAGAGCCCTCCAGGATCTGATACTTTGTAGGTCAGTCAAAAATCCATCAGGCTTGCAATCATGTTGCTTAGAAGCTATTCAGGATGTTTTATGATGGATAGGATGTCATGCCTAGATAGGAATTTTTATGCTTTGATTGGAATTTAATTAAGCAGTAATTGGCAGTGGCTGTGGAGTCTGAGCAGCAAATCTGCTTCATGGGGGAGCCTTTGGCTGTGGCCATGCAGGGCAGGGGTGGGGTGTGGGACAGGCTGGAGCTGCTGAGGGCAGGGGCTGTCCCAGGAACAGGGAGGGATGAAATGCAGGGGTAGTTCTGTGCAGCTCTCCAGGTGTTCCTGCAGAAGGCTCTGTCTTGGATCAGCACCTGTGCACATGGAATTCCACTTGGAGCAAGTAGTGCTGACTGTGTAGGGAAGATCTGGTTCTGGACAGAGAAGAACTCCTGGAAATGGAACCAAATCTTTCTCCACAGCCTCACTTTAGTCACAAGGGTACAACAGAGGAGCTACAAATTTATTCCTGCAAATCTGTTTAGCAGCAGCAGCTCCTGTTGAAATTCCTTGATGGACTTGGTGCCATCTGGAGCAGGAAGGTGAAGCTTTGGGTTTAGTTTCCAGTGGATCTTGACCTGAGGAATATTATTCTTGCCTTTATACCAAGAACAAACAGAAATCAGGAGGGTGTCTTCACTGCAGAAGGTGATTGTTTGGGGCTGGCCAGAACCAGGCTCTGCCAGGTAGGAAAGCTGTTTCTTCTTGGCTGTGTCTGTTAAAGTATTTCCCTTTTGGAACAGCAAGATACCTGCTTCATATATGTTATTCTGGGGGAAAAAAAACCCAAGACTAGAACTGGCTAGAATTGCTTTTTGTTTACCCCTCCCAAAGGATGTAGTAGAGGCTCTTGCCTGTGGAGCTGTTCCAGCTGTCTGATGAGAAACACACTCTGAGGGCTGCAAACTTGGGGCTTTTTAGATTCCTGGAGCGTGTGTGGTGCCTGGCAGGGTGTGCTCAGGTTTCCAGGTTTGTACAAATGCCCCTCCCCATGTCCACTCAAAGCAGACACTGCCCTGTGCAGTCGCCACTTTGAAATGTTTTGCACACCCTGGTGAGGTTTTTGGGGGGGGCTTTTCCTTTTGTTTCAGTATTCAAGTCAGTCACATCACAGCGGGGACTCGGGAGTTGCCAAAGGTTATTTTGAAATGCATTTTGACATTGGTGGATGCCACATCTCCTAAAAAAAAATGGGTCTTAAGTGTCTTCGAATAGTTTTGTGTTCACGGAACAAAAGTTTGGACTTCTTTACTCAAAACACTTCTCTGTTGAGCCCATGCAGTGCAGAAGGTTTTCATCTCAAAGTGTGGGGGTGGAACAGGGTAATCCTGAACCTTTGGAAAACAGGGATCCACTGAGTGACCTGGGAGGGGAGGCTGCAGGTGATTTTGGAGCCCATTTCAGCCCTTGAGCAGTACATGCAGCAGTGCTGTACCAATAACTGGAAGCTGTTGGGTTTTTTATTTTTAATTTTTTTCTTTTTTCATTTGGGGTTATTTTTTTCATGTTTTTTTTGAACACAGGAAGGCTTTTAGAGGGTGGCCTCTGCATGGTTCCTGGTGTGTGCTGTGTGCTGGGGTGGGGGGTTACAATACCTGGGTTTGCTCTAAAGCTCCTTGAGACGTGTTGTGGGTTTTGTTTTTTTCCTTTTGGCTCGCATGTCTTAAATCTTCAGGCTTTGAAACTGCTTTCTAGAATTGTGTTGACTTTTTGTTCTGCTGTTGTTCAGTTGCACAGAGTTTTCTATATATGATGTGCTAGTTTGAACGTTAATTCTCTGTGAACAGGGTTGAGATTATTCCTTGTAGTTTAAGAAAAAAACAAAATGGAAAAAAAAAAAACAAAGTTGTATCCTAAAAGTCCCTTTTCCAATCTTGTTTGTATCCTGTTGCAGTGTTACCAGATGGCCTTATGTACGTCACAGTGTTTTGTGATAAGTACAGTAGCACATTTAATGCTTATTTCCCCTCTGTTTTTATAGCTGAGAAGTATATTCGTAATTATAGAGCTGAATAAACAGCAAAATTCTAGGTAAGGAGGATGGTTGTCTCCCCTAATGGATAGTGGGGCAGCTGGAATTAATCTGGGACTAAATCCTTAACCAGCACGAGCCTGTCTTGGGAATTGTGAGACTCGTGGCAGACGTGGATCGTGTGCCAGGAGCTTGGCAATCAGAGCAGCTCCAGTGGCACGGGCTGAGAACCTGCCCTGGGCACCTTTGGGGCTGGGAGGGCCAGGGGAGGGAACGTGAAGTTAATTTTTAGCAACTTCAGCAGCCTGCTCAGCTGTGCTAACGTGTGCCAGTTTTGTCCTGTTTCTTTCTGACGTGCAGTTCTGTTCTGGACAGTGACCTCCTGCTGCCTGCAGTGTTCCTTCCCTGGTTGCATTTTCAGGCTCCTCTGGGCTCTGTGGTGCAGAGTTTGGGGCTCTGACAGCTCCCCCTGTCAGGCAACCTCCTCCTCTTTAACTCTGCAGCGGCTCCAGTTTTGCCTTCTGTGACTTTAACAGGACAATCAGTGGTAGAAATGGCACTGAAAGCAGCAGAGAGAACATTTTCAGTTGCTCTTTCCAGAACAGGATTGCATTTTCTTTTTCTATAAATATATATATAGTACCAAGTCTAGAGACAAAGCGAGTTATGTCGTAGTGAGTGTCTCAACTTCCTACACTGGAGACTTTTCTAGACATGATCTTTTAGAGACAACTGTAATTTCACCCCTCTGTGGTCCTTGTTACAGTTGGGTGAACCTGCCTGGGACAGAAAAGCTTCTCAGTCTAACTTTCTTTTTTAAATAATACCTTATAATAAGAGTATCTTAATGCCATTGTGTTAAAGAAAATGCTGGTATGTAATGCAAGTACATAAATAGCCAAAGTTTTCAGTAATTGTTCAGTGTTACTAAATTTTGCTTTTATTTAACCTTCCAAGATAACATTTAGGAAGACCTTCAGCATGTTGATATCATAAAGTCTGATCAACTTGATTGGAGCAGATAGGGAGTTGTTTGAACACATTTCAGGTTTGAATACAATTTGGAGACAAAGTTTTAAGATGCAAAACTTCCTTTGCACTGTCATGACACTTCAAATGCTGCTTTTAGAGTGGCTCATTGGTAATTGTTATTCAAACATCATGAAGGTCTTTCCTGAGAAATCAGGTGACTTTTCTATTGCTTCAATTTTTGTGCAAAAAATAAAAATAAAAATCAATGTATTGCAATCTTTTTTTAAAATGGGGTGGGAATAGTTAAAGAAAACTATTTTATGTAAGAACTGACAGAGGGATTTGCTTTGTATAATGCAAGCTGGCTTTAAAAAAGCATTGTAGCAAATTATTCAAGTCAATCATATGTTAATAGTTATGTGCAACCAGACATGCAAAACAATTGTATTTTTTTAAATAAATATTTTTAACAAAGTTTCTGCTCCTTTGACTCTTTTCTTTTTCAGCAGAGGAAATAGAAAGTTACAGCTGCAGGGCAGCTCGGGCTGGGAGAAGGAGGGAGCTCAGCAGACCTTGAGGTAAAAAGTCCTTTTACAGCATCACAGGCTGGAGTGGAGCCAGAGATGGAGTTGGGAAGGGTTTTTTTTTTCCCAAATCAGGTACTATTCTGGTGAAAAATCCCTTTTTTCTTTCATGGATTGTACAGGCAGTCCTGAGAGCAAAGTGGAGATGTGAGGTGCCCCTGTGGGATGGTGTTTGCTGTGGGCAGGGGGGCTGGGGCTGCAAAGGGGGTTTGCACACACACTTTTTTTCAGTGTGGGTATTTCCTGGAGAGTAACAGTGGCATCCTGTGGAGCTGGGGAAGAATTACAGGATGGAGTGCCCTGCATGGAATCTCTTCTGGCATTGGAATAGAATCAGGGACTGGTTTGGGGCAGAAAGGGCCTCAAAGCTCACCCAGTGCCACCCCCTGCCATGGGCAGGGACACCTCCCACCAGGCCAGGATGCTCCAAGCCCCATCCAACCTGCCCTTGGACACTCCCAGGGATGGGGCAGGCACAGCTTCTCTGGGTTATTCCTGTTTTTCTTCCCTAAAATATCTTCACAAGCTTCCAGGGATGGTCCTGCAGAAACAGCCTCGAGCTGGTGAGTTAAGGAGACTTTGTGGTGAGTGGATTAAGCAAATACAGGAGCAGGTAAATGCAGGTGAACTCTGGGTCTGGCTCAGCCCTGGCCTTCAGGAGCCCTCCTGCCTCACCTCCCAGAGTTAGAATCTATTCTGTGATTCTCTGATGAAACTAAAGCAAATTCAAGGCCAGGTTTGGAGCACCCTGGGCTAGTGGAAGGTGCCTGGGGGGGAACAAGAGGGTCTTTAAAGTCCCTTCCCCCCCAAACCACTCTGGGATTCTAGAAATGCTAAAACCAGTTTAAATTAAACAGCTGCTAGATTCAGACTGAGTTTAAAACCTGGGAAGTGTGGCAGCTGAGAATCCTGGCCAGAAATAGCTGGAGTTACCCGAGTCCAGGCACGTGAGAATTTAGCAATCAATCACCTTTAATTAAACACTGCTTTATATACACACGTACATATGTACATCCACACACAGCAGTTAAAGCAAGAAGAACATGTCCAGTCCCTCACTGAGCAAAGGGCTGCCTGGAGCTTTACATTCCTCTAAAGCCAGTCCTTCCTCTGGGGCTGGGCCAGGGCATGCGTGGGCTATGGCAGTACCTTACACAAGGCACCTGCATGAGAATATTGCACAGGTAAAGCAGCTGGAGACTGGCTCCCAAAATAGACCTTCTCTTGAAGCTTCAGTTGGAAGCTGGAAATAAAACCACCCTAAAAAAGATACTGCGAGTGCAGCAGCTGAAGTAGTTGACCTAAAGCAAAACAAACCATCACAACTCATTCTTTTTAAAATTAAAAAAAAAAAAAAACAAACCAAAAAAAGAAAATAAAATTATTGTACTAATCAAGAGGCCCAAGCATGCTGAGTAAGACACTGTCTCAGTGAACATGGCTGGTACTGTGGAACATACAGCAATCAAGTGTGCAAATACAGACAGGTCCTGCTACCACGTGCACCAGGGGGGCTCTGCCAAGGTGCAGCTTTTCCCCTCTGGGAGGATAAATGGAGGTGACATTGACTCAAGTCCTTGCTGCACAAAAATGAATTGGAATCCAGTATTGTGCTGTAAATTCAAGGGGCTTCTGTACATTACAGGGCAGAAAAATAATCTGTTAAATTCAATGACTAAGCCAGGAGCCTTTCAGTCTTAGACATGGAGCAGGGAGAACCTCTTCCTTCCAACCCTGCTTCCTGAACAGCTAAAAAAGTCCCTTTGCAGGAGGAATTGCTGTGAAATCCTCCCTGCTCCCACTTTTCAGCCCCAGGGTCAGGCTGGCACTTCCAGTCCTTTTGGTCCAAGTGCCACTGGCACCTCGAGCTCAGCTCGCCGCAGCGTTTCGGGATGTGTTTCCTTGATTCTCACTTACCCAATCTCATGTGCTTCTGATTGCAGAGAACTTGCATGATTCAGTCATTAAATGTGAAATCATCCTCAGGGTAATGCTCAGCTGGGGGGTGGTTTATTGCTTGTCTGGAGCTCGGCCACTTGCTCAGCGCTGGTACTGTCCTGTGTCATCACTCACTGCTGCCTTGGCAGGGGAGGCATCATCCAGCTCTGCCAAAGGGACACCAAACACCTCAGTGTACATCCTGCTGAGCCTGAAGGAGCCCTCCCAAACCATCTCCCACCACCTGAGCCTAATTCACTGGTCATGGGATCACTGAGGCTGGAAAATCCCTCCAGATCTCCCTGTGCCCGATGCCCACCTTGTCACCCAGCCCAGAGCGCTGAGTGCCACATCCTGCCTTTCCCTGGACATCGCCAGGGGTGGGGATTCCAAACCTCCCTGGGCAGCCCCTTCCAAGGTCTGACCACCCTTTCCATGAAAAAATTCCTCCTGCTGTCCCACCTGCCCCTGCCCTGGCACAGCCTGTCCCTGTTCCCTGGGAGCAGAGCCCGACCCACCCCAGCTCCCCACTCCTGTCACAGAGTCCTGGACAGGGAGAGGGTCCCCCCTGAGCCTCCTTTTCTCCAGGCTGAGCTCCCTCAGCCCCTCCTGCTGCTCCAGCACCTCCCAGGCCTTGCCTTGGGGTGCCCAGAACAGGACCCAGCACTCCAGGTGTGACCCCCACACATTCCAAGTCACCCCCTTCCTGCACCCTGGACACGTTTTGCCCTGTCACACACTCTGCTCCTTTTGTAAGAGGTGCTCATAAAAACAAACAGCATATGCAGACTGGGGTGATAAGCAAGAAAAGCCCTTTATCAGCGAGGCTTTTTACAAGAGCCTGACAGCTGCCCTTGGATTGCAGACCCACTTGTTCCCTGGATTTCGGCCAGGGAACAGCACAGGGAAGCTGGTGCAGCCTCTCTCTCTCTCTCTCAGATCCACAGACCAGTCCTACTTTTCCCCTCATTTCTCCAACAGAAAAGAAAGCAAACCCTGGGTTGTGGCTGCCAAGGTTTTGTGGGCAAGTCAAAGCAGGAAAAAGGGAGAGGAAGCAGCAGTAAAATAAACATTTCCTTGCATTTTGCTGGAGTGATGCAGGGGCTGCTCTTCCCTTCACTCCCAAAGCAGGGCTGAGGGCTGGTGCTTTCTTACCTGGGGAGGGCTTGGGGTACATCCTGTGGAAAAACACGAGCAGGGCGTAGAAGGTGAAGGCCAAGCACCCAAAGATCATCCCACAGACCAGGAAACTGTAACTGCCCCGATCATGGATAATCTGCATGGGAAGGGAAATAAAAGAGGGAGCAGACATCATCACCACAGCACTCAGACACCCCATGGGCACTTCAGTGAGGGCTTTGCTGGTTGGTAACTCAAGGGGCAGGTTGTGCTTCTTCCCAGCAGCTGCACAAAAGCAGGACTAAGGTTTTGACTTAAAGTTCCAGTCAGTTTTTGGCACGTCTCATCTACTTACCGACCCCACCAGGAGCTGTAGTACCATCTCCCCAATTCCAGCTCCAGTCACCAACACGGTTGTGGCACAACCTGCAAAGAAATGGTGGCAGGGACAGGTGGCACAGCCAGCAGGACCAGCTCTGAGCTGCTCCTTCCCTGGCTGTCTCCACACCCAGGTTACAAACACTTCAGTGTGCATTCCCATTCCACTCTGAAAACACCTCTGCTCACCTGGTCAGAGTTCATGCCAACCCCAAATCTGCTATCCCTGGCCCTGTTGGCAGAGCTGCTCCTTGCTGGAAAGATTCCCATTTTCCTGCCTCCCTGCCCCTGAGACAGAGGTTGGCAGAGACCTCCTGGCCAGAGGGGGGTTTCAGTTCACTGCTAATCTGAGGGTGTTTGCAAAACTATCATAGAATAGAATCATAGAGTCGATTGGGTTGGAAAAGACCTCTGAGATCATCAAGTCCAACCCTTGGTCCAACTTCAGTCCTTTCCCAGCTCAGGGCACTCAGTGCCACGGCCAATCTCAGTTAAAAAACCTCCAGGGATGGGGAATCCCCCCCCTCTCTGAGCAGGCCATTCCAATGCCTGATTACTCTCTCTGTAAAGAATTTTTTTCTAATATCCAACTTAAATTTCCCCTGGCAGAGCTCAAGCCCCCTTGTCCTATTGCTGACTGCCTGGGAGAAGAGCCCAACCCCTCCCTGGCTGTAACTTCCCTTCAGGGAGTTATAGAGAGTGATGGGGTCACCTCTGAGCCTCCTCTTCTCCAGACCAAACTATCTCCCTGTGAGGCTCTAAAGCAGCATTTCTGGGAGCCTGAGATCCCTAAAGCTGCAGGAAAGCTGGAGCCAGGCTGGCTCCCTGCCTGGAGAAGGTGTTAGCCAAGGAAGCTGGGATAGTCCCGCTGCTTGAACAAGCACTGCCTTCCCAGGCAGCTCCCGGGCACCCCTGCAGGGGGAAGGAGCTGGTGGTGGGATGGCACCTGAACACCCCCCCGGCTCTCAGAGCCTTCCCCAATCCCAGCTCACCTTTGTACTGCAGGATGTCCTCGGTGTAGGCCAACATGCTGGGGAAGGTGCTGCTGAGGAACAGCCCCAGGGCCGCCGTGCCCACGAACAGGAAGACGACGCTGGAGGAGAAAATCAGGAGCAGGAGGAAGGTTATCAGGACTCCAACCTGTGGGCAGCACACACAGGGGCAGAAAGAGAAATGCTGAGTTGCAGCAGGCTCTGGATTTGATTTTTAATAGGGGAAAAAAAAATTAGCCTGGAAAAAAAAAGGTAGGCTGCAAAAAGATGGGTCTTTGAGAAAATGAAGCAACCACACAAATAACATCATCTGCTTTTAAAGGATTTGGTACTTTTTATAACAGGATTTTATAATATAACCTGGTGCTTAAATCTCAGCTTATGTAGGAACTTAAGTTTGTACCTGGAAAAATACTTATTTATATTTAATATAATGAATATATTAACAAGCTATGTAAATATTGCTATATAGTGTTAAATAAAATAATAATTAATAAACACAGTAGTACTGCTCCTTCCATGATCTTTACATATTTCAATCACCAATAATTCTTTAACCTGCCTTAAACGCCCAAGTGAGCCCGGACAGAGTCAGCAGAGGGAGCTCTGATATTCCAGCTGGTTTGGAATTACTGTCTCAGCCCTGACTGTGGCTCATGGGCAGGAGCTCAAGGGCCATCTGGACTTTAAAGAAGTTGAAATCAATTCGTTGTGACCCTGCAATGACTCCAAGAGCTGGTGCATCCTACAAGAGCAGTGCCAGCTCCCAGCACTGCACAGGGGGCAGTGCCAGTCAGGTGAATTTTTACTTCAAATATCCCAAAATGTCCCTTCTCACCGCTCTGTGCTCGGCCTCACAATACCAGCTGTGAAACCCCCCACCAAAACAACTTCTGGGTTAAATAAACTGTAAATTAACTGCCCTCTCAGTCCTTTCTTCTTCTTTGTAACAAGTGGGAATGGGATCCTCTCCCTCCCTCGTCCCCACACATCTCCCTTACACATCCTGAAGAGATTCCTTCCCCTTTTCTGTCAATTGAAGCCACCTCAGACCACCCTGGATTCCTCGACAACTGCCACAGCCTCAGCAGGGCATTTCTGGAATGACCTGCCCTCCCTTTCCCGTGGGAATTCCTTTCCCTGCAGACCCCAGAGCCGACAGCGGGCAAAGCTAATAAAGCTGGCAGACACTTTACAAGGTGCCCTCAGAAACGTTGTAAGCCTGGAGGGCACCTTGGCCAGCCCTGCCTGGTGCAAACCCACCCTGGGGTGGCACGAGAGGAGCTGCAGCCCCAAACCAAAGCCAGGTGACACAGAAAGCAGGACTAAAGGCAGCCTTACCACGTTGATGAAGACCATGGTGGCTGGTTTCATGCGGTAGGACACGGGGATGGAGATGAGCCTGCCCAGGGTGATGAAGCCCCAGAAGAGGCTGGGCAGGTACCCGGCCACCTTGTGCACCACCGACAGAGGCTCCTCCACGGCGTAGCTGTACACGAAGCCCGAGTACTCTCCCTGCAGGGGAGCCAAGCACCGTGTCACAGCCAGGGACTGGGGGGGTCCAACAGCCCCTCACTCGCTCCTGGGCACCCCCCACGTGTGACCCCACCTGGCCCCAAGGGGTTTTTGCAGCTTCCCCCAGAAGCAGAGCACGGGACTGAAGCTCTGCCAAGAGGGCAAGACTTCAGAGCAACGCCAGGTAAAATGCATGCTAAGCTCCCCCTGCAAATTCCCTCTTCCCTAGGGGCTGCCTTGTCCTCTTTGGAATTCCACGCTCTCAAAACGTCACATTTAGAACCTGAAGTTGGCCACCCTTGCCAATGGAGGCCCTGGGATGTTCTGTACCTGCCAGCTGCTGTGCAGCCCCACACATCACAGGACCCTAATTAATGCCCTGCTAATACCCAGCAGCGTTTTACTGTGAGACAAAGCTGTTGAAAGGAAAAGCACAGCCAAGGGTGAGCCTTTCTCACCTGGACAGACACGCCACACACAGCAAAGCCCAGGCAGGGACAGGCTGCCCCATCCCCACGTGCTCTCAGCTTGGGCTTGGAGAGCTCAGGAGACCCATCAAACAAAGAGTCACCATTCTCACGAATTAAAACAAAGCTGTTCTTGCCTCTTGGCTGCAGTGAGAGGAGACCTCTGCTGTGTGGACATCCCAGCTCTGAACCCGCAGTGGAGCTGCAACACCACAGAGCCCAGGAGGAGCCCCAGAAACCTCCCAAGAAGCAGGACACACACCCCACTTGGGCCCCACTCTGCTGCATGGCACACCCTGTGCCCAGCCCAGAGGGGCCACATGCTGGCCTTGGGCTGGTACAAGTGGTTTGGAAGGGAGAGAGGCACAGAGCTCTGCCCAGACAAGATCCCTCTACCAGCTGAACTCACCACAATCCCATCAGTCATGAAGAGAACAAGAGCCCCAGTGATGTGGACTGCGAAGTAGGTGTAAGAAGCCCCTCTGAAGTTTTTGCTCTGGCAGCAGCTGAGTAAGTCACTGTGACCTGGTGAAAAACAATGCAAAGCAAACTCAGCTGGAAGGTCCCCCCTGGGGCTGGGAGGCTGCCAGCCCCCAGTGGGCATTTGTGTTGTGCCCAGATTCAGACAGGACCGCGAACTTGGGGCACTGCTGAGCTCAGCTGGCACCACCTCACCTCTGCCCACCCCAGAAGGACATGGATATGTTTCTGGGCTGCTGGGCACAGACTGGGATCCTGGCCCTCCAGGGAACCTGCCACTGCTCTTTCTGAAGCTGCTTGTGCTCCTCTTCCCACTTAGGGGCCCCACATTGCTGGCCCTGCTCTTACAGGCAACAAAGCTGAGCCCACTCAGCCACAGCACTCAAAGCCCCTCATCCCTGGAACCACCACACAGGAGAGCCCTGCCCAGGAGAGCTCACATTCCTCGGATAAATTATATTTAACCAAACCAGCCAGCTTTGGGAAAGAGAGAGTTAAACACACAACTCAGGGTCACCTCATGTGGACAGACCCCTGACAAAGCTGGGGGCCAGGAATTCCCAGCCTTCCCACCCTTGTGCTTGCAGCACATTCCCTGGGATGTGCAGGGGCTCGTGTTGGGGTAACAGCACCTGAATCCTGAGCAGGTGAGCCCTGGCCCTGCACGGCAAGGATGAAACTCCCCCTGCTGTGGGCAAGGAGGGGTTTCACCAGCAGTCACTTCACAGCCTTCCTAAGGGTTCATCCCAGCTGCATTTAAGAGGAAGATGGAGATCTGAAGGATATGAAGCTCCCAAGGGGTTGTGGAACACCATCAGGCGAACACAACCTTATCAGACAGCAGAGAACCCACTCCATTAGGGACACCCACAGCATTTCACATCTCAACTGCCCCCTGAAATCCCCTTGTATTGCTCAGGTAAAGCCATGTCTCCAGAAACAACACTGAGCACCCCCCCTGCCAGCCCTAAGCCGTGTTTGCTTCCGAGATTCACTATTTAACCAAAGAATTTACTTTGATATGTTTCTCCTGGGTAGCAAAGAACAATGTCACTATTGTCCCCAAAACAGGGTGTAGTCACAAGCTCCAGAGCAAACTGCTGCTGGATTTAACTCTCCCCCTCAAACAAAGGCACTGTCCTTATTCCTTTCCCAGAAAAATCAGCATCTGCAGCACGATGGGCACTTTTAAACTGACCAGCCAGTGAGAAACCTGACCCAAACCCAGAGGGAACAGAGGGGCACAACCTTCTCATGTGCTTAAAGGGCTGGGGAGCCCAGGGCTAGTTTTAGGGTGGTTTGGAGAAACACAGCCTGGAGTCCTAATTAGGATTAGGATTCTAATCTCTCTTCAGGGGTTCCATCTAATTTGAAGGTAATTGGGCACCAAATGGGTTGTTTGGATTGTCTGAGTGCTCCTGGATTAGATTCATGTGCACACTTTGGAAAGTTTCCTCTCAGGCAACAGTGCTGGGTCTCACCTGTTAAACTCAGACACCAAAATATGGGCTTTTCTCCCCCAAACCCGTGACAGAAGCACCTCCAGCTCACCTCCAGCTGCCTGGGCTCTCTGCACGGGGGTGGAGAGCTCGTCCTTGTCCACGGGCCGTGTCTCCATGGCCAGCTCATCAGCTGAGAGCAGGGGGTGGCTGCTGCCATTGAAACAGGGAACCATCCTCTCCTTGTAGAGCAGGAAGAACACGGCGATGGGCACGGGCAGCTGGCAGGGGCACAGGGGGCAGGTTAGCATGGCAAGCCTTGCAGAAACACAGCCCAGCAGCTATAGTGGAGGTGCCTGAATTAACCTCCAAGAGCAAAGACAGAGGATGACAACTCCCCTAAAAGAGCCTTAAATGCTTTGCCCCTTATCCACACACCATTTAATATCTGTATTTTGCTGAAAGTTCTGAAGTAAGTTTGGAAAAAAGTGTCACCTGGCACGAACCACTCCTGGGTGTTTATTCTATGCAAAGATGAAATAACATGTAATTCCCATGCACGGTTTCATGGCTGAGACTGGTGACCCAACTGGCACAGGAAGGGCTGGTGAGGGTAAGGAGCCACCAGGGGAGGGATGGAGCTTGCTGGGAAAATAAAGCAAGTTGAGAGAAAAGTCTCCTGACCTGCTGGGGCAAATCCAGCCAGTCCCTGTGGGATGCCAGGTGGGTCGGGGACCCTTCACCTGGCACTGGGGACAGGGACAGAAGCACCTAAATACAAACCTCACAGAGCACCAACCCCAGCCCTTCAGAACCAAAACATTCTGGCGTCCAACATCTGGCCACTTCTGCCCAAAGAATAAAACAATAAAGCAGCTTTAGCCTGTGGGAGACTCTCTGTGGCCGGAATTCTCGGTGAGGGAAGAGCAAACTGCTCCAAGACCCATGCCCAGCCATTAACAGAGGTTGCTCAGCATCTCCTGAGAGGTGAGCTCGTGGTTCCCAGGCCAACAGTGACAGCACAGCCACAGCTGAGTGACTCCAAACGGCTGGGGGGACCTGGGAATGAGGACAGGGGAGCCCCAGCCACTTCAGTGGCTGCCTTAGAGACCCCTGTGCACGCAGGGCTGCTCCCAGCACAGGGCATTCCCATTCCCTGCAGTCCCTTCCCTTCCTGCCTGGTGCCAGCACACCCAGGGACTGTGGGTTGGTACCTCCAGCAGCCACAGCAGCGGATTCCCTGGCACTGAGCTCCCAGGGGATGAGCCTGCTCCCTGCACACTCCCACGACTCGGTGGTGCCTCCCAGCCCGTTGGGAATTGCTCTTTTTTTTTGGTGAGAAACGAGAGGGAAGCAAAGGGAGCTGCTCTGCCCCTCGCCAGCCCTCCCGTCACAACCCAGCCGTGTTTACTCTGCACCAAACTGGGGGAGAAAGCCAGGAAATCCTAAGTGACAGCTCATTCTCTTGTTTTCTGCATGTCTGTGAGCAAGTGTGAGCTCCAGCTCCAAATTTCCTGCCTTTTGTTGGCTCGTGGCATGATTTAAATGTATGGAGAATTCCCCCCTCCACACCCCAACCCCGCCTCTCTCGCCTCAATTCATTTACGAGTCTTCATTGTTCTGGGAACAATGGGAATAGGAACAGTTAGTTCGGTCCCATGGAAGAAAAACGCATTTGCTTGATAGTTCTGATCCTTCCGGAGGTCAGGACCAGATTTTATTCTTCTAAAGTGCAGATTTTGCAAAAAAAAGTATACCCACACAGAGGGACTGGCCATACAGATAACAGCCCTGGGCACTTGCAGCCTTAAGGAGCACTCGATGCCGCAGAGAAATGGGCCCCAAGTTTGGGAATTTCCAGTGTATCCCTGCCCTCCACATCCTTATCTCTGGAGCAAGCAGGTCCCTTTTGCTGTTCCATTCCTGGTGGGTTCCACCCATGGCTGGCACTTCACCTGGGGGACAGTCACCTGCTCTGAGGGGGGTACAGGGGGTGAGAGCCACCAAGCCAGGCATTACACGGGCAGCTGGACAGGAGCAAACAGAGCTGAACACCAGAGCCCTGCCAGGGGCTGTTTCACCAGGCAAAGGGAGAAATCCATTCTGGAGGAGCAGCCTGCCCTGACTGCAGGACAAGGACAGCCAAGAGCTCCCAAAGCCCCCAAACCCTGCAGGGAGCCCACACTGTGAGAAAAGGAGATGAGCCACAGCACAACCCCCAAAAACAAGGTCCCCAAAGCGCAACCAGCAGAGTCAACAGTGTCCCACACTGTCCCCAACCCCACCGCTCCCACCTCTGACCAGCTCCCCATCCTGAGCAGGAATTTGCTCTTCCCAGGCTAATTTTGCTGCTTTCCTGCCTTTTCCAGCAGAAGGTTTTGCTGTTCCCAAGGGGGAGAGGGGCACCTGAGCATCCCACCAAAGGACCCAACTCTCCAGCTCCACTTGCTGTTCCCTCCCCTGGCAGCTTTTAAGCACCATCATAAACTCATCCAGTTGCTGCATCCCAGGGAACAGCGTGGGGATAATGCAGCTCCTTCCCTCCAGCTGCTATTTCGGTCTCTCCCCCCAGGAACACGGGATCGTTCCCTGCTATTGTATCCAGGCTACTTTTGAGCAGCCTCAGCACAATGGAGTGTGCCACACTCCCCCTGGGAAAGCACCTTCCGGACAAACACAGCCCTCTCCGAGGAACATTTTCCTGATTTCCAGCCCCTTGGAACGGGCTGGATGATGAAATTTCCGTTCTGTGGGAAACTGAATTTTAAAACGTGGTTTTGTTCCAAATCTGGATGAAAAGGCAAAAATTTTTCTCTCAGAATGAAAGATTTTGGCCGGGAGTCATCGCAGCACTTTGTTTTGATTATGCTGAGCTGCTTAATTTTACCAAAGCAAACCCATTTCGTTTCAATAACATCGACACAACTCCGCTGTCAGCTTTACACATCACTCTTGTGCCAGAGTCAAATTGAGACATTTCCACTTTAAACAAAAGCAAGAACTCGAAATGAATCATTTCAAGCTTGTGTCTTGTCAGAAGGCACACAGCCCTGTGAAAACTGCCATGGAAATGTGGCTTTGGAGCGTTTTATAACAGAGTTGCTGGTCCTGGTTTCCATTTCTATAAGTTTACTCATTTTATCCATGCCCCTGGGGCTTTAAATACCCCTTTACCATCATCTCCCTCTGATGTTTACACCTTAAAGAAGGCTCAGCAGTTTTGGAACCGAACCACTCTCAGCATCTCCGGCGGGCTGGGTTAGTTTAAACAAGGACTAAAGTCAGTTCCCTCAGTGAGGATTTGGGAAAGACAGTAACAGCTTGGCTTTGGCACAGGGACACACTCCAACCCCCCACTCCATGTTTCTCTTAACCCTCATCCCAAACCCCACAGGTCTCCAGCATCCCAGGCCCCCTGCCATATTCCTGGCCCTATACACTGTAGGAATTCCGTGTTCAGTGTGTGCACACACACTCAAACCACCCACACAAGCAAATGGCACTTGGGCATGCCATGATGCACCAGCCCAGCTCACACCCTGCTGGGCACAGCCTGTGGTCCCATCCTGCCCCAAAAATGTCCACAGGACACTGCTGGGAACAGAGAAGGATCTGGCAATCACCACCAGTGCTCCCAATTTGAGTCCAAAGCAGGTATTAAACGCCGCTTCAAAACTAAATGAGTTTGCCCAGAATCGACTGGCAAAGGAGATGAGGCTCCTGTGTAATTAAAAGCACATTTCCCATGGCATGGGCAGACTTGGAGGTAATTAAAGCTGCTCCTCCTCCCAGGCACAGCATTCTTTTGGTCCTTCTGCACAGAAACCCATCACAGCCCCTGCCCAGCTCCTTCCCCCTGCAAGCCTGCGGAGCAGGGATGTCCCAGCCAATACCCCAAAGCCCCCTGGGACTTACATTGATGAGGGCCATGATCCAGAAGGCGTAGGAGACACGAGTCACCACCATGCCCTTCATGGGCAGGTCGTAGTGGGACAGGTTGCCCGGGTGGTGGGGCACCAGGGACTTGCGGATGTGCGGGAGGTTGCTGGAGGCGTTGGCCGTGGAGTTGGAGAGGATGCAGTTGGTGTCTGAGAGGAAGGGGTCGGCTATCAGGGGGCTCAGCAGTGCCCCAAAGCCCACGAAGAAATGAAGGGCCTGCAGGAGAGCAGAGACACGGGTAGAGCGGGGACAGCACAGCCCAGGGGAGGGGACGGCCCCGCACTCACCTGCAGGAAGATGGCAGAGTCCTTCTGGTAGATCTTCACCAGCTGCATGTTGGAGATGGTGTCGATGCAACCCATGGCCAGTCCTGCCACAGCCATGACCACGGCCAGGACCACCACATTGTGGCACAGGGGGATGATGGCAAAGACCAGGGAGATGGCCAGGGAGGAGGCGAAGAGTGCAAACAAGGACTGAGCCAGCCTGAGAGTGGCAAAGAGGAAAGACAGGGCAGAATCAGCACCAGGAGAGCAGCACCCACACCACACCTGCCTCCTGCTGCCAGCCCCGGCTCAGTGGCTGCTGTAGGCACCAGCAGGAGAGGTGCACACAAGCTGCTGCTCCAGCACATGCTTTTCTGGTGAAACAAGGGAGATGCTACACATCCCACACTCCAATGTCTCCAGGTCACCACCACAGCCAGGCCAGGGCTCTGCCACCTCCTGCATGGAGGGGGAGGCCTCAGAGGGGCAGATCTTCCACCACCCAGCTTCTGTGGAGAAGAGTAACTATCCCTTCAAACCCACTTTCTGTGTATGTTTAAAGGCAAAACAACAACCTCCCCTTGTTAACGGGGCAGATCTGGGGATGGGAAGGGATGTGGGTACGTGCAGGTGAGTCCACATCATGCCACTTGAGCAGCTCTGGGGCATTTCTCTCTCAGGTATCCCACGAGAGCTGCTGGGTAACCCCAGAGCTGCTGGCACCCCCATCACCACGTCATCCCAGACCTGCCTGAACGTGCTGTCCTGTTCACAGGGAACACTGGGAAGCAGTTCCCTCTCGGTGCCCTGTGCCATCTCTGTTCTGGCAGCACCAACTCTCCTCCCAGCACGACAAGGTGGGCTTTGGCACTCCTGCCACTCCTGGCACAGCCACTGCCCAGCCCACGAGGTCCACCAGAGCAGCCCCGGGGCTGTGTGTGGTGGAGGCAAAGGTGGTGTGTCCCCTCTCGGGTCTGGCAGCAGCAGAGGCTGCTCCTGGTGGGAGAGGGTGAGCCAGGGAACTGCACCCGGGCTGGCACCGAGCGGCTCCGGAGCTGCCAAGTGGGAAGGCAGGAAGGAAGGAAGGAAACAGGGACCAGACAGCAAAGCACTGGAACCAGCAGAAAGATGGGGCTGGAAAGGCACAGCAGGCAGAAAGCAGCACAGGCAGGTCCCCCTCCCACCCCACGCTCCCAAGCCCTGGGAGAAGCCCAGTGCCATGATCAGCAGCTGCTTAATGAGTCGGTAATTAGCAATAATTGGGGTCTGTCCACAGCAAAGGGCTGGCAGTGCACAGGTACATCCCCAGCAAGGAAAACACCCACAGCACACGCTGCCAGTGAGGCAGGAGAAGGCAATGAGGAGGCAGGGGCTGGAAGCACCTCAGTGCCACCCCTCCTGCCCTGCCTGCCCGCCCAGAACGGCCTGGCCTTGGGCATGTCACTGTGTTTCTCATCCATCTCTGGCCCAGAGGGCTTTGGCCCTCCACGTCCTGCCCGCTGCTTACACTGCACTTCACCAGCACCAGAAAACGGGCCAAGGGCACCTCTCCTTTATTGTGCTGCCCAGTGGCACAAAGCTGCCCGTGCCAGAGCCCTGGTGTGCTCACATCAGCCAGCCCAGCTCACCTGTCAGCCAGCCCATGCTGGAGGAGACAGCATTTCACAAAGCTGTGACTACTGATCCTCCTCTGACAGCAAAGCGGGGAGCCAGCGTGGGATTTCTGGGGGAGGGAGGGAGCCAGGCGAGATGTGCACAGTCACGGCAGCAAAAGCAGCTAACAAATGAGAGAGAAGCAGCCTCGAGCCTGGAGAGATGAGGCAGCTCTCTCCAGGGTACAGCAGCAGGGAGAGAGGCAGAGGCACCAGCAGCTGGTGCATCCGAGGCCGGCGGTGATGGGGAAAAGCACACGAGACATCCCCAAAACGCCTCTTCCCTTCTGCAGCCCCAGCAGAGCCCCCACGGCACTGCCCACACTTGGCTGGGGAGCACCTTCCTCACTGGAGAGAAACATTAATTGGGGATCATGTGACGTCCTTAATAAGCCTTCAAAATATCACCTCAATTTGCCCCAATGAGTAAAAATTCCTGCCTCCAGCCGTAAGCTAAAAAGCACAATTGTTCCCCCCTGCAAACACGAGCAGCCCAGGGTGGAACACAGCCCTGCTGCCCCTTCCCTGGATCTGGCATTGAGGGGGACCAAGAAAGTGCTGCTGCCCATGACAGATTCCAAAGAAGTAGCTGCAGGACACAGTCAGCACCCAGGGAGGCACAGAACAACCCTCTGAGGGATTTCTGGGGAGACAAACCCTTCTGAAACCCCATGACTTTCAGAGTACCTTGTGTCATGATGATGTAAAACCAGGGCACCCCTCCAAAGGGCTTAAAAAGCAGCGCTGATGTCTGATCTCTGACACCACTGTGTCCCCATCACTAACCAGTCCTCGTGCCCAGCTCAGCTCTGGCCCAGCTGTGGCTGTGCCCAGGGTATGAAATGGGTCTTGGAATGGCCAGACTCTGTTTCAGGACCACCCAGAGCAAGTTCAGGCTCCGTCACAAGGCTTGAGGGAAGGTCTGCAGCTGCCCCTGAGAGGTTTAGGCTGCTCTCCATAGGATTAGGATGGTCAATTCTGCTGTCAGTTGTGTAGTCAGAGCCAGCAAAGCTTCCCCCCTCCTTCCCACGCAGCCCAGCCCGGTGTTCCCATTGCAGCAGCCTCTCTTCAACTTCAAGTACATTTTTCCCCACCCCAGGGAGTGTTTTCTAAGTCACTCACATCAAGAAGAAAAATGATAATCAGGCTAACTCAGACTTGCAAAACCGATCATTAAAACCCCAAAGCCCTAAGGGGACAAGGTGAGGACATGGAGGGGTGTGGATTATCCCACTGCAGCCTTCAGGTCCCCTTGTCTCCAGGAGGAAGCACAGCCAAGCTCAGGGGGCATTGCCTCCCCCGAGGAGCTCATGCTCAAGTCACTGTGCTGCTCTCTCAGCACCAGAAGGTTTCCCTTTGCAGTGAGAAGGGTCCTGTGTGCTCCTGCTGGAGCTGAAACCATCAGGAGAGAGGAATCTGAAGGGCAGGGAGAGAGCAGGGCCATCACTCTCAGCTCTGACACACACAGGTGCCCTGAGATAAAGATGAAAGGAGAGTAAAAGGGTCCCATCCCATCCCATCCACCCTCCAGGTCCTGGTGTGGATCACTCCAAGTGGAGCCTGCTCAGGGCTCCAACACATCCCCAGACCCACCAGTCCTCTCCTCTTCTCTGCTAACACCACTGGGATTCCCTCAGGGCTGACCCCAACACTGGGAGCAGAAACAAATATTCAGCAGGACACAAAAATGCAGTTTCTGAACAAAAAATAACCAAAGTGGGGCTCAGGAGCTCAGTGAGTCTGGTGCTTGTGTTACCAGTGTGTGCAGCACAGCAGCACAGAGGGAGGGTGATCTTAACTTCACAATGCAAGCCTAAAACCCAGCAAAAGGGGAAAGGTGAGTGGGAAGCAAGAGAGAGAATGGCAGGGGATGCAGGTGAACTGAGCTCACCCCTGGAGCTTGCAGTGCCAGGTGGGTTTCCCAAAAATCTCCCCCCTCCCACTTGGGTTTCTGAGCCCAGGGAGGGCTCCAGGTCCTCCCAGCACTGCTGGCTGCACACACAGCCTCATCACACCTCAGGTAACACCAGGAAAGCAGAGTCCTCAGGGAACCTCACACAGAGGTGAAAAGGATTCCTTAGAGAGGGCACCAGCTCCTGCCAGGGCTCTCTGTGCCCCAGGAGCCTCTAAAACACCACAACAGCACGAGGGTTTGAGCCAGGGCTCACACTCCACCCCAACCCCACTCATGCAAACACCCTGTGAGAAGCTGTATTTTCTGAAGCAGAGCTTGTCACAACCACCCAGCAGACCCCAAGAGAGCAGCAGCCTGTTGTGAACCTGAGTGTGAGCTTAAAGAACACACCTTGACGTTAATTTGGCTTCCCCAGCCCTAACTCTGTGCCCCACAATGAGCACCAGCAGCAACTCCAGGATGTCAGGACAGAGCAAAAGCTTCATCCCTCAGGGAATCTCACAATGGCAAACTTTCTTCTTCCTTGAAATCTCACATGAAAGCGAATTTTGGAGCTGGTTCTGGCAGCCCAGGCTCGTGCTGAAGGGATTCATGCTCTGGGATTCCAGCTGGGCCAGGAGCAGGGAGCACAGCCCAGCACTCAGCACCTTCTCTGGTGAGAGGAACAAACTTTATTTAGGTCCCACCACCCACTTCTGCCACAGAGCCCAGTGACAACGCTGCTGTCCCTCCTGAGTCCATCACTGGGACCAGCCCATAATTTAATCAAAAGCAAGCAGGAAGTCTGTGCTCCTCAGGCATTAGGAATCACAGAGTGCCTGCAGCCAGGCTTGGCTGCTTGGGATGCTCTAGAGCAGCTTTCCATCTCCTAACTGGAAAAGATGACCAGTCCAGTGCTCCTCCCTGCCTGGCACCAGGGCCAGCATAATTTGATTTATAAGCCCGCAGCAGGGCCCAGAAGTAGAAACCCTCAGCAGCAGGACAGCTCAATCCATCCACCCCTGAAAAGAGAACAGCTCTTAGAGCCCGGACAGTTAATATTCCCATCCAAACCCACACATTAATCCCCTGCCAGGCTCTGAGTAACCCCCTACAACGCTCTCAAGTATCTGAAACATTCCCTCCTGCCTGGCAGGGCTGTCAGTCCTCAGCTGGGATTCACAGGCACTTCACAAAACCTCCAAGAGGATGCAACCCCAAACACATCCTGGTTGGGAACCACAGCCAGCAGCAAACACACTCTCCCCTCCCTCCCCCTGCAGCTGCAGAGTAAAAAGTTTGGGAGTCTCCAAACACAAGCACAAACGCCAAGGGCCGGAGCTTTGCTTGGAGCTGACAGCAGGGAACAATCCTGCATTTTCCTTCCCTGCTCCTTCAAACATATGCGAGGCAGCCCGGGGGCTGGCACAGGCTCTGCCTGCTGACCCAGCAGTCTCAGACCCGGAGCGAGATTCCCACGTGCTGTTCCCATTCCTGGGCAGCTCACCTGGCACCTCCTCCCCGGGCACAGCCCCACAAAACCTCTGGGCTCCACCAGACAGGGCAGTTCCACCTACCAGGCTGGCAATTTACAGGTGCTCTAAAACCTTCTCCTTAAGCCAAAGCTCTCCTCAGTTCACAAACCAAGAGCGAGACCGTAAAAAACCCCTCAACAAAGCATTTTCAAGGGATTCCTGCAAAACCCTCCCCATCTCCACCTCACACACGCTCGCGGTGTGTGTATCAGGCACACGGGGAGCTGACACGTTACATCACCACCCCGAGAATTAGTGACAATGTAAATAATCAGCTGATTCTCAGAACTGTCACCAAGCCTCAAATCAAACGCCTCTCTGGCAATCTTCGGGGCTGAGCCATCGCGGGTTATTTATTTTAAACACATCCTGGACAGAAGGCTCGGTGCAAATCCGTGTCTGGCTGTGCCCGGGGGGGTCTCACCAGCCCCTCGAACCCCCCGCTGACCCCCAGCCCCTGCCTTTGGCTCCCCCAAAGCCACACCACGAGGACCACTCGCATCCCACCACGTGTCTGCCCAAACTCCCTGGAAGCGCCACAACGCCTCGATTGCTGCCACCGAGGCTACTAAAACGCGCTCCCCAAAATATTATTTTGGCCATAAACAAGCAAGGTTAAAGGCAAACACCCTCCCGGGAAGTTCTGGCTGTAACTTCACGCCAAGGCTCCTCGCTGCGCTGAGCTCCGGGAGCCGGCAGCGCCTCTGCGAGGGGATGGGACCGCGCCGGGGGGGAGAGAGGGGCAGCCCCGGGAGCTGCTCCTGCCGGGCAGACCCTCCCTCGGGCCAGGGGGCTGCGGACCCTCCGCCACTCCCGCGGTCGCTCCGTCGGGAATGGTTTTCCCACGCAGCATCCCAGCGAACCCGGAGGGATGAAGGGAGGGAGAAAGCCGGGAAAGGGGGGGGGCTGGCGCTGCCCGCCCCCGACCCGGGGTAAGAGAGGGGGGTCTGTGCAGAGCCGAGCCCCCCCGGGGGAGCTGCGCTGAGTTTTTGCCAGGCGCTTACGTCCTCTTGAAGACCCCTCCG
>VXBX01006120.1:104535-114815 GCA_013400415.1 Scytalopus superciliaris | reverse complement strand
GCCCCTCTCCATCCCCCGCCGCCCCCGGAGCCGCCCCGCCGGACCGCGGGCACCGCAAAGAGCCCGAGCATCGTGTGCGTCTGTCCCCCTCACATCCTCCTCCTCCTCCTCCTCTTCTCCTCCTTATCCTTCTCCCTCCCAGTTCACCCCCACGGGGTTCGCATCATCTTTCCAAAAAGTGGGGCGACCCCCTCTGCGCGGTCCACGCACCCCACGCTGTGAAACTACACGCGATGTATCAGAGCACAGCCAAGCAAGGAAATCCACAATTCCCTTCCCAGCCCCCCCTNCCTCTCCATCCCCCGCCGCCCCCGGAGCCGCCCCGCCGGACCGCGGGCACCGCAAAGAGCCCGAGCATCGTGTGCGTCTGTCCCCCTCACATCCTCCTCCTCCTCCTCCTCTTCTCCTCCTTATCCTTCTNTTTTTTTTTTTTCCCTTTTCCCTGCGGTCTCCCGTGCCCGTAAATAGGTGCCACCCTTCCAGACAAACGCAATTAAAGTTGCCCCTTCCCTGATAAGAAGCACAAGATGGCTTGGGGCGGGGGGGGAGGGCGCGTGTTTTAAAGCCGGAGCAGTCGGTGCTTACGCAAAAGGTCTTCTCTAGAGGATGGGTTTATAAATATTTCACCTACTTTAGCTAGGAAAGACTGGCAATTTTTAGAACACTCTTTTCAGGCAAAGCAGAATCGATAGAGCTCAGCCATGATGCAGAGCTGGCTCCGGGTCCCTTCCTGGGCACAGGTACTCACCCATCCTGTGACCCGGCCCTCAGGAATGCTGCTCCGGGGCTGCGGGCGCTCATTTCCATCTGGCTTAATGTTTAGCTAGTCCAAATTGCACCCAAGTCATTGTTCTTCCGTGCCCGTGGCATCCACTGGAGTCCTCCCAGAGTAAGGAGAACAAAGTCATGTCTCCTTCCACCACCAGAGTGAACACAGGGACTGTGGGGCAGGTGGGTAATTGCACCCCCAGCGTCCTGATTGCCCCAAACTCAGAACTCCTGTGGCTGCTCAGCACCTGCACCTGAAACCATTAAACAATCAAAGGAGCAGCTGGGCTGCCTGGAGGGCTCCAGCAATGTCGTTATCCCGTCTGAGTGATGGGAAAACCCAGGGCCAGGAAGGAATGAAGCTCTTTGCTCAGGGACAGGGAGTGAGTCAACAGCAAGGGCGGAAATTGGGTTTTATCATTCCATGATAAACCACCTTCCTAAACAGCCTGGATGGCAGGATGGAGGGGAGCCCGGGGCACAGCCTGGGAGCCACAGCCTCAGGCTCTCCCTGCTGGGCAAGAACCAGGTTTGAGAGGTCACCCTGCTGCAAAGTGCCTCAGCTTCTCTTCCCCATCCATAAACGGGGGGTGAGGGAGAAAGGATTGTGACCATGAAGGCCTTTCCATCAAAACACTGCTGGGAAAGTCCTCTCCTGACCCTCTTTGTCCATACATCTGCTTGTTCATGGAGCCAACTTACTTGATGAAACAGCAGATCCTGATCTTCCACACACCAGGTGCTCTGCCCCAAGAGAAGGGCTCACCTGCAGTTCCCCTGGACCACATTCTTGATCCTGATCTTCGTCGTCCCTTTGCTGGGCAGGGAGTTGGAAGGCCTGCACTGCTGCATCCCCATCACTGGAGAGCATCAGCTTCCCAGGGCTTGAATTCCCAGCTATAAGATGGCTGAGCTTTCCCCACCTTTGCAGGTTCACTGTACCTGCTCCCAGATGGAAAGGCAGCATCCAGACACCAGAGGTGACAAACACTGGCACGACCCCCAGCCCAGCTACAACAGCCGACCTAAATGGCTCACACTCCATTCCAGGAACCCCAGGCCTTTTAATCAGGGATAACACAAACCATGCAAGATATGCTTGCAAATAAGAACCGAGGCGTAGGTGGGTTAGTCAGCACAAGAACACACAGATCCTTTCTGGTTCCACATACTGAAATCCAGATCCTCGGAGGGAGCTCATAAAAATGCGAGCCACAGGACTCTGAGTAGATGCAACACCAGAATTAGCTTCACGAGGAGGCACTTTCGGCTGTTTTCCAAACTCAAATCAGTGTTGTACTTGCACTGAATTAAACACCCACATTTTTGCACTTGCTGCAAACTGCAGAGTGAAACCATGAATGAAGGAAGAGCAGAGCAGCATTTCTGCAGCCAGCAGCCTCCCTCGGTGTGCTGCTCCAGGACGTCCAGCACACCTGGGCAACACCTGCCCTGTGCCCTCCAACATTCCTGGGGCAGCCAGAGGCACGGCAGGGATTTTTTCACTCTATCAGTTAATGTTTTCAATTTCTTTATCGTGGTCAATCTTGCTTGCAGTGACAAAACAGCTTGACCCCAGATTGGTTCAGGTTTGCTGTGGTTGGCATCACTTCCCTTCGCCCAGTCTCAACACAGAGGGGAAATCCACCTCTAAGGGTTTCCTTGGGCTGGAACCAGCTTGGCAGCAACCATGGGTTGGCAGCTTGGCCAAGGGCCTGGGGCTGAGATATTGGTGAAGTTTTCCCCGTCCCTCTTTTGCCAAAGACCACAAACGGCAGATCTGGGCTGACACCCTCAGGAACCACAGGAGGTGTCCCATCAGCCACGTGTGCCAGCGTGGTGGGTCCGAGAGCTACACGAGCATTTGGAGATGGGAACTTTGTTGCATCCAAAAGACCCAGCACCAAGCAGATAAGAAAATAACTCTGAATCACTGAACCTTACTGAGAGGAGACAGGATGCTTCTTACAACACAGGGTAAACTTCCCTGTAGGATGGGGCAAATTATTCTTGGCTGCATGAGAGATGCTCAACAACCCAGCCCGAGTGGGCACACGAGAGAGATGTTCACCTCATGTACTGCGGGGTCAAGAGTTTCAAAACACAGTGTGATTTGGAAAGCTTGGCTCCACTTCTAGGTCAAACATTAGCCTGAAATCCTGGCCCAGTTATTACAGATCTTGTAACACTTGTCTGAAAGGAGGAAATGCTCACCTACAGGTTTTCCTGCCACCCAACACTGCAATAAGTCACACACCCACCACGGCTGAGCCGGAATCCGTGTGCTTCCTCCTTTATGGCACCAAAACCGTGGCACAGGGGGGTGGCTGCAGTGACACAGCCAGGCTGAGCCTCCCCAAAATGCACCAGTGGGACAATGACACACAAATAATCTTGCTGAGGGCAGCAGGTATCACACCAGCCTCGTGGGCAGATACACCAAGGAGCAATTGGTGACCTGGCTGGAGCATCCTGGCAGGGCAGGAGGACTCCCTAAAGGGTTCCTCGGGCTATTTGGGCAGCTGGGAATGTGTGGAAGGCAGGAGGGGGATGTGGGCTGGGGGTGCTGGGCAGCATTCCCTGGAGCAGCTGTGACACTGGAGGAACGAGAGCAGCCCATGGAGGAACTGGTTTGGCAAACAGGTGGTTACTGGGGATGTGCCCACACCAGCACCGGGACGTGACTCAGGCTGGGTGTGCTGGAGGTGCAGCCCGAGGAGGGGGGGAAGGGCATTGTCCCCTTCCCTAAACCAGCCCATCATCCATGGGCTCCGGTCCCAAATATCCCCCAGGTCCCCTCATCCCCCAGCTCTGGCTCTTCCCACATTCCTGGGCATTGGTGGCTGCAGATCCCCTTCAGCACTGACAGCCCGAGAGCAGGAATGCACAAAGGGAGCTGTGGAGCTGAATAACTCCGAGCCCAAGGGGGATTTCAGCTGCTGGATCTGTGGGAAAAAGGGCTGCCCTGTCCCTTCCCCAGCTCTGCCCTCTGGTTGTTTTGCAACCCCGGGCTGGGCAAGTCAGCCTCGGGCTTTATTTGCCTGATAGGCTTATGGCAATATTGATTTAGGGCCGCAGGAGCCACGCAAGGACCACAGAAACATTTCCCTATTACGCACAAGTCTCCCAGGTCTTGTGTTTCAACCCCCTGCAAAGGTCAGGTGCTGGGAAAACTCCTTTTGTGTTCTTTGGGAGTTTACTGCAGCCACTCAGAAAGTGCCCCGGGAGCAGGAAAGGTGTCCTGGAACCGCAGGGAAAGCTGTGGGAAGGAACAGAAACGGCATGGAATGGCAAAGGTGCCATCCCTGAACACCCACCATGGAGCAACTCACAGCTGGGCTGACCCACCTTCCTTCATCCAACCTGCCTGAAACTCAAAACCAAAGTGGATCCTTCTCCTACCAGAAAAGAAAGAAAAAAAAAAGGGAGAAAAGAGAAAAATTATATGCTGTACAAACCCATCCCATATTCCATAAAGTTTATTGTCCAATCTTGGCTTTGGGGCATTCACAACACAACTGTAGCATCAGCCTTAGCAATAAAATGAGCACAGCCACAAAATAGTCCATGTCACGTCTGAAATACAAAAATTGAAATATTCTTATAAAACATCAAGACACAAGATTGATAGATGGATACAATCTTTTATTCTTTTTTTTTTTTTTGTTCCCTACCTTTCCATTCATTCCAGAAAAACCTTCTATTAAAAAAAACACCCCCAACATCGCTTCTTTTGGAATAAATCCTTAAAATCATTTCTTTTAAAACGCATCTTGCGTTTGTACAGCACTAGTTAAATATATTACCGGTATTCTGCAAACTGAATGACACCAGAGAACATTCACAGCTTGGGTATCCTGGCCACTTGCATCCATTTCTTCCTGCTGGAGGACGAGCACGATGCTGAGGATGGGAGAAGGCAATGAGGAGACCAGAGAGTGGCTTTCACAGTGTCTGTGCCCAGACAGCACTCGCTGACAGGGACTGCTCAGGGCCAGCCAAAATCGCCTCCTCCAAGGCCTGAGCGCACAGAGACAGGCCAGATGTGCAGCACAGCTGCAGCAGCACCCTCAGGCACAGCCCCGGCTCTTGGCAGGTGAGAGCAGGTGAAAAAAAACCCAAAGAAAACCTTTGAGAACCCTGGGAAAATGCCCTTTAATTAGGGGGTTTTTTTATCCTCGTGTGTAAGGGAGAGGGAGAAAAAAAAAGCACTTATTTTGTGCTTAGTCTCCAAGATACGATGTCGTTTTGTTATTTAAAATCTTAACATAGATCTGGCAAAGGGCTGGGCCAGGAAAGGCGTGTGCGGGTGGGAATGGAGAGATGAACCGAAACAGCTCTGCCTGCAAGTGTTATTGTTGTCCCAAACACAGACCTTGCTTTACTCAGTACTTGTATTCCTTCACCCAGCACAGCCAAAACTCCCATTTCCCACCAGAACTGGTAAAAATNAAAAAAAAAAAAGAAAAATTCCAAGAAAAATGTGTGGAAAACAAAGCAGCAATTTCCTTTTGTCAGGACTCCCCGTCTGCCAGGAGTGGCAGCTGCTCCACTACGGGCTGCATGGGAGAATCCATAAAATGAGAAAAAAATGCTGGAGAGCCACAGAAATTCCCAATATTTTCATGAAAAATCCAACTTGGGAACTGGCTGGTGCTCCAAAAGCTGGGAAAGCTCGTCCTGCCAGGGCTGGGCTGCTGGGGCGGGCACAGGGGGGTGAGGCACTGCCCTGGGGATGGGGCAGCCAGGGGGTGTCTCCTCACAAACCCAGCTTATGGAGACTGCAATGCTGTCTCAGAAGGGGGATTTGGCTCCGGGCTCTGCTCTCTGCCAACCTGCAGCTCCTTTTCTTTCCAGCTGTGGAGATCAAAGGCTCGGGGCTCTGCCAGCCAAAGGGAGCTCCAACACCAAACCTTGCTCAGCTGGGCACCAAATATTTACACATCCTATCACCCCCCTCAATGGGCATCAAATACCCAGTGGAACAAAAGGGGTTATCTTAAATTTGGGCTGTTAGTAGCACTCAGGGATAAATGTCTCCTTTAGGGAGGATTTGTAGGAAAGGCAAAGGCTACGAAAGATAAAAACAGGAGCTACCAGGCCCTTTGTCTTTGTGTCCGGTCCTGGGAATGCCTTCCTGGCTCCGTGGTCACTGCTGAGTCTTTTCCCCAGTGGTTTCTGTAGGTGACTTTGACCTTCAGCAGGAATATCTGCCTTGTGGGGGCAGAGCTGAGACCAGAGAGATCTGCTGGTCCGCTGTGTTCTCTCCCCATCCTCCCAGTGGGAATGTGGGATGGCTCAGCTGCACATCCAATGCCATGGGAAGTTTATTCCCAGTGCATGGGGATTGGCAACACCGAGCAAGACAACTGCACAAAGACAGGTCAAACATGTCCTGAATGGGCTTCCCAAGGGTGGGTGGAGGGTATTCCTGCTTTCCCTGGTGTGATCCAGGCTCTGCTCCCCTGGGAACACCAGCACTCCTCACCCCATGTACCTGAAGGTGCTGCTGCATCCCTGAGCCTGCTGAGCTGCTAATTCCTGATGGGAGCACTGCAAAGTGCAAGTCTGCCCCACAGACCCCTGCCATGCCAAGGGAATTCCTCTGGGAAAGGAAAGATGACGGTGGGAGAGCTCAGATTGGCTCCATCCCACACCTTCCTTTGTGAAGCTCCCCCTGCACAGCCCCAGCAGCGGGACCCGGGAGTGGGGACCAGGAAAGCAGGGGCTGAAATGCGTCACTGGGGCCGGGTGGCTGTTCGTGCTCTTCCCTATCAAATGGAAACAATTAACGAGCTATTCAGCCTGCTGTAAACTGGACACGGCGAGAAGGAACAGAGCAGGGATGGGCAAACCTCAAACAATGCAGACGTCTGGATGCTTGTCTGGGACAAACCCCAATTAACAGCTTTGCTGGGATGGGGAAGCTCACGGGGAGCATCCAGCACCGGCACGGGGAGGAGTCACCCCAGGGGCTCTGGGGGTCTCCGCATTTATCCTCCTGCTGTGCCTTTTCCAAGGATCACACAAGAAATGACGCACAGCAAAGCAGAAACCCGCCCTCGCTCCCCGCTCCCTGGGGAAACAGCAGCATGGAGAGCTGCCGTGCCCAAGCGATGCACCCCGATGCACCAGCATGCCCTGCCAGTGCCACTCCCAGGCGACAGTCACGGCACTGGCCACGTCCAGAGCCTCCTGGCCACATGCACGGGCTTCAGGACCAGTGGGCGAGGGGGCCGGTCATGCAGGGCAGCCAAGGAAATGGTATGAATAATGTACAGTAGGAGAGACTCCTTGCAATGCTCACACCCTCGCAGACGTTTCAGGCTGCTTGCAGGCTGTGGGGGAGAGGTGCAGCAGGGGCTGCTCTGCCCGGGATGGATTTGGCATGTTCCTGAAGTGCATGGAGGGGAAAACACCCCCAGCCAGCACGGCACACTCACATCTCACACACACCTCTGTCCCCAGCACTGATCCGAGCCAGGGCAGGGACAATCCACACACAGGGGCCAGGCAAAGAGGCTTGAGGGATGGTTTGCTTCTCTCCACGTCTATTTCTGGTGCCCACAGCTGAGCTGTGGGAGGTTTGGCACCTCTCCCCCTTCCTCTGGGTAGAAATGCACTGAGGTGGGTGTGTGCAACGCTTTGGTACGGAGGGACTCGGGCTCTGCCTTGTGGTGTGGGGGCTCAGCGATGGGCTGGGGGAGATGAGCTCCTGGGACACTGCCTGGCACCCCCATCCTGCCCCCTGTGAGGGATGAGGAAGGGGCTGCTCCAGCAGTGCCTGGGAAAGGCTGGCTGGAGGGCTGGCCACAGCATCAGGGGACAGCACAGAGCCAGTGCTCACCTGCACAGCCCTACCTGCAGGTACCTGCACCCCAGCTGGGTGGGACAGCCCTTGCTCTCAGCTCAGGACATCCCAGATGGCTGAATTTGGGAACACAACGATGGCAAGGAGATGGGAATCAGGGGGGAAGCCATGGGAAGCCCTCTCCTTCAGCTGCTCCATCCTTGTCAGGATTCAGGTACCAAAGATGGGGAGAGAAAAGGGGGTTCTGCAGGCAGAAGCAAGGGAAACAAGGGGGGGCTGCCCTGGTTTCACATGCAGTCTCCCAGTGCCAACCTGGGTCATGCCCACCACTCACAACATGCCTGCAAAGTGTCTCCCCAAGAAACTGGGGGTGCAGAGCAGGCGGTCTGAGCCAAGGAAGATGTTCAGAAATGCCTGTCTGGGCCAAACACCACAGCTTTGGAGACACCACCCCGTGTCCACAGAACCTCCCCATGCCCAGCTCAGCCCCAGGGCAGGGGCAGCACAAGGTCCTGCAGCTCCTCCCTGGAGCGCCTGCTCAGAGGGTGGCAGCTCACACGTCTGGTGGGGACAACATGGAAACAAGAGGGGGAACAAGGCCACAGGTCCATCAACGGCAGCTCCGGGGGGTTGGGGACGGGCAGGGGACAGCCTGAGGCCAAGGGCACTTCAGCGTTGTCTGTCCTGCCCCGGTCGGGAATCCTGCGGCGGGGCGGGTGGGAGCGCCTTGCCGTCTCCTCTCTCAGTGCTTCGATCTCCATGGTGACAAGGGGAACATGAGATCCGGGTTTAAAATATACTCTGCCTCCTGTTCTTCCCTCGGGCTGAGGAAGAGAGAGAGAGAGATGGGTCAGGGAGGTCAGACAGTGACTGCAGAGCCCGTGGCATTTATGGAAGGGGGACCTGTGCCCCAGGACACCCAGATGTGACTTTAGTAGCTTGGTAGGTGACAAGCAAGGATGCCCCAGGGGTAATCTGTGGGCTAGAGCAGGTAACAAGGAGCAGGTTTGGCTTTTTCTTATGTGGGAAAATAAGCCCAGTGCCAGCACAGTCCATGGCACCACTTGGGAGAGGCCAGTGGGCTTTTCCCGGTCCTACCTGACTGCTGGAAGGCTGAGCCTCGGTATCCAGGGTCCTTCTGAAGCTGGATCTCCTTCAGGGAGAAGATGGAGGCATCTAGGCAGAGGGGGCAGAGAGAGGGGTCAGTCCAGCTGGCTGCAAACCCTCAGGAACAGCAGTGCCCACGTGTGGCACCCCATCAGAGCTCTTTTCTCTCTCTCTCCTCCTCCCTGTCCTACCTAAATTATTTGTTGCTCTCACAGCCACCAAGCTCCNCCTCTGAGCGAGCAAAGCCAAGAGGCACCTGCCTGCAAACCATCCCCAGGAACCCTTTTTGCTCCCCCCCAGGGGACAGGCAGCACTTACTGTCAGGCAGGAGGTGCACCCTCTCTCCCAGGCTCTTGAAGTAGGGGTGCTGCAGGGCTGCCTCTGCTGAGATCCGGCCCTTGGCTCTGTACTGCACAAAGCCCCAGAGAAAGGACATTACAAACAGCCTGCACGTGCCAAACGGTGTTCAGTGGGCACAGAGGCCAGGTGTGTGCACATCTGGGCGCCCCTGCACATCTAAGAGCCCCAGCAATGTCATATGCTGGGTGACACACACAGCCCGGGGGCGTGCAGGCCATTCCCAGTGCCATCTGTGCCAGCGCAGGGCACAGCACACGCTGTGGGAGCCCAGGAATGCACTGGCCGTGTTGTACCTTATGGAGCATCAGGTTTGTGGCCTCTCCCTTGTGTGTGGGAGGACACAGGGTAAAGGATTCACTGTTCCTACTGGGAGGTGGGTTTTGGGATAGCTGTGCAGCCACAGCCTCTGTCCTGCCTGGCTCCAGGGCCAGTGTGAGGGCAGCCAGAGCACCTTCCCTGGAGCAAATCCCTTTGCCATCCCCCCGGGCTGCTCTGCCACTCACCAGCAGGAGGTTTGTCAGCAGGTCGATGCCTTCTGAGTCCAGCCTGAGAGAAAGAGGAATTAAAAACAGGAGACAGTGCAATAGTCAAAGAATTGCACCCAGGGACAAGTGGCACTGCAGCCTCTCAAGGAGAAAATCAAACTGGTCTCCCAAGGCTCCCCTTTACACCCAGCACCAGCCCCCCATGGTTTGTGTCCCTGCTCCAGGACGTACCTTGGGGCGTGATTTATTAATGGCTGGGCTCGGTACTGTGTGAAATTGTAAGCCTTGAACTCCTGGTTGGATGTTATCCCAGGCCAGGTGTCTTCTGTTGGGGTACCTGGGAGGGGAGAGAGGGGAACTTGTCATGGGCATTTGGTACAGGAAGAAAAGCCTGGTCTCCTGCCCCCAGGGGGGGACATGAATGCCCAGGGCAGCCAGTGAGGACCATCTCACCCTCACACCTCTGCCAGCCTTGGGGATGGGGTTGTGGGAAGCCCCTGCCCATGCCAGACCCCCCCTGCCCTCCCCTGCTCACACTTGCCATGGGCACCCATTCCTGCCCACCCCACTCCACCACCGCGACAACCCCTGCCCATGCTGGCCCACCTCTGTCCAGCCCTGCCCACCCCAGCACGTGTGTGCCCACCCCTGCCCATGCCAGCCCACCCCTGCCCATCCTTGTTCACTTGTGCTCAGCCCAATCCACTCCTACCCCACCAACCCACCGCATCCCACCCTCTTCCAGCCCA
>VXBX01006120.1:61777-102652 GCA_013400415.1 Scytalopus superciliaris | reverse complement strand
AAATCCATCCAGGGCTGCCCACAGGTACCACCTGTACCACCCATCCCAAATCCATCCAGGGTTGACCACAGGTTCCACCCACCCCAAATCCATCCAGGGCTGCCCTCAGGTTCCACCTGTATCACCCACCCCAGATCCATCCAGGACTGACCACCTGTACTACCCACCCCAAATCCACCTGGCCAAGGGCTGTGATGTGGAAAAGCCCCTCCCTGTCTCCCTTACCTTCCCGTATGGCTGTGCAAGGAGCCCCCTCCTCGTGCTCCAGGCGGATTTCCTTGAGGGCCACGAGGTTTTCTGTGAGTTTGCTGCGTCCCTTGAACACAGTGGCGTAGGTCCCCTGGGAGGGAAGAGGGAACAACCATCCATGCACCCCATTTCCCAGGGTGGCACAGCACTGGCATCTCCAAAACATTTGGAAGAAGGACCGTTTGAAGTGACAGGGCCAGGTCTGAACTCCACAGAAAACAGCTAAACATTTCTGGATATTGAAGAAATTTGGCTACATCTGCCCTTGGCACTTCAAGCTGCCCTTTGAACTCCATTTAATTCCTTGCAGGGTTTCATAGGATACTCACCTCCCCCAGTTTGTCCAGTTTCACGTAGGTTTCCAGCTTCCCAAACCCAATATCTGACTGTAAGAGAGAAAGAAAAACATCACTGGGAAAAGGGATCTCATCCCAGGGTGGCTTCACCTCCAGGAGGAAGGTCAGGGCCACTGGGCAGTGACAGCTTTGGGGTCGAGCAATCAAGGCAAGTGTTTGCCGCATCAAGTCCATGAATTTCCTGCAGAAGCTGTGCAGGCAATCCATGAGAAAACCTTCCCAACCGACTGGCTGCTGGAGTGGAATGGATGGCACCTGCATCCATACCCTTTCTGCCCTTCTCCCCCTCACCACCAGCAGTGGGAACAGGAGCTGTGATTGATAAAATGCCCTTCCTGTGGGAAAAGCCCCCCGGGATCCTTTTCCCGATGCCCTGCATTGCTGGGACCTGCTCTTGTGTCTCAATGCACGGATTTTGGTGGCACTCCCAGCAGAACCCTAAAACTGCAGTTTTCTGTGTGGACAGAGACACCTCCTTGGCGAGTTTGGATCACGTGTGTGCCAGGGAAAAGGACGATTCCCAGCAGAACAGGACCCAAGGTCCGGGGCAATCATTGCTCCCGAGGCTTAATAGAATGATGTCATCCTCCCACAAGATACAGTTCCCTCAGTGTAATCCTGCAGCCCACCTAAAGACCCCCCAGCCCGGAGCCGAGGGCTCATGCCATGCTGCTCACCAGCAGATGGAGCTGGACGGACAGCTGTCAATCAGCAGGCAGGGAAAGGGACCCTGGGGAGGCACCGAATGGGCTCCCCCCACACTGTGCCCAGGAGGACCAGCAGTCCCGGGTCTGGGATGCTCCTGCAGCCCCCCCAGCTCCCCAGGTCTGCCCCCCAGGAAGGCACTGACAGCCCGCCAAGCTCTCCCCAGCTGGGAAGCTGCTTTCTTGCTCACTCGGGCTGGATTGGAACCGGCACATCCCAGGGGAACAGCGGGATTTTTACTCCCTGTGTACCCTGGGAAGGGACATGTCCCGAGCAGGGAAATGAAGTGGCTGCTGCAATCCGAGGTGCTGCACAACCCCCGGAGCCACATTCCTTATTCATGGAGAGAACCATGAATATTAATGACACATCCCTCTGGCTGTGTCTATTTTATTGATTAGACAGCACAAGCAGGTAAATGCAAGCTCTCCTGTCCTCCTCCTCCCCCTGAACGGGCATGCAGGACCCAAAGGTGCCTTCCGAGACCTTGCTGTGGTACCTGCCCACCACTGGGCACTCGTGGGCAGCAGGACAGGGGCCTGCACAGCTGCACGCAGGGCACAGAGTTTTAGGCTCCTACTTTGTGCTGCTGCTCTGCAGCAAAAGAAACTGAAAAGCCAGCACTAATGCAAAGGCTAATTCATTATTTATCCACATTTGCATTTCAACGAGCAGAGGCTCCAGCACTTGCCAAACTGCAGGAGGGTTTCCATCTCCTCCCACTGGGAAGGAGCCAGGCCAAGGGGACAGTCAGGTGTGTGTGCAGGTGAGTGAAGGAATGTGCAGGCCCGGGGATTTGCCCAGCAGCACTGAGGTGTGCATGGGGAAGGGGGGCACATCTCATAGGCACAGTGTCACTGAGGCTGGCAAATCCCTCCAGGATCTCTGAGCCCACCCTGTGCCCGATGCCCACCCTGCCCCCCAGCCCAGAGGACTGAGTGCCATGGCCAGTCATTCCTTGGCCACCTGACCACCCTTTCCATGGATAAATTCCTCCTGATGTCCAGCCTGAGCCTCCCCTGGCACACTTTGAGTGCGTGGTGAGACTTACAAGGGAAGCCCTTCGGGACATCCTGCTGAGGGGCTTGGGGAACTCCGGGCTCTCCATCTGCAGCTTCTGCAGGAACTCGGGGGGCAGGCGGATGTCCATGGGCAGGGAGAGGCGTTTGCTGACATCCTGCAGAGAGGGAGACGTGAGGAAAGGAGGGCTCTGCAGAGACATTCACAGCGAAGAGCTCCCTAAAAGTGATGGAGCAGCATCTGTGGGACCCTCAGTCAGAGGGAAAGCGAAGGGGAAGGGTGTGTGTGCCTGGGGAGGCACCCTGGGCTGGGCCAGGTTATCTCGGGAGTCACACCGAGTGCACCAAGAGGATGTCAGGGCTCGTGTCTGAGACTGCCAGGTCCCCACGAACCAGCCAGCAGGGAGGTGACAAGCAGAGGTCCCCCTGCCCCCCCTTCCCCTCCAGCAGCACTTGCCTCCACCGAGAAGCGGCGCTGGTTGTTGCTGCGGTACCGCACGGCCACCGGGGACTGCCCCTCCACCTCCGACGGAGAGAGGGGGCTGCTGTCGGCACGGAACTCCCTGCCCAGCTGGCCCAGCTGCAGGTGCCCTTGAGCCAGGTCTGAGGACAGAAGGACAGGAGGGTGAGCTGCTGGAGTGGTGGCAGAAGTGCCAAGGAACTTACTTTGCAGGAAAGGGAGGTGCAGAGATGCTCTGGGGCCACGGGAACAACTTCTTCCTTTTCTATGTCCTGCTTTTTGCTCCAGACACCTGGTGTAACACCACCCACAGGGCTCTGCTCTCCCAAAGCACCCTGTGCATCCCCCTGACAGATGGGGAGGGGGATGCAGAGGGGGGGCTGCCAAGGCCACCCAAATCTCCACCTCCCATTCCCTCTGCAGGAGCACCACGGGCTTTTTGCAGGCGTGAATATTCACCTTTACTTCCCAGATTTATGCTCCCAAATGCCACGTTGGACAAAACACCACCTGCACTTCAGGACCACCAAGGTGCCTGTCTGGGCTGGGTTGGTACAAAAGCAGAATAGAGAGCCCTGTCTCTGGGGGGTTCACACACACACACACAGATAAACACACAGAGACATCTCAGCTGCCCCAGGAACCACCAAAACTAACAGGCATCAGGGTATTTTCCTCCAAGGATGTAACTGTCTCTCAGAAGGTGTTTGGGATTAAAGGCTGCAGAGTCGCTCATTGCAAAACAAACCACTCCAGGCTTTCCTGCCCCAGCCTGCTGCCCCGAGCCAGGCACAGCCCCGAGGAGCAAAAGAGGCCTCTTGAAAACCAAAGCAGCTCAGAGAAATAACCCTTCTCTCGGGACTCCAGGTGTGAAGCCTCACTGAGCACAAGAAACCCTGAAAGGAGCGAGAAATCAGAACAAAATAAGCCATTGAGCTCCTTCTGGTCCCCGGTTTGAGGTTTGCACTTAAAGCTCCTCACTCTCTAATTAACAGCTGGTCAGTAGGAACATTCTGGCACTCACAGACCCAGACAGAGGCAGAGCCAAACACTGATGGGTTCAGTGCAGGTCACCTGGCCCCCAGTGAAGTGGATTCCTCTGATCCACAGGGATGCTGTTTCCAAGGGGCTGCTCAGGAGCAGGAAACTGGATGTGCTGGGAGGGAGCAGAACCAGCTCCCCAAGGGAGGGATGCATTTCCCTCTGAAAAGGTGTGGGGGCCAAGCAGGAAGGGCCATCCCATCCCCTTCCCCGTGGCCACACAGCTCTCTCCCTTCTCCTGACTTTGCAGCCACACTCCGAATGACACCTCGAGGGTCCAAGGGCACTGCCAAAAAGCACCAGGTGTTCTCTGTGCATTCAGGTGCCCCGCAGACATTCCCCCGGAGGAGGAAGGAAGGTGGCAGGAGGGGAACTCCCCAGGGAGGAGCCCATGCCCCAGGCTGAACCCTGCCCATTGCCAAGCCCTCTCCCCGGGCTGCCCAGAGACAATCCCTTGCTCTGCCTAACGCGGAGCCCGAAGTGCTCGGGCGCCAGCGATGATCTCATTGCTGAGGACCGGGGAGGGAGGGCCGGTTTGCACGGGGTGCTGAGCAGGGCTGGGACCTGGCTGCGGTTTGCTCATCTGACGGATGAGAGGTGGCAGGCAAGTGACCTGGGAAAAGATGGGGGTTTGTGCCACGGTCACTGGGGAAGCCGGGAATCTGCGGGCTGAGGGATGCAGGGTGTCCTGGGTACACAGCCCGCACCTCGGGGGGGGTTCAGCCCGCGCCACTGGGCTTGGGAGGATCTGAAACAGTGCCAGGAGGTTCTGGGCAGACAGGCAAGAACAAGGTACAGTCACCCCTTCTCCCCTCTCTGGTTCCTTCCCTTTCTGTTCATCTGTTTGTTTCATCTGTTTCATCCTGAGTGAACCACAGGTATGGAAGTAACGTGGATCAATTAAACTCGATCAAATCTTTTTAACTTGCTCATTTCCTAAGCAAATTATCTGCAAAAAAAAAAAAAAAAAAAAAAAAAAAAAAACAAAAAAAAAAAACCACACCCAAAAAACATAAAAAAAAACAACCCACCCAAAAGCCATTTAAAATCAGACTGAATGGAGTCCAACTAATCCATCTTAAATGATGTTTGGGGTGAATTTTCCCACAGGTAAAAAAGCCCAAAGTTCAGTCAAAGATGCAGCCTGTCCTGAAAGGTGCAAACCAGCAGCGCTGTCTCCCTGAACCAGTAACCCACCAGTAGAGCAGTGCCAATCTCCTCCCTTACATGAGCATTAGATGTAAAATCAGAGGGAAATCGACAACCTGGAGATTCCAGTGCACCCGCAGGGGATGAGAAAAGCAGGTAAAAAGACACAGGAGACTTGCAGGGATGAGGGGAAAGGTGTTTGGGCTGCCCCGGGGCCAGAGTGGGCAGGGGATGTGCCAGCCCAGCACACCCTGCGCTGGCTCAAGGTGCCCCCAGGAGTTCCCAGTGCCAGGAGAAGGGCTGGGGCTGCCCCAGCTTTGCAGGACCCCACGGGAGGGAGAGGGAAAGCTGTGCAGGGTGTGCAAACCTGAGGGCCTGCTTGATTCTGCTCAGCATTTCATGTGGATCAGGGGCAGCCCTGACACTCTGCAAATAATGAGGCTGCCTGGGATATCAAAGCAAATGAAAGTGAGACCGCAGACACGGCGGCTGCCTCTGACGAGCCTCCCGCCTTTTGCATAAATATATTTAAGCGCAGCCTCTGCCAAAACAAGCTTTGATCTCCCAAGGAAAGGGGCCAGAACCCTCCACTGCCTGCCTGGCTTATAACTCCTAATTACTTTGCTAAGTGTGAACTCTCCTCTCAAGGCTCTGTTGCACTCAGACCTTGGATTATTCATCCTCCTTCCTCCCCCTCATCATCACTTTGCTGTGCTCCCAAGGCCGCATCTGCCTCTGGTTTATGCCAGTGCAAAGTGGGAATTACCTTTGCAGCCCTGCACCTTATCTGGCCCGGGGAGCAGAGAGCAGGCAGCAGCTGTTTTGGGGCAAAGCCTTGGCACAGGGATGAGCTGTTGCTGGGTGCCATCAGCTTTTACCGAAGGAAATGGTAAAAGACCTGATACCTCTGAAAAACTGGAGTGTGCATTGTCAAGCTCCACCAAGGTGACATTGCCTGGGATGGGATGTGTCAAGGCTGGAAAGCTGTTTGCTTTTCCAGCCTGGAAAGAAACAAGCCTGTTTATCAGCCTCTGTGAGTGAGGTCATGAGAATTACGGGGTGGAGAGGGCAGAGCTGGGCATTTCTCACCACACACCCAACAGAGGCAGGTTTGGCCCCAGGAGAAGCTCCTGCCCTGTCCCGTTACATGAGCCAGAGCAGCTCTGCAGATGCTCTTGAGCAACCTGGGCTAGTGGAAGGTGTCCCTGCCCATGGCAGGGGGTTGGAACAAGGTGATTTTTAAGGTGCCTTCCAAGCCAAACTAGTCTGGGATTCCATGATTCTTGGAGCACCTCTGGCCTCTGCATCACCCTCCTCCCCAAGGACGGGCACAGGCACTCAGAGCCACCCAAGGGTGGGATGTACAGCCTGCCATGACCTGGGGGTGCTGCTACTCCCTGATTTCTGGTGCTGGAGGGGAAGTAAGAACTGCGAGCAATTCCCTGAGGAACGACACGAGGTGAGGAAAGAAAAAACGATGTGTTGATCTGTGCTGTGATTAGCACTTGTCTCTGGGGTGAGTGATCACAGCGCCTGAACTGTCACTGGTTGTCACCGGGAGCGACAACATCGCTGCAGGCAGGTCTGGAGCCACGGGGCTGGCAGAGGCAGCCCAAGGGCAGCCCCAGAGATCCCAACAGGGAAGGTGAAACCTGCAGTGAAGCTGTTCATGGCAAAGAGAAGCAGCACAAGAGCTGCTGCCACAGCTCCAGGCTCAGCTCTGCTACCCACAGCTGGAGCAAAGTTATTTTTCCCTTCTACATTTCGATTCTCCATCTGCAAAAGGGAGACCAGCCCCTCAGAGAGAAGTGAACTCAGAGCCCTCCCCAGGCCTGGCGGCTCCCGTGAGGTGCAAACCTGACCACAAACCCCACTGAGGCATAATCCCCTTGTCCTGTGTGCCCATTGCAGCTTCCCCCTGAGGAGCCTCCTGGCACGGGGCTGTGGGTGACGAGTTCCCAGCCAGGAGGGTTCATTACCGGCCAAGAGATGCCTCAGACAAATGTGGCTGTCAGGGCCCTCCAGAAACAGGCAGGAGAGGAGATTAAGGGCACCGCGGAGGTGACTCCTCCAGGTTGTTTACAATCCCCATGGGAAACTCAATCCCAGGATCTCGGGCAGAAGGGAGCGGGTTTGGGGTGCTGGGGACAGCCTGGGCTCTGTGGGAGAGGGACGGGGTCCAAACTGGGAACGGGGCAAGCAGGGTGTGGGGAAAGCTGGGGAGGGGGCCAGGATGTGCTGCATCCGTGTGGGGAGGGGGTGCCACAGGAGGAGCTGCACCCCAGAGTGCTGCTGGCTGATCCTGAGCCCCTGAGGCACTCCCAGGTCCAGGCAGGAGGATCTCCTGTACCACATCACACTCGAGTACTGGTCCAGCCTCTACCGTGGGGTCGGGAACACCCTCAGTCCTGCCCCCAGTCCTTCCCCCAGGCTCAGGCTGCTCAGATTTCACTCTTATTCTCCCCTGGCTACCTCAGGAGCAATCCCAAAAGCCCAGGCAGGGTCTTGATTCCAAGTGCAGATGCTGCTTGCACTGGTTTGCCATCCAAGGGCCAAGGAAGAGCCGTGACTGACACTTCATTAAACAGAGTAAGGGGGAAATCACCTCTCTGGTTTGCAGGGCACAGCCAGGGAGCCCGGGCTCCCACATCCCAGGGCCCCCAAGGGGGGCAACAGCAGGAGCAGCTGTCAGCACCCAGGACTTTCTTAGCCCTGTCCCATTTTATCCCCACAGCTTCTGCACATCTAATTACGGGCTCAAGCCTAATTATAGCCCTCACTGCTGGCTGGTGTGCGAGGGGAGGTGTGTGGGAGCAGGGAAGAAGGCTGTGAGGGATGCTGCTCAGGGCAGCCCGGGTGTCTGGAGAGATA
Organism: Scytalopus superciliaris; assembly: GCA_013400415.1. Classification (NCBI taxonomy): domain Eukaryota; kingdom Metazoa; phylum Chordata; class Aves; order Passeriformes; family Rhinocryptidae; genus Scytalopus; species Scytalopus superciliaris. The sequence goes on along the minus strand of VXBX01006120.1, from coordinate 94,802 downwards.
AAGGAGCCTCAGGGGCTGCAGGAGTGAGGAAAGCCAGCTCTAAATTAGGTTACTGCATCTCTCCTTTGGAGCAGGTTGGCTGGCAGAGAGACAGTCCCTCCGGTGCCAGGCAATTACATCATGGCTCAGCCCCGGCTCGCAGGGGCACTTTGAGCAATCGTGGCTGCAGGGTGAGGGCAAAAGGAGCTCCAGAGCGGAGCTGAGGGCAGTGACACCTGAAGGGGCTGGGCTGTGGCAGGAGGGGATGGCCGGGGGCGGTTCAGCCTTGCACAGCAGCACATTCACCCCTGGATGAGCCGAGCCCAAGTTTAGGCGGTTCCCAAGCGCCTGCCTGAGCTGCTCCCCCTCTGTGCCTGCAGCGCTGCCTCTCCCTGGCTCTGCCCCGGCCCAGACAGCAGAGCCTGCCCCGGCCTGCACCGAGGGCTGCTCTGCCTGCACAGGGGATGTGCCTGTTCAGCTCGGGCAGGAGTTAACCCTAAACCTCCCTGGGACCCTGAGAACTGCCTCGCAGGGGAAAGCTGTGGGTCCAGGAGCAAAGGATGGGTCAGTGAGCCCCAGGTGCTGCCCAGAACAGAGAGAACAGCCCCTCTGGTTTGGGGGACACATCACCCTGTAGCCCTGGAGAGGGCTCACACCCTGCTTTTGGGCAGGCAGGAGATCCCACGCTTTCCCACTCTCAACCTTAACCACAGATGTGTCATTCCTCCCCATTTTGTGCAAATACCTTTCCCTCCCATAAGGCTTTCCTTATGCAAGTGTAAATCCCTCTTCAGATTTAATGACTAGGTGTTGTTAATCCTGATGGATAGATGAGGAAAGCAACCCAGACAAAGGGGCAGAAACTTTCCACACATCCCCAGAGAAGGGCCTGGGGGCTGCAGAGGAGATCCCTGCTGGCAGCACTGACCCCAGATGCTCCTGACCAGCCCCAGCCCCACATCAGGGGCTCCTCACCTTCATTCCTCTGGTTGTTGAGCTGGTTGAACTGCTCTGTGAATTCCGTCAGTGACTCCTCGATGGTCTCTGTTCGCGGCACCGACAGCGAAAACCTCCTCTTGAAGTTTTTCATCTTGTTCATTTTACCTCGTGCTGAGAGGGATGGCAGAGCCCTGCGGGGAAGGGAGAGCAGGCTCAGAGGGCTGGACAGCCCGTGGCATGGCCCCACAGCCCCACAGCCCCTGCTCTGTGGGGCTGGCAGCATCCCCATCCCAATCTCCCCACCTGGGGAGCTGCAGGGGACCCCTGGAACACCCTCATCCCTGGGGCACCACCGAGTCAGAGCAGATGAGGAGCCACGTGGCTGCCAGGGAAATTGGGGTCCTCATTTCTGAAGAGCTGGCTGTGGTCAAGAGGTGCAGTGGAGGGGGGTTTGTGAGGCCAGGACAGGGCTGTGCAATCCCAAGTACCAATACAGGCTGTGCCTTGTGGCATCCCTGGAAACTCCAGGAATGCCCGGAACGGGGAAGAGCAGGGCAGAAACACAAGGAAAGCAAGAAAGCAAACAGTGATGGAAAAGACTCAATACCACACTCCTCCCTGCACAAGGAGACACCTCTCCCCGGGCAGTTTGGTCTCTGCTTTGCCCTTGCAAGAAAGACTTCCTGAGCCAGCAGCAAAATGCTGCGTGGAGCCAGTGTGGGCCGGGGGGATCCCCCAGAGTCACAGCACGGGGAGATGCTTTGACCTCTCAGCTTGCTCATAAGCTCTTGAGTGACTCATCCTGATGGGCATTAGGATCACCTTAAGCCGGAGATCTGATTAAAGCAATAAAACCCTTAAAAGAAGAAAACCCTCCAGGGGCACATGGCAAAGTGTGCTGGGTCTGAGCAGGCTGGGGGAGCTCCCTCTGGCCACTTTCCTCCTTTGGCTCTTCCCAGGCTCAGCAGCACGGATGGGATCAGGCTGGAAGTGTTGTCTGTGCAGGGTTTGGGCTCCAGCACCAGCCCTGCTTCACTCCTGTTCTGTTCCTCCTGCCCAGCTCAGAGCCAGCACACAGCCTGCTGTCCTGACAGTCCCTGCTGGCACGGAATCATGGGATGGTTTGGGTGGGAAGGGACCTTAAAGCCCTTCTCGTTCCACCCCCTGCCACAGGCAGGGACACCTCCCACCAGCTCAGGTTGCTCCAAACCCTGTCCAGCCTGGCCTTGGACACTTCAGGGATGGCACATCAGTGTCTCACTCCCAACCAGCCACAGCTCTGCCCCTTCCAGTCCCAGGCTCGAGGAGGTTCAGGTCTGCCCCTTTCCCCTTCCCAATCCCATGAGAGCAGGGATGCACCTCCACCATCCTTTATCATCTCAACCCTCTAACCTGCCTGGCAGGGGATTTTCCATTAACAGCTCTAGTGTCCTTAATGCTGCTCTCACTCACCAACCCAGTCGGAGTCTCAAGGGGTAAATCAACCCTTGGTACCAAACAGGCACCAAAACTCCACAGAGAGGTTCTTTCCCACACCGACACACCCCGCGCCTTCTCCCGCACTCCCGGAGCAGTCCGGCCCCTACTCGTGGGTGTTCCTGCTCTTCCCTGGCAGTCCCCACTGCCCCAGCCCCCTCCGAGGTTTATCAGCACAAACAAACGGAGCTCGCGTTCCAGACTGATGCGATCAGACACAGCATCCGGGAGCTGATGCATCCCCGTCGCCAGGACAACGGGAACACTCGGGCTGACATGCCTGCATCTGAAAGCTTAAAAGATTATCCGTCAGCAATATAAACACTCCGTTTGGGTGCGTGCCAGGCTCTGCGGTGAGGCACGGCACCTTGCAGTGGGTGAATCCCCCGAAAATCGCTGGGATTCACCTGAATCCCTGCGGCTCTCAGGCCTCGGCAGCCCCCGCTCATCTCCCACCTTTAATGCTGCAAACACCTAAAGCTGAAGGCTCAGTCCTGCCTGGAATCGGGGCCGGGCTGTTTGCCGGGGGTGGGAAGGGAGGCTGGAGGCTGCTTGGAGCCGGGAAGAGAGGCAGGAGGATGACAGACACATCCACTTCAGGCTTCAGGCATTGAGATGTTTCCTCAGCACCACACAAAGGTCCTTTGACAATAAAGATGTGGCACCAGTGATGCTGCATTAACAAAGTCTCCGTGCTGGTGCTTTCCTCGTGGTCCAAATAAAGTCTCCAAGCAGCTGCTTTTGCTTTGGAAGGGAAGGCAGAGCTTACCACCTGCTTTGGAGACCTTTCTCCCAGCCTGACTCCCCACCTTGTGACCTGAGGGAGTCTGAGCCAGGGCACTGCTGCTGTGTGGAAATGCTGCCAGTCTTGCAGGAACCCAAGGAACCAAATGGACCTGGAGGGCTTTGCTCCTGACAGTGCTGAAGGGGCACTAAGAAAAGCTCCTGTGCTCGTGTTTTCATGTCAGCTTCACGCTGACAAAAAGCTGCTCCACAAATCCGNCTCTTTGCTTCCTGCAGGAATGTCAGCAGCTACAGCCTGCTAAATATAAACCTCCTCGGAGAGGAGCTGGGTGGGGGTAAAAATAGCCCTGGGATCTCTCCCTGCCTCTCCTGCCATGGCCGTGCCTGTTCCATGCTCCTCATCCTCACGGCTCCGGCCACCTGGGGCACCTGAACCTGCTTGGCATCTGCTGAGGGAGTTCACATTAAAGCGTTTGTCTGCTGGAATTTATGGGGCTGTTCCTGTTCTCAGTCCTCCAGCCCTCCCCGGGAGGAATTCCCCCTGTCCCAAGGGGCCATAAGGTTCCAGGTGCCCTAAAACTGGGATTTGCTCCGTTCCTGGAAGCAAAGCATCCACAGTGCACATACCAGCAGGCTGCGGGGGTTATGTAGGGTCAGGTTGGGGCAGAGAACGTGGGCTCCCCGGGCTGCAGCCCCTCTCCATCTGAATTTCCCCTTTCCAGCAGAACGGAGCAGCCCAGCCCTCCCTCCCCCGCCCCGGCATGGATTTCAAAAGGAAGAATTCCCAGCCACTGCCTCTCGGTTTGTTTTTTTTCACACCACGTTTAGTGTCCTGAAGGAAGTGGAGGCACTTATTGACTTTGGAGGGAAAGCGCCACTTGCTCAGCAAAGCAATGACATCGCTTGTTTTACAGCCTGCCAGGCGGGGGGGGCGCCGGGGATGGAGGGACCTGGGTGATTGACCCAGGAAGGGAAGGAGCAGTTTTAAAACGCCAATAAGGAGTTTAGGCATCAACAGGCAAAAATGAAATCGCCCGGGTTGGAATGTGGCCAAGGAATAGGGATTAAAGCCAGCAGTGTGAGTGATCTGCATTTACTGTAATACAGTCGGATAGTAAATACTTGGCTAAAACACTTCAAAGAGCCCAAAGCTGAATCCCATCAGGAAAGCTCCTCACAGGATCAAGACAAGAAGTTAACGATCCTTTAAACGCTGCGTTCAAGGCAGTAACCACACTCCCTGTCCCTCAGCGAACTGTTCCCACAGGCATTGGGGCTGGGACTGTCCGTGTGAATCTCCCTTGAGTTTGCACACCCAAAGCTGCCGGTTCCCCGCCCCGGAGTTCATGGCACAGGTATTTTGGGCACCAGCAGCGGATGGAATTGTCCCCTTTCTCCTCCAGCACATGGCAGGGCTTAGGAAGCAAATGTGTCGAGCACTAACTATTTTATTGCTTTTCATCAACGATAAGTGGCTCCATTTTTTTCTTTCCCATTTTATCAGCCTCCTGCCCCAGTTCCTACTGGAAAGAGGGGAAAGCTTGGAGGGAATAGTTTGCTTCTTTTAAGCCTTTTCTTTTTAATCCCCGAAGAGATTAACAGTCGTGTTTACAAGGCAAAATGAACGGTCCCATTCAGCACTTACAGCTCCTGCTTCCAGCTATTAGGTAGCATTGATTCACTCCTGCAAGGACCAGAGAAACGGTGAATTCTGCTCGTAGAGCCGTGTTTGCTCAGCAAACACAGCTATCATGTGGCTGTGGGGCTAAACAAACAGCCAGCCCAAGCACCGGTGAGTCTGTGCCCCTCCTCACATGGCAAAGCATGGGGACAAAGCCAGCAAAGCTCACCAGCACAGCCCCTGGGCCAGGCAGCCCTTTCCAGGTGGGCTTTGGCCAGCGAAGGGTCTCCCTCCCGAGCTCCAGCACAGAGGAGGAGCAGGGAAAAGCTGTACGAGCTGCCAAGAGGTCTGAGCGCAGGCGATGGGAGAGATTTCAGCCCCTCAGTGCACATTCCTGGGCAAACAGGAGCTCAGCACAACCCAAACTCCTCCTCCACTCCGAATTTCCTCTGCAAGACCATATTCAGGGCCTCAGAAGTGCATGGAAGGGGACTGGGAGTGACTTGAGGCTGTTCTGGGGAGTCAAGAGAGAAACGACTCAAACACACGCCAGGGAAGATGCTGAATTTTCTGTGGCAGCTGGGAATCCTCCCAGGGCAAGGTCAGAGGGGCAGGGAGGGACATCAGCCCCTGAACACCAAATGAACATCTCCCTGGCCACTGAGCTGTCAGCCTGAAATCCTCCCGGGGGTAACAAGCTCCCTCCCCACACAGAGGCAGGAGATGAGCCCTGCAGAGCTGGGGCCACATCCTGCTCCGTGCTGGGATGAGCCTTGGTCCCTGCCTGCCAGTTTGCAGGAATTACTCTCCCCGAAAGGTGAGTGATGAGGGAGAGAGCAAGGCCAGCTCTCCTTCCTCCACATTTGCCTCCTGCTGCTCAGCACTGCCATTGCAGGGGCCTGACATCTCCCCCCTGCCAGGAGGTCAAGATCCTGCAGGGAAAGGAGCACAATCAGTTCCCATTAATCTACAGGAGCCCCATAGCAAACAGCAAGACCATCACCCCAGGGCAGCCACTGCGCTGGGCATGATTGAAAAGGGAGCTTGGGATCCCCAGGGAGTCAGTCCATCCTCACCTTGCAATTCCTTTCCCTCCTGTATTTCCAGCCTTCCGTGATTACAACATGTGCAGTGCACCAGGACTGTGATTATGGCAGCCAGGAGATCACTGTCCTCTGCCTGGGAGGACAAAAGATCCTGTGGCAAATGCCTAAGACTGGCTCCCACTCGGGCTCTGACCCTCTTGGAATGCCTTGGCTTCCCCAGAGATAAATCAAGAATGACAGCACTTCCTTCCTCCCTCCCAGTTGGTTTGCATTCCCCTCCTCCCTCCCAGTTGGTTTGCATTCCCCTGGGATGGGATGCCCCAGCCAGCACCTGGCCCAGCAGTGTTCCCATCCCTCATTTGCAGAATTCCAATTGCTCCTTGGTGAGTGCTTGTTTAGAGGCAACGCCAGTGCCACAGGGACTGCCACAGGGAGCACACACAGATCCCTGAGGCAGACACAGGGATAGCATGGCAAGGATGGATGCTTTGGGAACCTTCCTGCCAGCCCAGCCTTTGGAGACTTTGTAGAGAATCCCAGACTGGTTTGGGTGGGAAGGGACCTCAAAGCTCATCCCATCCTACCCCCTGCCACGGGCAGGGACACCTCCCACTGTCCAGGTTGCTCCAAGCCCAGTCCAACCTGCCCTTGGGCACTCCCAGGGCTGGGATTATACCCTGTACTCGATGCAGGGGTGAGAGGGGAAGGAGCGCCCTTTGCTGGATGCACATTTCCACTCCCTTTTGTGGCGGTGCTGACAATGAGCCCAGTAAGAGGAGCACACAAAGGGGGTTTGTTCTGCCTTTGTGTATTTTGCCTTTCTCTGGGCCACAGCCCTGTGTGGTGCAGTCAGCAGTTCTCCCCTGGCTCTTCCCTCCCCGGCTCTTGGTGAGATCAGGGCAGCTCCGAGGAGGGCATTAAAATGACAGTCATTATTCCAAACACTGGGCACTTATTCCCCTAACCTGAGAGAAGTGTCCAGTGTTCAGCTGGGACAACAACAGACTGCAACTCTCCAGCGTGGCCCCCCAGCCATGGCAGTGCCATGCCAGCTCAGGGCTGGCACTGGCTGTGCCCTCACAGAGGCTGTGTCAGTGTTCCCATGGTACCTTCAGCATCCTCAGGGATGAGCAGCCACTGTGGGTGAGCAGATTCCCTGCTCCATCCCACCCATCCCTGCTGGTTTGCTCCAGAAGGGCAGGGAAAAGAGTGGGAAAGGAGTCTCAGAACAACCACAGCACTTTCCCCCTCTGGGACAGACACTCCCTGCCACCCTCAATATTGCTGCAGCAGCTGTCTAAGTTATTGAGGCTTAATTTAGGGCCACTTGGGATTCAGGGCACGTGTCCCACCACGGCAGCACTGCCCTGGTCCTACAGCAGTGTGAGCACGACCCAGGAGACCTGGGCTGTCCCTGGGGGAGCAGAGAGCTGTGCTGGGACTGCTGGGGCAGCAGCTCCTGGAGGTGCTGCTGGGCCCTCTGATGTTTGGCCATTCCCTCCCCTTTTCCAGGGCTCACTTTCACCTCCCACCCCTTCATTACAAGTCCTTCACAGCTCTGTGTATGCTGAGGAGCCGCTGCAATACCAACACAAGTAATTACTGAGGAGGAACACGACCAGCCAAAACCAGCCTGGGCCTTGCTTTTATGACACTGAACTGATCAGTGACTGGCAATTAAGGAACTCAATCCAAGCTGCATCCCAGGAAGGTTGGCTCCAGCCTGCCTGCTCCTCACAAGCCCCCAGAGACCTGTTGTCCTGTGCTGGCCTCTCCCAGCGTCCCCTCCTGCCGTGTCACACCCACAGAGGGTCCAGATTATCCATGGACAGCCAACAAAGTGCTCACAGATCCTGCTGAATGGAAGGCACTCCCAGAAGGACAAACCAAGCCCTGTCATCCCAGCAGCTGGTGCTCAGCATTCCCAGGAGGCTGGAGAAGGTGCCATAGGGAAGAAGGTGCCAAGCTTCCAGCTGCCAAACCATCACTCTCAGTAACATAAAACCTTTCATTTACTCTCCCAGGAGTGTTTAACCTGTGGCTGGGTCTGTCAGCACCTGCCCTTCCTTTACTGCTGCATGGGAAGGAGAATTCACGTTATGGGAGAAGGTTCCTGGAGCAGGAGAGCCCAAGTCCCCCTGAGCCTGTCCCCCAGGAACATTCCCAGCACGTCCTGCTGGATGAAGGTGTGCAACACCCTCACACACAGGTTATGTGGGGTCTGCTGCCCTCCTAACTGCTGTTTTCCTTGCTTCTTTTCTTCTCTCTTTTTTAATTAGAGCTTTCTTTCCTTCCCCAGCCCACACAGAGCTCCCAGAGCTGCAGGCTGGGCTGTGATTGCAGACAAGAGCTCACGGAAAGCCTGGATTCACTTTCCCTGCGGTGGTCAGGAGGAGCCAGGAGGGCTTGGCTGCTCTGCCTTTAACAGAAAACACTGGAATTTTCCTTCTGTGCCCCACGATTTCCTCTGGCACTCAAAGCCTCCCTCTGTGGCACGTGAGAACAAGGCTGAAAGGAAGGTATCGGTGCAAAATGAGGACTGGGGGGTAATTAATCCCTTCAGCTGAAACGTGGGAGCAAGCCCCAGGAGCTGGCACTGACCTGGTGCCCAGGGGTGTGATCACAGCTCAGCTGGCACCACAGGGACAGCTGAGAGGAGGGATCACACAGCCCTGTCCCCTTTCTAAAAGCATTCCCGGGGAGGGTATTTAAAGAGACAGAAATTACATCCTGTACACCCGATAGTCCCCTGGAATTTGAGAAATGCAGCTACCTCTGGTGCAAGGAGGAGGAGGGGGGGCAGCAACCAGGGCACAACCAAACGGTGCTGGAGAGAAGAAATGAAAGCCAGACCCTTGGGAAAAGTCTTCCCAGAGCGATCCCGGTGTCAAAGGATCCTGACAGGATTAAATTGCCCCAGGAAAACGGGAAACAGGTTGAATATAAACAGGAGCACAACATTTCTGTGGAGCAGCACCGACACGAGCACTCGGAGCAATTAAGGGCTCGGCTCCTTGCCATGGATTTTCTAGGAGACTGGAAATGCTTCCTTGCTCTGCCCTGACAAAGGGGCTCAGAAAAAGGCTGAAATCTCTGCCTGTTATGCTCTACAATCCACCTGGATTTCTACACCCCACCCCCCCAGCCCTGGCAGTGGGAGGAGGAGCTGCAGAGACTGTACAGACAGCTTCACATGGGGTTAATGCTCCTTCGTCTCCCAGCCAGCTCCCAGTTGAGATCCAGCAGCTCCTCGGAGCTCACACTGCTACTAAACCAGCCTCTCACCACCCTTAGGCTGATTCTTTTGCTGCAGCAGGGAAAGCATGAAAGGGGATGGTGCTCCTGACCTCCTTACCCCACTCCAACAACTCCCAGTACCAGCTACAGGCTGGGTTTCCCTCAGGATGAAGCTCTGGAGCAGTGGTGCCACTGGTTGGCATTAGGCACATAAAGCCCTTTGCAGCAGGGCTTCAAATCTGTTTTATTTAAAGCTCTGGAGCAGTCACATGGTAGGAAGGTAGTGAGCAAACACTTCGAGGCTCCTTCCCTGCCAAGGATTGCACTAATCTGGTATTTAATCTTAAACCAGTTGTGCACCCATCCTTGGAGGGCTCTGTGCACGTGTGTGTCCCCCTCAGCTGCGAGGGGAAAGCAGCCACACACGCAGGGACTGTGAGGAGCCAAGGCTCGAGGAATCAGAGGATTTCAAAGCCCAGCAGGAACTGTAATTACTTTGGGATCCCTCTCCCCCCCAGTGTTTGCAAAGCTGCAGCATCTCTTCTCCTGACCCTTCCTCGCCACGGTGATCTCAGCAGTGCTCAGAGCCCCAGCCAGGGTGAGATGTGCAGGTGGGCACCCCTGGCATCCCTCTTGGCTCAGCTTCCCAGATCCAGAACCTCACCAGGAGAGATGGGATTGTCCTCGCCCAGGGATTGCCCCTGTGATCAGGGACTTCTGGCCCACTGAGCTGCTGGAGGGAGGCAGGAGAGTGAAAACTCCTCCTGAGCCGAGAGGTGGCTGCCAGGGATGCCAGGGTGGCAGCAGACTTGGCAAAAGGACCGTGCTGCTGCCAAGATGCCAGGCTTTGGGACAGCCTTCGCCTCAGCACGAACAGCTCCAGGGATGGTTCTCCCCTTTCCTTAAACCATTTTCCTCGAACAGCTACCAAGAGGCTGTGCTGGTGGAAACTCTCCAGGATCCCAACCTGAGGAGATGCTGCCTTCCAGGAAACTGTCCCTGAGGGAGCAGCAGGGAATGCTCAGCCATGCCCTGCCTGGGGACACTCCCCTCCCTAAAACCCTCACCCCACCCCAGCCAGGCACCACCACGACCGTGATATTTTCATGTTAAACCAACCAAGGCCATGGCTGGATCCAGAATAGAGAGATCCCAGGTGAAACGTGTATAAACAGATTAAACATGCCTCAGTGCCTGCAAACCTCTGCTCACTTCCCCATGGAGGGCAACATTTCATGCATATCTGGGAACTCGGCGAGCACACACTGTTTAGATAAACCTTGTTCCTTGTTAAACTGTAAATAACATCTGGCTCACCAAGCCAAACCGAGCCCCAGCTCGGTGTCCTCAGAGCTGCAGTGTCACCCATGGCAATGGCAGGCAAAGCAAGTCTCTTTGGTGGGGTTTAAAACAAGGAATTTATCTTTTTTTAAGACCATTTTTCCACCTCACCCCCACTCTGTGGTTTATAAACTACCCCAAGCCTCAGTGAATGCTGGTGGAGTCTCCCACAGCTCCAGTGTCCTTGACAAGCAAGACTGGTTTCTGCACGAGCCTTGGAAACTGGGGGAGATAACAGAGCCCAGAGGAAGATAAACAGAGTGAAAGAGCAGGAGGGAGAGAGATCTCTCCCAGGAGAACACGTGGCTGGGCTCACAAGTCCTTGGACACTGTTAGGAGCAGAGAGGTGCTGGGCTGGGCACATGGCCTGCAGCCTGCCCTGCTTTTGTAAGGCATCAGAAGCAGAAAATAAAGGAAATAAATTCAAACACGGTGCTTTTCCCCAGTAATAACACAGTTATTTGCACATGGTTTTCACAGCAGTCAAGGAGACTCCAAGCTACGGAAGTGAGATGGAAAGGGATGACACTGAGCAGGGCTGTTCAAAGCCCACTTGGGTGTATTCAATTCTCCTCTCCTGCCTCACCAGCTGATAATTTGTTGCTTCGGAGGAAATGCTCGAGATAAGGAAGGATTATAATCGTGAGGCTCAAAGACAGAGGGATCTGGCCTGTGTTCACAGCAGAGCATCAGTGCCCCCCTCTCCCCACTGCACCCAGTTCTTATCTGCTGCAGCACTGCTGGGCTGGTTGTCCACACTGCAGCTGAGGGTGCTTGCCATGCTATGATAGTGCAATTAGTTGCACAATTAATCGTTAATAAGAAGGGATTGAAGGGGATTAAGTACTTAAATAGAACACATGCTGCTCATGGTAATTTAGAAAAGTATTCCTTCTCCCTCAGATACTGTGTCGTGTTTTCCTGGAAATAAAATGACTCAACTGGACCTTTTTGTCTGCACCTTCTGCACTGAGGAAAGGGCAGTTTCCAGCCCTGTGTGGCTGCTCTGCAGTCTGAGGGGATTCAGCAGCAGGACAGGCAGCCCTGTGCATCCCAGGTTTGGCTCCCTAGGGACAGGGAATCGGCAGGGCTGATGGGGAAGCTCCTCCTGCCCTTGCAGGGGCTCTGGGAGTCCTTGCTGGAGCAGGAGGAGGGTGGGAGGGAGGGATGTGAAGGTGGTGCAGGGTGTTGTGATGGGTTGTTTAACGGAGGGGGCACTTTGGGGACAGAGAGACACTCTGCATTTTAATTTGGATGAGACACAAAACCATCTCTGGCTAAAACCAAAAAGAGCAGTAAAGCCACTAGTTGTGTTGTGCCTCCTCCTCCTCAGCCTCCCCAGGCACACAGTGCTGTCTCTCTGTCCCCCACACGCCAATTTACATTGCAAATGGTCTTTCCAAATTCCTGCCTAAACCCCAGGCACTCGGGAGGCTGCCCAGGTGGTGCCAACCCATCCCCAGCCTTTTTGGGAGCCTTCCAAAGGGCTGGGACAGCTCTGAGGTGCCTGGACAGCACAAGCACCACAGGCTCAGGTTCCCACCCCTGCAGCTTCACATCCCCATGTCCCCAGCTCCCCCTGCATGGTGGCAGGATTTGTGCTGGCCCCCAGTTCAGACCCACAGCAGAGAACTTTCCAGCCCTGACTCAAACACCAAACCAGCAGAAAAACAAGCCCCTTGGCTGCTCTGACCGGTGCATCCCTCAGGGGTTTCTTGCCTCGACCACACAAGCCCACAGCAAGAACCGGCCCTGCAGAGGTTTCCTCTGCATTGGGCAGCATCTCAGACTCCAGTTCTTCCTCATAAAATATTCCAGCTGATGGACTAAGGCACTGTGCAAGTCCTTCCCCTGCTCTGTCTGAGGGGTGACACAGGCTCTACACTGTCCCCCAGGTCCCACAGACCCCCAAAACGGGCCATCTCCTCAGCACACCCACCCCAGAGAGCCACGGGGATTGACTCCACCACATCCTATTCCAGCAGGGCATGGAGGCTGACTCCATCCCATCCCATTCCAGCAGGCCATGGGAACTGACTCCATCCCATCCCATCCCAAAAGCACCATGGGACTGACTCCATCCCATCCCATCCCATCCCAAAAGCACCATGGGACTGACTCCATGACATCCCATCCCAGTGGGACATGGGGACCAACTCCATCACATCCCACACAGAGGGTCCCACAGCACCACTGGCAGAGCAGCTCCCTGTCCGTGCCAAACCTGCTCCTGGGATTAGCAGAGGCTTTCAGTCCCAGCTGCTGATTCCCCTCCCCTGGGCAGTGCCATGGCCAGGAAACAGCCGGGCTCGATGCCTGCCCTGTGGGGGGCTCGGGAATGCTCGGCCCGGGCTGTGGTGTCCGTCAGGCAGGGTGGGGGACGCTGGCAGAGCCGCAGGGGGATCCTCCTCCCAGCCACAGCCCGGGATGAGGCTGTTCCCAGCTCTGCACTAACACTGCCCTTCAGTGCCCGGATTGCAAACATTGAAAAGCAAACAGTGTGCAGAGAATTCCAGCCCCGGCTGGCCCGTGGTGGCTGCGGGAGAGGGGCAGGGCAGCAGCACGGGCAAAAGCACCGGGCCAGAGGAGAGGAGGCTGGGATTTGAAAGACACAGCTTGTTCCCGACTTCCCACACTTCCTGTATCCCGTGGCACAGTGACTGCTGCGCAGTAATTAGTTAATAATTACAAGCTGACCAGCAGCAGAAGGAGCGATCTGTGCTCCAGGCTGATTTTCCGTGTTGCTTCTGCCTCGCACTGAAATCTGCGCTCTGAGCAGAGCACGGAGGAGATGCTGGAAAGGTTATTGTGCCCAAAGTAACTTGGGAACAGCTCCTTGTCCTCCCACGGTCACTGCTCCTTCAAGGAAAGCCAAGCAGTTCACTAATACCAGCTGGGAGAATTTGGCTGTTTCCCCCCTCCCAGAGAGACAGGAAAATCAGAAATGTGGAGATGGGATGGGACTCACCCCAGGTCAAAGAGCAAGTCAATGGCACAGGCAGGAAGAGTCCAGGAGATCTGGCCCTGGATCCCACCTCCAAACCCTGGACCTTACCTTAAACCCTTCAATCCCACCCCCAAGCCCTGGATCCTGCCTCCACACCATTCCCACAGCACCTTTTCCTTGGCTGTGTGGTTTATGGATCACTGCAGCACAAATCCATTGGATCAGGACTCGGATCCTCAATTTCTGGGATCTCCTGAAGATCCCTGTAGGTCCCTGGCTGCATCTCTGGGTATCCACAGAGCAGCATTTGCTCCAGCACAGCCTTGGCACGTAAAGCTGCCAGTCTAAAAGGTTTTCCAGCAAAGAATTCAAGCCACAGAAGGCACAAATCCAAGCTCCAGGTGATATTCCATGCTGGAATACAGAAAAAAAACCCCAAACTGATGAATTTATATGCGTGTGCATGTTCCCAAGTGCAGAATTGAGGCTCCTGTTCACAAAACCTTGTCAGATTTAGCAACTAAAAAAAGATACGGCTTCAGGAGTGGGAATTGCTGGGAGGAACTGGAGTGAGGGCAAAGCCACGGCTGGGGGGGCGGTTTGAGGATAAATCCAAACTGGGATGAGGAATCACAACCCCCGAGTGACCAGCATATTAACACTCACCCAATAATTAAATAGACCGAGTAAAAATAAACTATTTCAAACAAAATGGAGAAATAGCAGCAGTAAATGGAACGCTGGGAATGTTTCTGTGCCCAAAAAGGGCACATTTTGATCTTTTTCAGAGGTTTCAGTGTTTACAGGCGGCTTCAACAGCCTCTCCTTTTTAATTGAGCAATTCAATTAAAAGTCAGCAAAACAACAGCAACACCCCGTGAAACTGGTCCAATGCAGTCCCCTGCCCCACTCCAAAGCCCCTGGCTGGGAAAATTTGGGTTGTTTTCCAGGAAACAGCTGAGCATTTCAGAGATGGGGGAGAAGGGGAGGGAGGGGGCTCATGTAGAAGTCTCCAGTAATAAAAACATCATTGCACAAACAAACAGAAGGGGTGTCCAAAACCCAAACCAAATTCATGTCACCCCAGAGCACAGAGAGAGGGGCTGTTTAATACAGACCAGCACACCAGAGAGAGTTTAAAACCTCTGGTTTGAAATCCAGGGCCATGAGAGGTGGGACTTTTTAACAGCAGGAATATCCTCCTTGCCTCAGTTTTCCATCTGATAAACGATGCTGACGGTACTCAAGGGTGGTGCCAAGGTGAACTGTTCGGGTGTAATTCATCAAATTAGCAACAAAACATAAAAGTAAAAAGTAGCAAAAGAATTGGACTGAAGGCGCCATTAATTGGAGCGTGTTCATTGGCTGGGCCCCCTCCCTTTGAGGTGCACACTGAAACTTTCCCTTCCCAGGCGCTAAGGAAGGGGCAGGAAACCCAACACTCCCTCCTGTTTGCTGCCCCCTCTCCGCGTGGCACTCGCAGCTCTGATGCCCCCCACGGTCCTGCAGCGCCCGCAGAGGTGACAGGTCAGTCGCCGACAGCTCTGCATGGGAGCTTTGCTGCTCCGATCATTTATTCCCTTCGCTGCGGCAGTGCCTGCTGCCCCCAGGGATCCAGGGCACGGAGACGTGAGGAATTGTCCCTGCTGCAGAACGTCCCTGATTTAAACCCCCAAGGGAAGATAAAAAGGGAGGCAAACACAGGTCAGAGCAAGGCTGGCCGTGCCCAGCTGAGCTCTCTGAAATGCTCCACCTGAGCGGCTCCAGCAGACCTGGCTCCTGAAAGGGGATGAGCATCAATCCTTGAGAGCAGCAGCTCAGCGTGAACACTTTCAGAGTTATTTATCCTGGCAGCACCCTGGCGTGGCAGGGACGGCACCTGACGGGAGAGGGGGAGCACAGAAAAAGCCACAAACAAAACCAGCAGAGCTGGTGGTGGCAGCGGGGTCCAAGAGCCCCCAAAAGCCCGGAGCATCCCTCGCTTCCCGAGCCGCATCCCCGCGGGTCCTGCCGGCGCCGCCACCCGCATTATGCATTCAGCTCAGGGCGAGAGTTTCACCAACAGCCCAGCTGCTGCTCAGGTGTGAAAAGAACCGGCTGCGTTTTCGGCAGGGATCAGCCCCGGTGGGCAGGAACGCCGTGCCGGAGAGATGGGGGCATTTCCCAGCGGGAATGCGGCGCGCCTGCAAAAAGCCAGCCTGGATTGCGGCGGCTCGGAGCTCATCCCTGAAACAGCGAGGAGAACCAGGAGGCAGGAGAATACAGGTCTCAAGTTTGGAGGCACAGCTGGAAGGAGCCGAGGGAGGGAGGCAAAGAAAGAACGAGGCAGATGAGAGGTGGCAGCGGGGTGAGGAGCACTGAGGAACCCCGGCCAGCTCCCCGGGGCTCGCCCGCTCTGCTCGCAGGCTTGAAAATCATTTCCCGGCAGTTTCTTTTGCAGCCGAGACAAAGATGCCAGCCGAGATTGTGAGCCACTGAGCAAACAAGCAGCAGATGAGCAACACTGGCTGCAGGCAAAATGCTACCTGAAAAGAAACCCTGATTAGAAATGTAAAGAGAGAGCAAAAGATGCTCAGGCTGATTACAGATCGACTCTGCGAAGTTAATTGTTCACCAGATCGTAATCTGGGCTTTTGCATCTACATTAATCAACAGGTTGCCTTCTGCTATCAGTTTTCCCTCTGCAAACAGCAGAAACAAGTGAATTTAGAGACAAGCAAACCCAGCAGGCCAAACCTCTGCATGGATGGACTTTGCTGAAAGCAATCAAAGGGCCTTTTTTAAATAGAGACCTTTTATTGTTTTTCTACCTGTAAAGAAGTAAACCAAGGCCAGGCCAGAAAGCAGAGCTGACCTTTCTGGGTGTCAGTGCCTGGATGACACTGAGCAGAACCCACTCCAGGCTGGGCTGGGATCTCTGAACTGGCCCCAGAGCCAAGACCCCCTGTCCTGTTGCCAGGAGAAGCTGCTTTAAGTTTGCCTCAATTTCCCTGGGCAAGGAAGGAGAATTTGGGAGGTTCTTACTGAGCATAAACCCTCTTGGAAACTCTTACTGTTATTGGACATGACTCCAAACACACATCCCAGATTTTCTGGAGATTCTCAGACCTCCTGGCCTAAACCTCAGGTCTGTATGGAAGCCAGAGGAATGTCTCAGGGTTTACAAGGATGGACCAAACATTCATTTCCCTCCCAAAGGCCAGACCAACGGGATGGTCTCAGTGGAAACTGCAACGTGGATATTTTAATGCATCCATGACATATGGGAAGTACCTACCCAGGTTTCTGTGGGACCAGGTGACAGGGTGCAGGACACAGGACAGAGAGAACAGAGGGGTCTCATGGACTTGGGAGGTCAAAACTCACCTCCCTGTGCTACCACAGGCTCCTTGTACCACCTTGGGCCATTTGGCCTCTCTATTTTACCATATGCAAATTCCTCTACCTTGTCTAGATCCAGTGCCAGCAACAGGAGGCAAAATCTGTCCCCTCCAGCCCCTGTGCTCGGGGCTGTACCCTGACAAACAAGCCAGTGACACTGGCAATGAATGCACATGAAAGGCAGCAGATAAAAGCAGATAAAGATTTAAAGCAGCTCGTTTTTGAGTGAGTAAAAAACCAGCCAAGCACATCCAGCTGCATTTCAGTCACCTGTAACCTCCGAATCTGTGACACCATCACTTGGCTCTGTCACTGGCTCGCCAGCAAAGCCTGTCTGAAGGGTCCATTCAGGGGCCACAAAGAGCTTGTTCAGTGAAAGGGGCCTTCCCGCATTGAGATGAGGATTTTAGGGCTTCCACGCCTCTCCCTGCCAGCATCCCAAGGATCGACAGAGCTCAGGGAGCAAAGCTCGGAGAACAAAGCAAGGTCAAGTGTTAGGAGATGGGGGGGCTCAGACGTGGGGATGTGTCCAGGGTCAGGCAGAATCCCTGGCAAGGCCATGGACAGATCTCCAGAGTCCTGTTTAGTGGTAGATTTTTCTCTGTTTCTCTCTATCCAAGCAGGGTAAGAGAGGGGGAACTCCCAGCTAATGCAGACAAGGTTGTTCCACTACCCATTTATTAGTTGCTCTCATTTGGACTTGGTACCAATATTTTCCAGCGTGGGTGAGTAAACCTGAGCACTTGGAAACAAACCTGCAAGACCTGCCATCAAAAGTGGTCCTGTCTGGAGAACAGACACCAAAACTTGCTCAGAAGTTTTCTGGCATGACAAGAGCCTAAAAATCACTGGACTGTGAGCTGGGTGCCTCACACCTACACACAGGCCTGAAGTTTCATGGATGAGGTGCCAGCTGGTGAACCAGTTGCCCTCCTATTCCTGCCTCTGTTCCTTCTGTGCACGGTGCTCTTGGCATGTCACCTCCCACCGATGTGTCTCCTCCAGGGAGCAAAGGATGCTCCAGACTACAAATGCCCTTTGAGATCTCAGTGTGCCCCCAGCGAGGTGTCCCTGCTGACACAAACTGACCAGGTCTCTAAGGGTTGACTCTTTGCACCAAGGCAATCTTTTCAGGATCATGGGAACTGGTTTTCATGACCTCTCCACAGGTGGGGTGACCCAGATGCCCTGTCAAAGTCTCACGAGGCTGGAAAACAAGCCTCTGCTTGCATTTACCACATGTGTCAGCACATGCTGCAGATCTCTGTGCTGCCCCATTACCACCGAGGAGGAAATTAATCCTGTTTCTTTGCAGGGTCCTGTCCAAAGGTGCTTGCCCTTTCCCATCTGGAGGCTCTAACTTTCTTCCTGGTGCTTGTTCAAAGCTCTTTCCCTTCAGGCACCTTCTCCAACCTCGGCACACACATCACATCACACTGTTCATTCGCTTGATGCACAGCACAAAACCCAACGCCAGCAGCCCCAGGCCTGACCCTGATGTTGCTTCTTTTCAGAGCTAATGCCACTATTGTGCCAACACGCTCATTCCGGGCTGTTTTCATGGAGAGATGAGCCAGTCTATCCCAGCCTGACTTTTCAGGAGGTAGGGCTGGCGTGGCAGGGAGAGCAGCTCTCAACGGGCCGTCTTGTCTGGGGAGCCGGGAGGGGGACAGGCATTCCGGGGCAAGTTCTCCCACATCCCCGGGAACTTGTCAGAGCAACAGGCGTGTTGGAGAGATGCAGCTGATACCGAGAGCCACGAGAAAACGCAGCGCCAGGGGAATGCCTGAGCCGAGGAGCCCAGCACACAGACCCTGCTGTCAGCCCCCCGGGAATGCTCCCCCTGGGAGGGTCCCCCCAGCACCATCACAGCGGGACCCGCGCCAGGGGCGTCTGCCAAAGTTGGGGACGAGCAAAGCGCCGTCCGGTGCTCCCCACACCAGGTTTAGGACCAAAACATGCGCAGGAACCTCCAGCACCAGGGCACAGACAGGTATAAACCCTCGCTGCGCTCGCTACCGAGCCCTCCCTCCCCGCACCTCCAACTTCAGCCCTTCCCTCGCCTCGCACTTTTGCGCCCCAACACCCCCGGAGGCGGCGGGGGGCGCGCAGGGACCCCCGGCCCGCCGCGGGGCCACTCACCGGCCGCCCAGCAGGTCGCTCTCCCTCCTGCCGTGTCCCTTCCTCCTCCTGGCTGGGCCGGCGAGCGGCGGGGGCGGCGCTGCGGGAGCTGCGGGGCCGGAGCGGGTGTGCAGCGGGGCCGGAGCGGGAGCAGGAGGCGGATCCGAAGCGGTGGTGAAGCGGCAGAGGGTCGGAGCGGTGGCGGAGCGGGAGGGGGTCGGAGCGGAGCCGGTGCTGGAGCTGGAGCGGAGCCGGTGCGGGCGCGGTGCGGGACCCGGCGCGGTGCGGGAGCGCTGGCGGCGCTCGGCTCGGTGCGGCGCTGGCTCCTCCCCGCCGCAGCCCCGGGATCAGGAGAGCCCGCTCGGCCCCGCTGCCGGGAGGGACGCACGGACAGGCGGACACACGGGCGCTGATCACAGCCTCGCACCCAGGTCAGGGGAGTTCCCTCCCGTGGCTCTTCCTGCTCGCCCTCGGGGCTCTGGGCAGATGTGCGGGAGCGGGGGCAGCCCCGGAGAGCGGGACCTGCAGCCCTTGGGCAGCCTCTGTCACTCTGGCGGGGGGGTCGTGTCTTTAGCAGCAGCTTCACCATCCATTCCAGCTACTTGTTGTCTTATATTTAGTCAAACGTTCTCAGTTCGCCAGAAATAGAGCAGCCATGGAAATAAATCAGGCTGACTGGAGGTGCCAACATTGTCTGTCTGAAACTAATTAATTTCTTATATCCTCAGCTATATTAGTCCTCGCCTTCCCTCTACAGACCAGCCTGTCTGTCAGCAGAGTTTCTGTAATTAGTGGGTATTGTGCCTAAATCTGAGGGATGTGCAGGAGGTTTAATGTGGCAGGGGAAGGTAGAGGGATGCCAGCAGGACACCTGGCCAGGGAAGGGGAAAAAAATGCATCTACACCGAGTATGGAAAGTGGGAATGCAGAGGACACAGCAGAGCTGGTGAGGAGGAAAGAGGGCACAAGTTCCCTGTGGGGAAATCCTACTGGGGGGAGTATGTAGGTTCTCCTTTCCAAAGGTCTGCAATTCCACACAGAAGACTGTCCAGAAGACAAAAATTTGGGCTTTCTGCTGCTGACAGAACTCCTTTTCCCCTTTCCCGTTTGGAACGTGGGAGTCTCGGCGGACTTGCTGACTCTCATTTCTTATATTAGAACCATCAAGCTCGCTGGGAGACACTTCGAGGCACAGGGAAGTGGTTCACAGATGGTGTGGCAGAAACGTAAAAGCTGAGCCCCCGTGGAGGAAAGGGATGTTTTACCAGGATCCATTTTGTTTGTTCACTTTGGCCTGTCCCGTGGCAACACCCAGCCAAGACGTGAGGCCCTCGGGAATGCTGGTCTGCTCTGTGAGGGGGGTAAAACATCCAGCAGCAGCTCTTGCCCTGGGCGAGCACGGGAGCTGAGCCCTGTCTGAGCACACAGGGCTGAACCAGCGGGCTCGGAACTGGGACTGCCCCTCCAGGAGCAGATGAGAGTTCAAGTCTGAGTCACACCGCCCCAGATAGGACGTGAGGACTTTGCAGCCGGGGTGAGACCCTGCCCTCTGGGACACAGGGCAGGCAGCTCGTTTCTCACCTGCATCACAGGGATTTGCATCCTTTGCTCTGCGGGGCTCGGGGAGGAGCAGCAGAGGGTGAGAGCCAGAGGTGTGATGTGCAGCTGCCTCACGGCCTGCCCTCCCCTGACCCCTGGTCAATGAGTACCTGGTCATGTGGGCTGCACAGTCAGCTCGGGGTGAGTTGGCCATCACGCTCCCTTCATGCCACTCACTGGCTGCAGAAATGGGCAGGTTTTTCCCCAGCCCAGCATCCAGCCGGGCTCTGGCTCCCTCTCACTTCCATATTCACCCGTCTCCTCTATTTAAAGAGGAGATGTCACCCGGGGGGAGGGGGGAGATGTCTCCGCCACTTACGTGCCATTCCCAGCACAGCCCTCGGCACAACAACTGCTGCCACACACCCCATACCACAGCTCTGAGACCACCTGACGCTCTTAAGTCCATTTTGAAACAGAAACCAAGGGAGATCCCCCAGCAAAAACTCTGGCAAATAAGGAGAGGAGGCCCCCAAACTGGAGCTGGACAGAGAAACCAACTCGCAGAGAAAACGACATGCAAAGGGCAAGAATGTTACAAGCAATTAGTGGACAGAGACATGAGCTCAGTGGTTGTGTCACACAAGCTGCTTATTGGTGCATAACATTCCTCCTAAATATAAATTACTATAATGAACATGCCAGGGATTGCTGTGAGCCTGACAGGGATGGCTTTGGAGGAGGATGTGGAGAGGGAAAGCACCCAGCTGCTGCAGCCAGCAGGGGTTCCTGCCTGTGCTGCTCGGAGCCAGGAGGGGAGGGGAGGCATCGGGGTGTGATGGATGTTCCCCAGCATGTGGGACAGGAACACCACATCTGCCTGGCAGACTCATGTGGGGCTAACGAGACCCTGCACTGTTCCTGGGGCTGGGGCTGCTCCTCCGGCAACAGCCCAAAGCAAAATGGCCCTTAACATGTGCCCTGTGAAGGGCTGAGGTCGCTGCTGTTGAACTTGGCACCCACCTGAGCTGCCTCTGCAATCCCAGCAGTGTGTTTGCAAGGCAGAGCCTCGGGGCATTTTCCAAACATGCCAATGTAATGGCTGAGCAAAAAGCAGACAAAAGTGCTTGGTTTTTTGTGAATTCTTCTAAAATTACTTTGGAGTCTGGGGCTGTTGTTCCCCTTTCGTGTTGTGGCAGTGGAATCACACAGTCTCACAGAGATCACGGGGAAATCAGGTGAGAAAATGGGCTCATTTTGGCTGGGAGTGTTTCATAAAAAAATGGGCCTGTGCTTAGGAGTGTTTCATCAAAAAATGGGTCTGGATGGGAAACTGCAAGGCTTTGTTTAGATCCACAGCTGGGATCATCTCAGCTCATGCTGGGGGAGACACTGCTCAGCAAATCCTTCTCCTCCTCCTCCTTCTCCCAGTGTGTTCCACACTAGGAATAGTTATGCAATTCCTAGTGTGTCCCTTGCCTGGGCCAGCCAGAGGAGTGCTGGGTTTAATCCCACAGCTGTTCTCCCTTTTGATATAAATTGCATCTTTTGAAGATTCACGGGCTGTGCTTCCTCACCCCGGTGTCTGCTGTCACCCTCCTGCAAACAGCACCTCGGCCCAGCTGCCTCTGGCTGCGAGGGGAGGGAAGGGGGAGGTGTGAGGGAGAGAAGGCTGCAGCAGGCAGAGAGCTCTGACACACACCTGGATGCTCCTGTTTTTATCCAAAGGGGCACAGCTGGCTGGGTGCCACATCCAGGCAGGAATGTGATGCACATAACCTGGGGTGATGGCTCTGGGCTGTTCCTGCCCTTGGATTTCCTCTGGGCACAAGCAATCCTGTTTCTGCTGCACACCAGATCACTCACTCTCCTTCCCCCCTCTGAAAAGCCACCCCCAGCCACACAGCAGCCTGAGCTGCAGAGCTGGGCTCCTTCCCCAAGCCAGGGAAAGGGATACTGTGCTCCACGGGTGGGATGCAGGTGGGAGTGACTGCCAGGAGCAACAGGGAATGCTGCAGCATCCTGAGCAGCATTTCAATCACAGACCAGAGGGCTTTGCTGGGGCTGCTCCTCTCCAGAACCTTCCCTGTCAGCAAACAACACTGCAGGGATGTGAGAGGGACCGTGGCATGCTGTGGAGCCAGCACAGCCCTGGGGACAGGGGAGAGAGCAGTCCCAGCCCCAGTTTCACATCACAAGGGCAGACACAGGATGCAAGACTCTGCTGGGCACCCCCTGTCCCTGCCCAAACCTGTCCAAGGGCAGGGATATGGGAATGCTGCATGGACTGGAATGGAGCTGGAGCCCAGGCAGTGCCTGCCTTGTAAAGCTGTGCCTGCCCCAGGCCCGCTCCCTGCGTGGCTCCTGGCCAGACACATTAAATCCTCTGGTTCTCCCTCACATGGTGAGGCCCCGGTGGGGACACTCCATGCAGTGCTGGGAGCTGCCTTTGGGAGAGAGGGGGGAGAGAGCCCAAGGCAGCCTGAGGAGAGGGGACAGCCAGAGGGCTCCAAACCTGCCTTAGGAGGAGACCAAGGCAGTTCAGGCTAAGCAGAGGTGACAGCAGTCTCCAAATGTGTAACAGTGGAAGGGAGCAGCCCATCCTCTGTTACAGCCATGAAAAGTGCCCTTTGGTATAAGAAACCCTGATTTTGGGTGTAGAACACCTAATTTTTGCTGTAACCTGCTCACTCCCATTTATTGCCCATCCCCAAAGTGAAGAGCAACCCCCACCCCTTGTCCACAGCACACACAGAGAGGCGGGAGCTCACCTACGCAGCCTCCAGGCTGGAGGGAACATGTCAAAACGCACTAAGCAGTGCCACACCAGGCCCAGTAAGAACCAGTTAAGAAAGGGATGAGCTCCAAACAGAGCTGTACCCAGCAGGCATCGCTGTCTCCCCGGAGAGAGGTGCAGAGCTCCAATCTGCAGCCCAGCGCTCTCACATACGAGTCGTGGCAATCCCAGCAACCACAGGACATGTATTAGACCTGACAGCTCAGACTGGAGCAGTGCAGAAGTGGCAGCAACATGAACGTGCCTGACTTCTCCAGGAAGCACAAGGCAGCTCCAGGAGGGGTTCACCTGTTCCCCTGCAGCCTCAGTCCCCGCCAGCCCGAGCCGAGGCCGAGCTGCAGAGCCCTCCCCATCCCCAGCAGCTCAGGGGCACGTTTTCTCCACTGCTAAACTCACATGGCCATGCATGTGTGCTGCTCCGAGGCCAGCGGCTCCCTGGAGGTCTGCAGGGAATATTTTACAGCCACTGCATCCAGGCAGCACTTCCCTTCCCCACTGCCCTGACATTCAATAGGCACCGAGTCATGGAAAGAAAATGTGTTCAATGCCTCCCCTGCCCTGGCCGGCTCTCCCTTGTGCACGGGCAGGCATGTGGAAATCATTGCCCAGCGCTGCATTTCAGCAACAATCAGCGGGCTGGAGTTTAAAGCTGCCCGCAGGCCCCGTGCTCCGCTGCCCAGGCTGGCACAGCAGGGTCTGCTCCTGCCAAGGGCTGGAAATGCCAAACTCACCCAGTGGTGTCACTGGGAGGGAGGGCGGGCGGTGCTGCTGTGTCACTGCCTGGGGCTGTGCACGGTGCTAATGAGGGCTGAGGACCACCCTTATTTAACACCAGCCCCCCCAGTTACATCCCTGGTGGGCATCTGTAACTCCACAGACTCAGAAAACATAAATCATAAAATGACAGAATGGTCTGGGTTGGAAGGGACCTTAAAAATGTTCTTGTTCCACCCCCTGCCATGGGCAGGGACACCTCCCACCAGCCCAGGTTGCTCCAAGCCCCGTCCAGCCTGGCCTTGGACACTCCCAGGGATGGGGCAGCCACAGCTTCTCTGCCCAACCTGTGCCAGGGCCTGCCCACCCTCCCAGGGAAGAATTCCTTCCCAATATCCCATCTAAACCTGCTCTCTGTCAGTTTGAAGCCATTCCCCCTCGTCCTGTCACTGCAAAAATGAGCAAAAGGAATATTGTTATTCCTATTTGACAGGCAAGTGAACTGAGGACCAGGAAAAAGGGTGACAAGTTCAGATACCCTTGTTAACACAGCCTTGCCCCAGAGCTGAGGGAGCTCCTCAAGGTCTCCCTGCAAATCCCCATCAGCATTCCTAACTGAGCCCAGATATCTGCAGGCTGCTCTTGTCCCACCCAGGAGGAATTGTCTCCCTGTGACCCCAAATCACCCTGAAACCAAACTCAGTGGGGATCTCTGCGTGAGCTGACACTCTCCATTCCGTGTGACACAAAGTCACCGTCCCCAAGGTGGCCACAGCTCTGCTGACCTTGGCAACCACGGGGCCAATTGTAAACCCGGCAATCCAGCAGCATCTCCTCCTCATTTTGTCCATGGAGCATCACCATAACAACAGCTCCACCAATCCACACCAGACATTCAGGCACTTAGCAACCAGGAGCTGCCAAATTGCAAAACAAAGTGAAAAATATGCCCAAAGTATTTCCTGCACCGTGCTGCTGTGGCTGTGCAGAGCTCCAGCTCCGGTGGGCAAGGCCAGAAAAACGCACAGAGCACGACAGATTCCAAAACTTGTCCCCCCAGCAAGCGGCTCTGGAGCCAAAGCACCCTTTGCCCTGCCTGTGGTGTCACTGGAAGGTGAGTTTTTTGGCATTTCAGCACGTGCTCCCCTCTCCCTTGCACAGCAGAGAGAGGAAGGCTCAGGCACACAGCCCCCTGACAGCACCGATTGTCACCCAGGCAGGGCACCTGCAGAGCCCCAGCAGGATTGCCCTGCCTGGAGGTTTCCAGCTGTTTAGCAGCAGTTCCACAGGGGTTAAATCACCTCAGCCCAGGCACCAGCACTGAGTTCCAAAGGAACCCGGACCGGCCCCAAAAGGAGTTTGCTCCTGGGAGCAGACCTTTGTCCCTTGTCACCCTTGTGGAGCAAGTGAGGGGAGGAGATAAGTGATTTTTTTCAGAGAACAATCCATCTCTCCCCCACTGACTCACTGACAAGCTTCCCCTTCCCAGGCAGTTCACAGGGTGAGCTGGAGGCTGAACAGTCAGTCCTCACTGCAGGAAAGGGGTGAGTAAGTGCACCAAGGGCTCAAAGCTGCTTCCTCAGGGGATCAAGGAGCACTGGGGTTAAAGTTCTGTGGGGGAACACGCCCCAGCAAACCCAGCAGATGCTGCTCCCTGCCAGTGTGCACCAGACACACCAGCAAAGTGCCTGGTGCTTTCCTGCTGACACAAAGTGGGGAGTCCCTGCTTGGACTGGGAGCAGCTCTATGGAAATACCCAGGGAGCAGAACATCACATGGGCTTTTCCAGCCCAAACCAGTAAGACCCCTGTTAGCAGGATGCAATCCTGTGGCCTAGGCAGTGCAGGAGGTCTGGCTGGAGAATAAGGACTTTTCTGAGCCTTTGGCAACAGGGATGCATGACTGGCTGGCTGGCTGGATGGATGGATGGAACAGGAGGAGCCATGGCAGCAGGCTGGCAATAATCAGCAAGAACAGCTTGGGTGGCACCAGAAAAAGGGACTCCCTCACTGCTGGCTCTGACAGCCTCAGGATGGTAAGCCAGGGTTTGCTGCTTGCCTCACAGTCTGTTAGCTATTTTCAGCCCAAATGAGGAATCCAGCCCAGCTCTGGCTTCCCAAAACATTGATTCAAGCATAAACTTCAGTGGGCATTAGAGAGATGATAAATGTGAGAATCTTTCCAAAAAAGAGAGCCAAGAACGGGCTCGAACTGCAGTGCTGGACACATTCATGGTGGGGCACAGAGCAGAGCAGCCTTGGGAGGGCAGGAATGGTAGGGATGTGCCCAAGGAAGATGCTTGGCTTAGCTGGGAGCAGAGTGGGTGCAGCCCCACCTTCAAACATATGCTGGTGCCTGTGCCAGCCGAGCTCGTGGTGTCTGGGAGCCTCTCCAGCCCACATGAGTCTGTCGAGGCTGCTGGAGCTGATGTTCACCCCACACTGCCTCCTATCCAGTCTGACATCCCCCACCTCTGCTGTTATAATTAGGGAATTGGAGCAGATGGCAGCAGAGTTGGCTGAAAAGAGGAAAAATCTCCTACACAGCTGCTGCTTGCTGTGTGCAAGCCCTTCCCTCTGAGGCGAGTGGGGATGACAGCTCCTGTGATCAGAGGGGAAGCTGTTGGGGCTGGGTGCAGCAACAACATCCCCGAGAGACTCTCAGCTCGGGGCTGGGGGGTGGGGGAGGTTGCCAGGAACACCGTGGGCACAGGGAATGAACCGCAGCACGGGCAGAGAGCGGGCACCGGTGGCATCACAGGGACCCCGGGCTGCCTGATCCCTGCTGCCCCCGAGGGGCTGTGTGAGCTCCTGAAGGTCTGTGCACCTCGCTGTCAGCTCCTGTTTCCATCCCAGCAGGCTTCAGGGAAACCTGCACTGGAATAAAACACTGCTCTAGTTTTCTCCCTCCCCAGTAAACACTCACTCCTTGCTCTGTGCTGCTTCTCCCCGGGCACAAACAGAACAGGCTGGTGCAGACAAGGACCTTGCCCCCTCCTTCCCTGGCAGCAAACACCCGTGTGTCAGCAGCACAGGGCAGGGACAAATTCCTGGAGGTAAGACCTGGCAGAGCCTTGCAGGACTGGCTGCATCCCAGGGGAACCCCTTGGCATCCCAAGGATAGCACAGGTCCTGCTCTGGGCTGTGCAGGGAAGGGGAGAGGGACTTTCAGGGTGCCCAGAATGTGTTTTAACTGGTGCTGAGGCATCTGCCCAGGAGAAAACCAGCAGTGCCCAGTGGCAGGCAGCTCCCTGCGAGGCAGTCTCTGGGGAGAACCTCCAGCACAAGCCTCTTCCTTGCTGAATGCACCTATTAGTTCATTAGTGCTGGGATTCTCCAGCTAATAAATGCTCTAATGGCATGTTGAGTCTCTCCAGCTCAGAGCTACAGACCTGCTGTCCTAAGAGTCTGACCCCTTCATCCCTGCCAGGCTGTAGAGAAACTTTCCTGCTGACTTCTTCTGGCTGGAAGAGGCTCAAGATCCCTCCTGAGAGATGCTGAGTGCTCAGTGGACACTCCACTGCTCTCAGCCTGATCCTGCCCTTGGCTGGGCCAGTTTTCTGAGAGCTGAGCCCCCCCCCAGCACAGTGAAATCCTTGGGAGCCAGAGCTCCTCAGCTCAGCATCCCACCCACAGCATCCCAGGAGGGCTCCAGGGCTGTTGATGTCACCAAAGGGCTCCAGGGCTGTTGATGCTCTGCCTGGAAAATGCTGTCTTTGCAGTAATTTCTAGCTCTGGGGTAAAGCATGAGGTTGTTCCCTCCCTGTGCACCAAATAACTCAAACAGAAGCTTTTCCAAATCCCAAAGGTCAGAAACAACAGGTCTGGAGGCTCATCCAGTCGTGGTGCCTCACCCAATCCAGATGTTCTGCCCCAGAGCAGGATGCCCTGGAACTGGAGGCTGCACTTGGTCGTTTAAACCCCGCAATCCAGGCAGAGCCCACCCTTGCTCAGGCTCCAGCAGCATCCAAGGGGCCTCACAGCAGGACTTCAAAGGGCTCCCCATCTCCTGTGCCAGATGGAGAGGGCTGGAAGCGGCACACGGGGTGGGACATGTGTGACCCCGTAAGGGCCCAGAGCCAGCGCAGTGCCCGGGGGGATTCAGAGATCAGAGCACCCCCAGTGCCGAGCTGTGCCCGCCCCTGGGCCTTGGAGCCATCCAGCACTGACCCACCATCTGCCAGCACTGGCATTCCTGCAGCCCAGCCACTGATGCCACTGTTTTTGACTAAGTAAGGCAGTTCCAGGAAAATAAAATAAAATTGAAATACAGGTTTAAGGCAGGCCTGTTCTGGATAAATCTGCTCTCTTGTTGTCTCACAGATTTCATCAATTAACACCATAGAAGATGTCTGCAGATGCTGAGCCTGACTCTCCTTGTGCTCATGCTGCTTCCAGTCAGGAATAAAGTCCATCAAACTACTGGGAGCAAGATGAAAATACCAGTTCTGTTGCCCAGCATAGAGCCTTCACTCGCTGGGTTTGGAGCTCCTCAAAAGCCCCTTGGGTATAAGCAACTTATTTATAGCTGTTTACTGACTAAACACACACAAGGGAAGGCAAAATGTCAAGGCATTTCTGCAAACCGAGCTGGGCCCTGCACATTCAATCTGTCACACGTGGAGCTGCTCAGGAGCTGGGCATGGAGCGGAGCCAGCCAGGGAAGGTGGGTCCTGCCTGGGTCCCCCCACCCCAAAACATCTGGAAGCCCAGACCCTCCTGACTGTGGGATCATCCATCGGTCACAGGAATGCAGTCCCCATTTTTATCTGCCTGTATGGATGGTTTCCTCGCTGGTTTTTAACACTTTTCATGCCTCCACACCAGCAGATAACAAGGAAATGCCCAACTCGGGTGTCACACACAGAGAAGAGGTGAAGTGACTCACCCAAGGTCGGTGGGAACGTGTTTGCAGAGCTCTGAATGGGACCCCTCCACAAGAGAGGCAAATCTCAGTGCTCTTTCACTGCTGCCAAGCCCTTTATCTCCCCCACCCCCCCACCCCACACCCACACAGTGCCTCCCTTGTGAAATATTCCAGGGAAAGGTGTGCTTCCAGGCACCAAGGATTTGCAGGAGAGCAGAGCACCCTCCCTGTGGTTGGTGGCACCAAGGAATGGGATTACAGGGGCTCTGTGCCCCTCCTGCTTTGTGCCACCCCCTGGGTGACAGTGGCTGGGACAGCCCCAGTTGGCATCTCCCACGAGCTGAGACACATTCCAGGCTGGATGGAGCCTGGATCCAGCAGCATGATGGTGGTCCCTGCCCGGCTGGGAGGGCTGCGCAGGATGGGGCAGTGCCAGCTCCCCGGGATGGACCAGGCACAGCTGATCAGCCCCCACTCAGCACCACCCAGAGCCTGTGTCGTGTCAGGCGTGAGGAACGAGGGCTGACTCTGTGCCAGGGGGCAAACCCTGCTCCTGCCTCTTACCTGCCCACTGCCAGGCCCACAGGAAGCTGCCAAGCAGGCACAGGCAGGTCCTTGGTCCACATGCTGGGTCTTGCTGCCTGTGAGCAGCAGGACATGGGCCAGGACAGGCACCCGGATATCTGTGTTGGCCCTCCTGTGAAAGGGGCTGCACGGATCTGCCACACTCTGGGGGCCCAGGAGTTCTGGTTAGAGGAGGAAAAAGAGGAGCCAGCCATCTAAAGCTGTGGCAGAGTGGGTTGGGTCGGATCTCAGGAAGAGGTTCTTCCCCCAGAGGGTGGTGGGCACCGAACAGGCTCCCCCAGGGCAGGGGGAGCTGCCAGAGCTCCGGGAGGGTTTGGACAATGCTCTGAGGGATGGGGTGGGATTTTGGGGTGTCTGTGCAGGGTCAGAATTTGGACTGGATGGTCCTCGTGGGTCCAGCTTAGGATATTCCATGGTTTTATGATCTCTCTGCGATGTATGGGCTCAGCATCTGGGGTCCAGAAGTTACATACAATGACACTGGACAACCCCCTGCATGGGACAGGCCTGGGGGTCCAGAGCAAGGCCCTGGGCAGCCTGTGCTCCTGCATTGCTGCTCTGGGGAGCAGGACACAAGACATTCTCCCCTGGGAAATGGGCAGTTAACCTCAGGGATAATTGCAAGAGCCTTTTCCTGGAGAAGGGGCTTTCCCTCTTGTGACCTGTGTCCCTACTTGATCCCTTTCCAGCTG
The DNA here is from genome assembly GCA_013400415.1 of Scytalopus superciliaris. Taxonomy (NCBI): domain Eukaryota; kingdom Metazoa; phylum Chordata; class Aves; order Passeriformes; family Rhinocryptidae; genus Scytalopus; species Scytalopus superciliaris. Next base: position 64,777 of record VXBX01006120.1, on the reverse strand, counting down.
TTTCTCCACCCCTCAGCTCCTTGGCTGTCCTGTCCCCTCGCTCCAGGCAGAGCCAGGTTGTCCCCGGATTCCCAAGTGATCGAGGGAGTTTTTGGAAAATGCTTCCACCTCGTGGCCCTCTGGAGAAACGACTGCCTGGGAAATGCCAGGCTGCTCCCCTAAAACCCAGAGAGACACAAAAACCAGGCAGTGCCGCCCTTTCCGCCAGGCTGAACGGGGGTGCCCAGTGTCTCTGCTCAGCCCTGGCACTGCCCAGGCGCTGCTGCATCCAGAGGTCGGCACTGGTGCATCCCATGGGATAAGCACGGGCTGTCCCCAGGGCTGAGGAGGAGTTAAAGCAGCTCAATGTCTGTCCAAACCCCGGCCCTGGCAGCCCACGTGTGCCCACAGGCAGGCACACAAGTGCCAGCAGAGCTCAGCCCCGGGTGCCAGAGCTGCCGAACCCGTTCTGCAGGGGGACAGCAATGCCACTCCTGGGTCCCCTCCAAACTCTGCCTGTGCAGGCAGGTGGGGTGAGGAAGGAGTGGAACAGCCTTGAGCACACAGTGGGAAGAACCAGGCACCTTGTCACTGCACCAGACAATCGTTCCTGTCTGGGAAATGCTGCAGGGAGGGGGATCACAGCCCTGGGGGGTCCCAAACCTGCTTCTGCCACCAGCACAGTCTGAAATGCAGGGAAAGGCATTTCTGCTTTACTGTGGGAGATGCCTGATCTTCAATACCCCAGGGAAAAAACATCAGCTTTCACACAGATGTTCTGCTAGGGTATAGGGGTTTTCATAGGATCATAGAATCCTCAAATAGTTTGGGTTGGAAGAGATCTTGAAGACCAGCCATTTCCACCCCTTGCCATGGGCAGAGACACCTCCCGCTATCCCAGGCTGCTCCAACCTGGCCTGGGACACTCCCACGGATGGGGCAGCCACAGCTTCTCTGCCCAACCTGTGCCAGGGCCTGCCCACCCTCACAGGGAAGACTTTCTTCCCAATATCCCATCTAAATCTCCCTTCTCTCAGCTTAAAGCCATTAAAGCTGTTTAGGCTGGTTATTGTGGAGGATCAGAATGAAACATCCACCGTTTTCTCCTGAGCCACAACTATTACACTGCACACTAAACGTTTTTAAGACAGGAGATCCCTCTCCTGCAATTCTCAGGCGACACATTTCTCCATGAAGAGCCTCCTGCCCCTGTCCCTGCTGGCAGGTGGATTTTGGAGAAACACTTAAAAACCTGGCAGAGCTTTCCTGCTGCTACAGGAACCAGGTGGGCCTTTGTAAGAACACTGGGGTTTGGGGCAGCTGAAAGATCCCCAGGGATGGACAACAGAATTCCCAGATGGCATCTGCTGTCCTGAGGACACCCCTGTGCCCAAACAGAGGTGAATGGGTGTTTGCTGGGCTTGAGAAGGACTCAGCTTTGTTTGGGGACAGTGACAGCACAAAGTGATGATGTTTTTAGTAGTTTTTGCTTCTATTGAAAAACAAAATCCATAAAGATGGCAAATCCCTTTGCAATGCTCCTTATGTGCAAAACGCCCCAGGATTGTTCCCTCCAGTGCCAGGGAGGGGGGCAGAGTGCCACGGCAGTGCTGCGGGCTCAGAGGTGGGAAGTGCCCACATGTCCTCACTGAGGTGGCAGCTGCTTCTCCACAACCAGAAAAGGGGCTCCCTGACCCTGCGCAGCCCCTGCACAGAAGTGACATCCCTGCTGTCACAGCCAGCACCACACACATCAGAGACCTTCCAGAAGACACAACCTGCTCGTTGCCCATTTGTGCTCACACAATCCCCGGCCCAGCCTCGGCTTGAACAGCCTGCAGAGTGAAAGCCATTCCCGTGAGGAATCGGGAATTAATGCAAGTGAACAAACCTGCAAGCACAGTGTATGTGGTTGGAAATGGTGGTACCCGAGAGACACAGCGTGGCTCCTCGTAATCACACAGGGATCTGTCCCAGGGCTGGACTAATTTCTCCTGTTACTTTTGCAAGAAAAGTGGTTTTGGTTGCAGTGCAATCTTTCCCAGCAGGACCCGAGTGAAACTGGGCGACTCCACTTGTGTTTGCAGAGAGCCTGGGAGAGCAGCCCCGCACAAAAGCTGGATTGTCCCGTTGCCACCGGTTTAAACACCCAGCAATTTCCCTCGGCAAGACGAATCCTGCACGGGGCCGACAGGTAACGGGTAGGCAGGGTTGGAAAAAAGCTTTACAGCTGAGTTCGTTTTCCCAGGCACACAACGCGGGGAAGAGGCAGCTTTAAAGGCAGGGCACAGCCCCTGCTCTCCTGGCCGGGGCTCAGGCGAAGAGCTCCCCGTTAATGAGAAGGAAGCCGGGAGCGGTGGGATGGGGAAGCGCTTTGTTCAGCCCATACGGCCAGTTGGCACGTAAGGACCTACCGGGGGTTAATCAAAGGCCTGCTAAAGCTCGGTGAGAAACCTGCCAGTCGCCATACGAGCCGCCGTCCCGAGGAAATTAAAAATCAGGCACCATATGCCGTGCGGCCCCGGGAGGGAGCGGAGCGTCGGGAGCGGCGTCCGCATCTGCCCCGGGCAGGGGCGCTCCGGGCGGGGGGGCCGTCACCTCCTGCCCCCCGAGCGGGGAAATGAGGGGAACCCAGGGGAAGGATGACACATGTTCAGCCCAGCCCAGTGGCAGAGCAGCCGAAGAGGCAGAGCCAATGGCTGCTTTTCATGCTCAGTGAGTCCGTCCACCTCCACCCCCCCCCTTGTCGAGTCCTTAAGTTGCAGCTTTGAACTACCTCGGTGTTCAAAGCAAATATGATGCTCAGCGTGAACAGAAGGAAGAGCCTGCTGACAGGTAGACAGCATGGACACTGATCCCGGCAGGGCCGGCTGCTGAGAGAGGTACGTGCTTTCCAAGGCAGGGATCCGAAAGCAATCACATTTGGGATGCAAACTCAGAGCAGACTTTAATTTTCCAGCAGGGGGAATATGGAAATCTGCCTCCCCCGAAATGATTCAACCCCCCCTTCCCACCTCCGCC
>VXBX01006120.1:10059-23999 GCA_013400415.1 Scytalopus superciliaris | reverse complement strand
TCCCTGGATACAGCGATTCCCGGGATGCGGGAGGTCCCGGGATGCGGGAGGTCGCGGGATGCAGGGGGCTCCCGGGATGCGGAGATTCCCTGGATACAGCGATTCCCGGGATGCAGGGGGTCCCGGCGGGGTCCCTGTGCGGGGCTGCGGCCTCGCAGGCTCTTGGTGGGAGGGCGGCGGTGGCGCTGCCGNTCCTGTTATCCAACCTAAACCTCCTCTCGGTCACTTTGAAGCCATTCCCCCTTGTCCTGTCACTCCCACGCCGCTGGAAATGGTCTTTCTCCATCTTTCCTTCAAATCCTGGAAGGCCACAATGAGGTCGCTCTGGAGCCTTCTCTTCTCCGGNCCCCCCCCCCCCTTGTGTGGCATCTTTTCCAGCTGAAAGAGTAGGTTTAGTTTGGATGTTTGGGAAAAGATCTCGTAAGGCGTTGGAATAGGTTTGCCGGANACATTCCCAGCTCTCCCAGCCTTTCCATTCCCCTGATCATCCCGGTGCCTCCCCCGGACCGGCTCCCTGTGCTCGCTGTGCTGGCACCCCGGAGCTGGAGCAGCACAATCACACTCCAAACAGAACTTTTCCCAGCCTTTACAGCCTCAGAGGTGTCTCTTTGCTTCACCTCAGCCGTGCCCGTTGTTATTTTAACCTCTTTTCCATTTGGAAGGAACAATAAAGGCACGGTCTGGTCTGCAGGAGGGATAAAACCCCCTCTAAGTGGTCATTAACTGGAGCTGCTTTAACCTATTCGGCAGGTGATGGGTTGTGCACACCTGAGTTCCCCAAGTCTTGATCTCTTCCCATTAACTGGCTTTTGTCTTGTCTGGCTTTTCCTTTGAACTTCATTGCTTTATAATAGCACAAAGGAATGATGCTTTGAGCTCCTCTTGCCACAAAGATGATGATGAAAAACAGCACCAGACCAAAAGACATAGAAATTGAGTCTTTATTGCCCTGTGCTGCCTTCGGTGATAACAATTCTAATTAAGGAAAAATTGGGTGGGTAAAAAATAACCTCCTGTCTGGAAATATCCACAGTGATGTGAAATGGGTAATAGTAAAGCTGTTTGAAAGGTGACAGCAAGGAGTGTTTAAACCTCACTCTGGAATCTTCAATAGATAAATACTTGTATATATATTTAGCCCTGGGAGCTGCAATGGCCTTTCTAGGTAGTGATTAAGCTTGGTAAGGGCTAAATATTTAGATATTCACACCAGGCACATTAGTGGGATTTTGGGGTTGTCCTGTGCAGGGTCAGGAGCTGGACTTGATGGTCCTTGTGGGTCTCTTCCCACTCAGAATATTCCATGATTGTGTTTTGTGAAAGGGTGACACGGTGGGGCAGAACTGGCTGTGGGAATCAAATGTACTGTGTTTTATTCTTCCATAGTCTCCCCAGAGTGAAAATAATATGAAGGTTGGACTCGATGATCTTGGAGGTCTTTTCCAACCTTGGTGATTCTATGAATGGGTAAAAAAAAAGTAATATCAGAGGTAAATATTGAAAGCTAAAAAGTAATATTAAAGATAAATATGGATTACTATGGGATCTCCTGGATCCTTGTGGCCTGTTCCCACCGTGATCTGTGGGGGGCAGTGCCCATCTTCCTTCCTCCCACATTTTGTGTCCCTGAACCAGAGTTCCACCTCTGGGATTTGGGATCACTTTCCAGCCTCTCCTGGGCTGCTCCTGAGGCTTCCTTGGCTCTTTCATTGGGAGCCACGGAGAAATCCCATGGGAAAATGGCCAATACCTGTGGGGGCCCCAATGAAGGGAGTGCTGATGGCAAAGGGGCTCTGTTTGTGTAAAACCTCACTTTTTAAAGCCGTTTCACTGGGTATTTTCCAGCGCTGCTTTTCTGTGCCTTGGTGTCCTGCGGGGCAGAACCTCACAAGCCACACAGGACAAAGAATATGTGGATATCACCCAGGTCATTCCATTCTATCCTGTCCCAGTTGCTTTACTTTCCAGCACAGAGCGAGGAAAGACTGTTGTTCCAGGGGAAAAAAAGGCATTAAAGAGCAGATGTGAGCCCGGGCCCTGCTCAGGGGAGGCAAATGGGCTGTGGATTTGGGCAGGTTTGCTCCTCCAAACACACACAGTGTGTGAGCTCGGGAGTGTTTCATTCCCTCCCTGCCCCTAATGGAGGTGGCAAATGTTGTAATCAAAATCAGGTCACCAGAGACCGAGGCATGAAGGAGCAGCTGTTGCATCCAGTCATGCACAATATTCCTGTGCCAGAAATGATTCATTTGGGCTGGGTAATATATATGGAAATGTGCTGCAGGAGCATTGCTGGAAATAACCTATTGTGTTCAGCCAGCCCTGACAAAGCTGAGCTTGGCTTTGGGTTCTTGACATGCCTTCCCCTGGTTTGGATGTGTCAAATAAACCTCAGTAATCTACCTTGGAGTTAGGGAGCATTACTGGGCTCTGCTTAAATCTATATGTATTTGCTTCTTTTAGGCTGACATGGCTGAATGCAGCACCTTCAGTGCTGAAAACACGGGCTAAATGAAGGCTCTGGCAGGGAGTTGTGTGGAAAGAGAATAAAATCCTGCTGCAGGAGCACCCTGGATGAACAGATAAAGGAGGAGGAATAAAGGGAATGAAGTAGGTGGACCGTTGCAGAGGTCTTACAACATTTTGAAAAAAAAGTCTGGCCTGAAAGGGATTTTTACTCTTTTTAACTCAAGTAGAACATTCTGTGTTTTAATCTCCAAAAGCCTTTTGGGGAGTTCCTTAGTACTAAAAGCTGGTTTGCCCCCACCTTTTCTTTCTTGTCGTGTCCTTTGAAGTTCTCTTCAAAGATGAAGCCCGATTCCCATTTATTCTGCAGACTGTAATGAATATCCAGCTTTGTTTAAGCAATTAGCTTGGTGNAAAAAGAAGAAAAAAAGAAGTTCCCAAATCCTGAGCGGTTTAGACATGTTTGGAAAAAACACTGAGCCAACAGCTGTGCAGTGGCCTAATCTGACAGTACAGCAGCTGTCATAACAAAAGCAGAGCTGCTTCAAACACAGCTTCTTTGTGGGGTGATTGGAAATGATTTAAAGGCAAAGATTATTTACCGGCTCCGCCGTGCGGGGCCGGGGCGGGGAGTGTTTCATGCCATCCCGCAGATGAATGGGCTCTTAACCACCTCTTGACTCGAGTTTGGGGGCTCAGACCGTTCAGAGGCTCCGAGATGTTTGGCTGTTTTGCTGCTGCCTTTGTCTGCAGCCCCTCAGTGTTTCTGGAATCACCTCGTTTAGGTGCCTGTCCGGGCACTTGGGGGAGGACAAATCATTTCAGCCCTCTCCCCCCACATCTGGAACGGCAGAGAGCTCCGGGGAATGCACAGGGCAATAATTAAGGAATGTCACTCGTAAAGGTGGCCTGAACTGTGGCTTTTCAAAGTATCCCATTATGCAGCCTGGTAGAGATATTTCAGGTTAATTCCCTCGTATTTTAAGGCCTTTTTCTCCCTTTTTTCTCATTCGGACAGAAGTGCTGGAGTAAGTTTTGAAACAAAAGACTTCAAAGTGACAGCAGCCTGTGCCTCTGGCTATACTGAAGTAAGTAATCTACTAAAGCATGAATATTTTATGTCTCTACAGCTAAATGAAGGAAATTACAAGTTGATATAAACTGATGTTCTTTGTATTAGCTCATGACAAATGCAGCAATTACCCCCAATCAGTTAATTATGGCATCCTTCTGTGGCCTGCCTGCCACTTCCCTGAGCTTGCTTTTGGAAGAGGAGTGAGTTAAACCCCCAGTTCTCTTTGTGCTGCTTCTCTGGAGAGGGATTTTGTTTATGCTGTTGGAAATGATATCAGCTTTAATACCACTGGTGTTGCCTCAGTCCATCTTGCTGGTTTCTCTGTGGTTTATGGTCTTACCCCTGGAGATGCCTGAGGACCTTTGGAGCTCTGCCTTTGTCTGGCTGACAGGACACCAGTTCTAAAACCTGTTTCAAGAGTGCATTAAAGTGAGATATTCACAATTAGTGGGGGTGGAGGGTCATTGCTGTAATGGAGGAACTTCAGGTGGGTTGAGGACGTGGGTGGCCTTGTTAGAATTTACTGCTGGGCTGCTGAAAGCAGAACAGTCTCCACAGACTCCTCAGAGCCTCTTTCAGCTCTGAGCTCCTTTGTAACAGCAGCTTTGTGAAAATGCACTCCCATTCTTCTGAGTTGTGCAGGGACAGAAGAGGGAACCCTGGGAGACTCGTCTCCTGCTGCTGTTAGAAAATCATGAAAGTGGTTTTTTCCTTGCCAGGGAACTCATGAATCAAAAGGGGCCCTGACCTGTGGTCCTGGTTCAGCTCGAGGCCAAGCAGCCAAGTGTTCTGCTGCTGCTGCTTGGCTGTCAATGCTCCAGCAGCACATCCCAGCCATGCCCCCGCTGCCAATCCTGCTCATTCCGGGCACCTTTCCCTGGCAATGGGCAGCACTTGGTTTGCTCTTCTGTGGGGGTTTTCCTGGTTTGTTTTTTTTTTTTCCCCCTGAACTGTCTCACTTCTCACTCTTTGCCCTCAGCCCCTTTTCCCAGCTTTGCTGAGTTCCCACCTCAGAAGTGTGGATGGAATTACTGATGGACTGACATCCCGTTACCACCCACCTTCCCCAAGTGTTTTGTTTTCTTCTGCTTTTTATAGCACCAAATTTAAGCCCCAGAGAAAAGGAAAACAACTTCCTCTGCAATTTAAATGAAAGGTTTTGAGGTGGATTAGGAGTTAATTCACCCAACTCTATTAGAATATGATTTTTAATAGAAAATCAGAATTCTACACTGATTTTTTTGACCCACATCCCTTTCAAATCCAGCCTTTTTACACAGCCTGTCTCTTATCACGGCCTGGCCCGTGAATGATTAACCCTCCTGCCTCTGAGGCAAACAAAATGCTGCTGCTCAGAGTCCCTTCCCTGGCTCAGACGCTCCCTCAGCTCTGCCCCAGAGGCACTTTGGACCCTGCTCTGGGATGTGCTGCCTTGTTGGGCTGCCCAGGCAGGCAGAGCTGGGCACAGAGAAGGTGCAGGTTGTGATCCCAGCAAGTGTTCAGCTCTCCCAGCCCTGCTCTGCCTCTCTGGGAGCAAACAGCTTTGTTCCAGTTGTGTTTGAACATGGATTTATGCTTGGGTTTTATAAAAAGCACACAGAGCCAGCTGCCACAGCGAGGCTGCCGAGTGGAGCTGGTTGGGAATGTTCCTGTGCAGGAGGATGGGGCTTTTCTTCCCCAGCAATTGTCTTTTGCAGGTGCCTGCCTGTCTGAAATGATGTCTCTCTGTGTTTGTCAAAGGGGCACACACAGCTGGTGGACTTCTCCCCGTGGGTTAGAGATGCTGATTGAGAGATCCCCGAGCTCTTGGCTGCTGTCTGCTCACATTAAGGTGACTATCTGCACTGTAACCAGCTCAGGGCCCTGCAGGAGGGAGAATTAATTAATTAACTAGTTAATGAACTGTCAGCTTGCCAAATCTCTGGAGGAAATGACAGGGCAGGATGGATGGTGTGTGCAGCCCCTGCACTGCTGCTGCCAAAGCACCATCTCTGCCTGCTGGCACAGGGAGAGATGCCCGGGCAGGTCATGGTTTTCCTCTTTATCTGCAACATCCTCATCTCTTCTAAAACAGAAGCCTCTTACTGGGCTTCTGGGGGTGATTTTTGCTGCTTTCCCCCTGGTTTTCACCTTCCTGGCCTCAGTGCAGCCCAACACCCCTTTTCCCTGACAGAAGTGGGTCGGTGCTCCTTGGACTGAGTTGGCTCAGCCTGAGGTGAGGTGGGAAAGAGGTAAATAAAACATCACTGTGGGGCTCATTGGTGTCATTTGCAGGAATTCCTGCAACTCTCCCGCTGTTCCCATGGAAACAGATGTTGAATTGCAGGAAAGTGCTATAGGTTTTCAGGACTATTAATTTTTTCCCCCTTTAACAGCGACACCTCCTTTATCATTTCTAAGGAGCCTGGAAAAAAATTCTTCTGCTTTTTGAGGCACAGATCTGGAGTGTGAGCTCCATCATTCCCAGACAGACAGTTATTTTCCATCCTGTTGGGTCTGACTCATCCACCAGGCAGGTTGGAACACCTGGGGTTTATGGCCAGGCTGCTTTTGTCACATTTAAACTCACCCTCTGCCCCTGCTTTCTCATTTCTCTTGTCTCTCTCAGGTGTTGGTGCTGCAGACTGTTCATCCCTGAAGGTGAGTCTGCATCCATCTATCCGTCCCTGCATCCATCCATCCATCCATCCAGGAAATTATGGTGGCCAGGGAAAGGTCATTGGGATTTTGGGGGGTTTTTGAGTTGTTTTATTTTTAAATGTGTAAACTAAACATTATAAAGATGAAAGAGGATTTGTTTTAATAAGCTGTGAGTGTCAGGCGTGAAGGGCTGTGAGGATGATCAAGGCAGAGCTCTGCCTGGGCTCTGGTCTCTGTCCCACCATCTCTGCTCCCTGTTTTACCTTAATCCATCAGGTTTTTCCAACCATCAGAGAGGTCCCTGGATGACCTGAAATCCCCACTGTGCACTCAGGATGGGAAGCCCAACCAAACAGGTGAAACAGGCAGACAAAAAGCGGGAAGGAAAGTAAAAAGGACATGAAAAGGACGATGCAAAACCCCCAAACCAACCAAAAAAGCACGAAATAAATAAATCTCAACCAAGCGACCAACCAAAAACCCACCTGGGGCCAAACCCAGCATCCTGAGCCAAGGTCCTGTTTGGACCCCAGCCCACAGAGCAGGAGCTCCAAAATGCTTTCAAACACTGACCTGCTGTTGTGTCTCAGCGGGGGTTTGTAAACCACAGTTTAGGAGCAGTTGTAAAGTGGAAAGTGCTGTGTAAAGTGATGACAAGGACCAGCTGCAACCTGTCCCAGCCCCCTGGCCACCAGCAGCCACCAAGGCCACCCCGTGCCAGGCAGCTTTGAGCTGGTGCCCAGCACGGGAGCCCCGTGGCGTGACATGGGCTTGGAGAGGAGCTGCCAGCTCATCCCAGAATATTTAAGTTGGAAAAGACCTGCAGGTTTATCGAGTCCAACCTGGGACTGATCCTCACCTTGTCAACCAGACCAGAGCACCGAGTGCCACATCCAGTCGTTCCTTGGACACCCGACAGCCCTTTCCATGGAGAAATTCCTGCTGAAACCCCCCCAGCCTGCATCCTGCAGCCCCTCCTGCCCTTCCCGGGCTCCCTACTCCCAGCAAACTGGGCTTTCCACACTCAGCTCTGCAGTGGTTTAAGAAAACCTTTTGTAATGCTTTTTTTTTTAATTAAATTTGTGGGTTGCAAGCAGCAGCTCACAGCTTGGAGAAAGGCTTTGGTCAGAGCTCCTGGACTCATCTGTAACCAGTCTGCTAAATAACAATAGTAACTAACAAATACTAAGTGTCCAATAAAAACCGATTGCCAACGGCCCCCCGTTAAAATCCAGTTTGAGGGGATCTCCTCGAATTTCTTCCGGAGTGAATGTCTTTGTAATGAAGATCTTCGTGTTCAATTGGCCCCGAGCTCGAGGGTTTTATTTAAATCCAAATTGAATCCTCCCACTGGAAAGCTAACAGCAGATTAAAATAGCTGCCAGGAGATGGGAATTTGCTTTATGGAGAGTCATTTGAATCAACTTCTTGTTGATTTCCTCATTTTTCTTATTTTACGGCTAGAGCTGCTTTGAAACAGTTGCCTGTCCCAGCCGGCAGGGGCTGTTGGCAGGAACAAACCTTGTCTGGGGCTCTGTGGGGCTCAACTTGAATCCCCCTCGGGCCAACCCTGGCACTGTCCCTGCTCCGGGGAAGTGGCCACTGGAGAATGGAGTCCCTCTCATGTGGAAACAAGGCTGCTCCAGCTCCGGAAGGTGCAGGATTAGGGGATGCTGCTGCTCTGGGGGTACCAGAGCTCTGTGCTGGCAGGGAAAGCTGCACAAGCAGAATTCCCTGGGGGTGCCAAGGACTTCCAGAGCTCCAGAACCCCTTCAGGGGCTTCCTGAAGGATTAGAAACATCTGCTGGGCTGAACTACAGATGGATCTGCGTGGAGGAGCTGGGAAATTCCATGGAAGGTGCATTGAAAGGATCTTTTTCTCTTTTGGCTTTCGCTTAGAAATGACTTTTGTGCAAATTTATTCTGCAACACTTTGAGGAGAAGAACACGCTTTTAACATGTTTTTAGAGAAGCAGGTCAGGGAAGTGAAAGCCTGGGATGACTGGCAGGCTGGGAAAGGGTCCCACATCCCACCAGTGCCTCTGCACCCTCCGAGCTCCCCGTGGGATGCCTGGAGCTGGAGCTGCAGGGAGGACACATTTGGGGCTTGGGTTGCAGCCCTTGTTTTCCCCCGCTTGCATTCCCGTGGGATGGCACATCCCTGGCATGGGCTCTCCCTCCCTGAGCCCCGGGGTGCGGCCAGCCTGGGAAAGACCCCCCATCCCTTCCCAAGCCGGGGACCCCTCTCAGGGGCAGCCCCAGCTTCCCAGCTCCCGCTCCCCCGATTTCTGCCCGCCCTTCTCCCTTTCCCAGGAGTTTTGTTTGTGCTGGCAGGAGGGCGGGCGGGGGGAGAGCCGCCGTTCCAGAACATCCTGTGCCATAAAAGCCATAAAAGGCTTAAGTATGGACTGGTGATGCTGCGAGTCCGCACGCACACGCGGCGGCTGCTCCGAGGAGGAGACCAGATGGGGAAACACCCTCCTCCGTGACTGCCCTACATCCTCCAGAGGGGGAACATCGCTGCCGCTGGATTTATGGGGATTTTTTCCCCCCCGCTCCCCCGCAGCAACCGCAGCCCCGGCTGCTCCCGGCGCCGCTCGCATCCCCGAGCCCGGCAGGGCAGCGGGGGGAGGGAAGGGGATGCTCCGAGCGCACCGGGGGCTTTTGGGGTGAAGTTGCGGAGCGTTCCCGGCCATGCTCCACCCGGATTCCCCGGAGCTGTGAGTACATCTCTCCTTTCCCCGGCAGTCCCGGCAGGAGGGAGGGAATTTCTCGCTGGAGGTCAGTGGGTTATTTGGGAGGGGATCAGCAGCCTCCCTAAGGTTAATGAGCAACCGGGGTCAAAGCTTCGAGTTAGTGTTTTCCCCAAAAAAAGTGGGTTAAAAAGGATGGTTTCCCCCTTACTTTTTGTGAAGAAGGGTGTGGTTACCCTTACTTTTTGTTTTATTTTTTCCTTCCTTCCTCCCACTAACCCCCAATTCCTGTATTTTCAGTCTGTCTCCTCCCAGTAGCCCCAAATCCCGTATTTATAGCCTTTCTCCTCCCAGTAACCCCTAAATCCCCTATTTTCAGCCTTTCTCCTCCCAGTAGCCCCAAATCCCCCGTTTTCAGCCTTTCCCCCAGGGCAGGCCCTGGCAGGGCTGGGGCTGTGCCGTGACCTCCCCCCAGCTGTGATTTGGCCCGAGCTCTTCCCGTTCCCTCCGCAGGGATGCGGCCAAAATACAGAGTAAAATAGAGTACAGTAAAATACAAAATACAGGAGCTTTGGGAACACAACCAGAGAGGCTGCTGGGCTTGAAAAAGACCTCCCGTGTTTGACTCGTGCAGAAGAGAAGCTGTTTGTGCAGAGGCAGCTTTTGGGGGCGAGGGGAGGGATGCAGGATGCTGGTGGGAGTGGGATGGGGAAGGTGGGTTTTGATTACATTATAACTCTTGAGCAAATATGAGCTTGTTCTGCTGATTCTTCAGCAGGCATAGAGGGAAAAAAAGACACAAAGGCTGGGCTCTTTGTGCTAGAAAAAAAGGAAACATCTTCTCTCCTTGTCCCGTGGCTGCAAACGCTCCCGAAATCCCGGTGCTTGCACGGCTGGGGGGAAGATTCCCTTGCACTGCCTGCCTCGCTCCTGTCAGCGGCTGCAGGAAATTGCCTTTGGCATGAGGAGGGTGGAAATGATCTCAGGGGAGCGGGATGGGGGGAAGGGGTGAAGCCGAGGGGGGAGGTCAGATCGCTCACAGCCTCCAAACTGCACCTCCGTGTGTCTGCAGAGGATGCTCAGGAGAGCAAACCGAGCTGCTCGTGAGTGCTGCTGCTTTTTATTTGCTTGGTACAATTAATTCTCTTCTAATCCTGATGGTTTTCCTCCTTGCTTTTGCCTTTTTTTTTCTGCCAGCTGGGTGTTCTGCCGGGAAAGGCAGGGAACTAGTGGATTTTTTTGTTGTTGTTGTTATTTTTTCTGGGTAACTGTTACTATGGCAAGGAAACTTGATTCAGAGAGGTCAGAAATACCAGGCTGAAAATTTCATGCATGTTCTGTTTAAAGCCTCAGCTGCCAGGCTTTGAGCAAGGGAGAAGTGAGAGCACCAGAGTCCCTGGTTTTCAGGGGGGTTCAAGCCTTTTCTGCTTCAAGGTAGGATTTATTTGCAAACCCAGACTCGGGATTACATGACATTGTGGGCTGGGACTGGATAATAAGCAGAGCTTATAGAAAGGCTGCCAGTGCCTTGTTGTGCCACCAGAAATGATGCTGGGCTGGGTCACACAGCTCCTCTCTGCAGGTGGCCCAGGAGAAGCTGCTTTTGTGGGACCCCAGGGCTCTTGGGGTGGGAGCTCAGCCTTATCCTGTGCTGGGGGGATACAAAGGTGCCCCAGGCTTTTCAAAGATCCTGGTCCCACTCAGAGCCATGAATGACTGGTGGGGGTTTGGACAGATCTGTGTCTGGGGGTGCTGAGCTCTCTGGGCTGTTGTACTGTGGGATTTTGGGGTGCCGGGCTGCTCTGCAAATGTATTTGGTGGCAGAGAAATGAGCTTTATCCCTGGAGGAGGAGGAGGGATTTCTGGTTCCCTCCTGGGTGCTGAGCAGGGGGTAAATGTGGCCTTGGAGCTCCTGGGAAACGTGCCCCTGTGAACATCGTGTTTCCTGTCTCTGCTGCCTTAAGGAGTCATTTATTTACAGCAAAGGGCCCCTTCACCCCAGGCTGGTGTTTATCTGGCAGTGCAGGGGGTGGTTACACCACCACATTTATCTGCTTCCAGGAGGAAAAGCATCTCACTTCAATTACTGTGATTAATGGGGAGGCTCAGATGCTGCTCCCACGCCTGAAACTTCTTCCATGTGTTATTTGGGATGCTCCTTGTCCTGCTGACTTCCAGCACAGGTGTTGAGGAGAAGAAGACTTCCCAGGGGCTGGTCTCTTCTCCAAACTGTGTCTGGAACAGCTCCAGGAAAGCACCCAAGTGTTGCTGTAACTGGAATGGCACTGGGAAGAGAGTTGGGAGCAGGCAGGGGGAGCTGGGCTGGGCCTGACCCTCCTTTTTGGCAGTGGGGGAAATTCCTGGAGATTCCCCCTCCTGGCCTAGTACTACGGCTGGCCCTCGGCACAGAAAGGGTGCCCTGCCCTGAATCCTGTCCTTTGAGCTGCCTTCCTCGAGCCTGTGCTGTGTCATTCCTCCTGCTCTGGATTTGATGGAGCACAGGCAGCCAAGACGGAGCTGGAAGGGAGCTGGAAGGGAGCTGGAAGGGAGCTGCTCACTCCCACCTGGTGCTGAGGAACAGGAGCTGTGATTTCCACTCCTGTTTGTGTGCTATTTCCAGTGGGTTGCCCCTGTTCCTGCCTCTGTGGTGATGCCTGTCCCTGGAGCAGTGGGAATTGTTGCTGGAAGTTGTTGGGTGGTGTTGGGTCAGTCTGTTTGCAGCCCCTTTTCTCTTGGGACCGCCCTGTGCTTACCTGGGGAGGCACGAGAGGCTTTTTCCAAAAGCAGTGGTTTCCCTAATGGATTTCTCTGTCCCACTGGGAATTGGCTGTGTCTGTTTTAACCTGCTCCTGGAGACAGCAAGGAGCACATGGGGGTGTGGCAGATGTGATGTCCTGAACCCAGCTCCTGATGGGGCTGACCCATTCCCAGATCAGTGACAGAAATCTGGGATCATGCTGAAGTCGGTGGGGCTGAGGCTCAGCTGGCTGTGACTCCAGGGAAGTTGTGATGGGATGCTGGGAAGCAGCGTGGTGGTGTCCTGAAAGGAGGGAACACTTCCCCAAGGGAGGGCTGGAGCAGCTGATGCTCTGTGGGCACAGCAGTGACCCAGGGCTGGGGCTGAGGACGTGCTGGAGGCTCTTCAGAGCAAGGAGGACAAACGTGGGGCAGCCTCAGCTGGTGGTGAGTTGTGTCTGCCTTGGGTTCTGGGGTACAGCCTGTGCCTCTGCCCTGCATGCAGAGGTTTCTCCCCTTCCAAGGAGCCTCCTTGCCCACGGTGTGATCCCAGAAAGGCTCAGGCTGATCCGGGGGCCGGGGGATGGCAGGAGCCGGGGGATGGCAGGAGCCGGGGGATGGCAGGAGCCGGGGGATGGCAGGAGCCGGGGGATGGCAGGAGCCGGGGGATGGCAGGAGCCGGGGGATGGCAGGAGCCGGGGGATGGCAGGAGCCGGGGGATGGCAGGAGCCGGGGGATGGCAGGAGCCGGGGGATGGCAGGAGCCGGGGGATGGCAGGAGCCGGGGGATGGCAGGAGCCGGGGGATGGCAGGAGCCGGGGGATGGCAGGAGCCGGGGGATGGCAGGAGCCGGGGGATGGCAGGAGCCGGGGGATGGCAGGAGCCGGGGGATGGCAGGAGCCGGGGGATGGCAGGAGCCGGGGGATGGCAGGAGCCGGGGGATGGCAGGAGCCGGGGGATGGCAGGAGCCGGGGGATGGCAGGAGCCGGGGGATGGCAGGAGCCGGGGGATGGCAGGAGCCGGGGGATGGCAGGAGCCGGGGGATGGCAGGAGCCGGGGGATGGCAGGAGCCGGGAGGGGGCTGTTGCTAAGCTACAGCTCTGGCTGCTCTGGCTGTCAGGGCTGGCCAGCTCTGGGAGGGGTGACCTGGGCCTGGGTCAGGGACTTCTGCTCATCCCCCTTTTTCGCTCTCTGCTCCAGACGAAGCAGCAGGAAACAGGTCTGAGCCTCCCTTTTGGGAGAAGGGAGTCCTTTGTTTGTGCTTGGATATCTGAGGAGGGACAAGCTGGATTTTTGCATCCCACCCCACATGGGGCTGAGGATGGGCTGAGGTGCTGCTTCCTGGAGAGAAGGACATGGGTCCAGGAGTGGTCCATGAGCTCCAGGGGCTCCCAGACCGTGTCCTGCAGCAGAGCAGAGCAGCCAGCCCCCCTCTGCTGCCAGGAGTGCCCTTCTCAGCCATGGGGAAAAGCCTCAGGAGCCTGTGCACGGGGAGAAGAGGGAATGATGCTGTGCTAGACCAGAGCAGGCTCAGCCAGGAGGATCCCTTTGCTGGGCTGGTTTTGGCAGCTCCTTGCTCTGCCCTTCAGTCCCTCTGCAAATGTCTGAGCAGGCAGCACGTGCTGGGAGGTGCTGCTGTGCCTGCAAGGGCACCGAGGAGTCTGGCTTGGCTTTAAGGGCAGCTGTTAAATAACCCAAATCACACAGTGAAGGTGGGGACGTTCAGAGCAAAACACCCTTTACTCCATGCTGGGCGAGCTGCCTTTGTTCCTCTCTGTTTGCCCTCTCTCTGTCCTCCCGCACTAATTAAGCTCATCTGCATCACGCTTAACGATGTTCACGGAGAGGAGATGAAAATAAAGAGCGTGGTTTTCCAGCCAGAGCTTGTGCTTCTCCCCCAGGGATCCCTCCCGGCTCCCCCAGCCCTGGGCTGGACTGCAGAGCTGGCAGTGGGGGTTATTGGGGGGGTTTCTCCTCAGGCTCTGCCTGGGGATGAACAGGAGGGGGAATCAGTCGGGTCAGAGAAGGAGGATGCAAGGAAAAGTTCCCCGGGAGGCAGGAAAACAGCCAGGGAAGTGAGCAGACGTTTGGAGCCTCCTTGAATGTCACCTGGGGGTGGGGATGCTCGGGAAGAGGATAACAAATTACAAACTGACTCCAACCTTCTTGCCTCTTTTTCTTTTTTTCTTTTCTTTTCTTTTTTTTTTTTTTCCTTTTTTTCCCCACCTCTTTTGTTTTGTTTTATTTTTAGGCTTGGTCTCTGCATGAGCTTCTGAGACAGGTCTGGATCTGCAGGCTTAATGGAGGTGCAGTGAAAGGTACCTGTGGTGC
>VXBX01006119.1:1156967-1180666 GCA_013400415.1 Scytalopus superciliaris | reverse complement strand
CACTGTGCCCCAGACCCCTCGATGTTCTCTGCTAGCCCCCCCCTTTCTTGTACACCCCCAGTTACTCTAGTGCTTTCCTCTCTGCCAGGCTTTCATGGTCATCCCCATTGTTTGCAGCATCTTGTGCCATTCCCCTGCTGTCTGCAGGTTATTCAGTGCCCCTAGAACCTATCAGTGCCCTCAGGTGCTTCCAGACACCTCACTCTCTCCTTCTCCTCCCTGACCACCACACCAGACCACCCAGTTGCCCCTGCAACCTCCTCAGCACCTTCAATGTCCCCAAACTCCCACTGCTGTCTGCTACCCCCAGCCCTCCCTCCCCCAGTGTCACCAGAATCTGCCACACATCCCCAGTGCCCGGGCTCCTGGGCACCGTGCCCCCATGCCCAGCAGCCCTCCAATCTCCACAGAGTCCTCAGGTGCCATGTACCCCTGCAGCCTGGGCAGCTGGGTGCACGCCCAGGGTGACACCTACCAAGTGGTGGCCGACGTCAGCCAGTTTGAGCCCCCCGACATTGTGGTGACCACCTCCAACTGCCATGTTGCCATCCAGGCAGAAAAGGTGAGGCACCCTAAGGGGGCAGCATCCCTCCTTGGCATGGCACAGTGGGGGTTCTGCCCCATGACCCCACTCTCCTGAGGGTAGGGGGGATGGGATGGTAATTGGGAATGGTCTCTACTGGCATTGGGGTAAATGGGAGCTGTGCCCTAGTGCTGGGACAACAAGTAGCTCCTCCTCTACTGCACCTCTCCTGCACTGGGGTAACTGGGAACTGTCCTCACTGAGAATGGGGCAACTAGGAAATCCTGCTCTGCTGCATTCTCTGCTGGAGGTGGGCAACGGGGAACAGGTCCTGCTGTCACTGGGGCAGCAGAAAATTACTTCACAAACTAAGACTTGGGCACCTGGGAACTGCACCTGCTGGCAAGGGGGTAATTGGGAATTGTCCCTGAGTCACTGGGAACTGCCCTGTTGAGCTCCCTGCTGGAGCCAGGGTGAGTGGGAGTTGCCCCATTAGTATCACTGGGGTAACTGGGGATGTGCTGCATACCACACGACACGCTGTATTCCCCTGCACGGGTGCTGCCTCCCCGCAGGTGGCTGAGGATGGCACCATCTGTGATACCTTCACCCACAAGTGCCAGCTGCCAGAGGACACGGACCCGATGTCAGTGAGCTGCACCCTCACTGAAGCTGGCACGCTGGTCATCACCGCCCGGCGCCGCCCCAGTGCCCGCCCTGGCCAGCCCCCGCCGCGGCTGTACCGCAGCGAGGCCACGCTGTGAGAGCCACTGGGCAGCGAAAGGCTCCCTGCCCCAAGTGATGCCAACCCCAGTGCTGTGATGAGACTCAGCTGGTGCCCACTGGCTGCGTCCCTCCCCACCTCCAGCACCCCAGTGCTCTGGCTCTGTTTATAAAGAATTTTTATTAAATTAATATAAAAATCTCTGTATTTACAGGGGGAGGGATGCACAGCAGAGAGGCGGCAGGACTCCCCATTCCCAGCCAGGAGGTGCTGAGGACAGGGGCAGTCTCCGTGGAGATCCCGACCTGTGCCCCTCTGCCCCCCTGAGTCACCCCAAGCACTGTGGTGCCCGTGGAGGGGGGTGAGGGCAGTGGCCCTTCTGGGAGGCATGAGGGGCTAGGGGAGTGCAGAGGTAGCAAAGTGGGAAGCCCCAAGAGATGGCAGGTAGTTGGGGAGCAGGGGCAGGCTGTGGGGCACCCAGCTGATTCCTGGCACAGGGAGGGGGCAGCGGCACTGGATTGAGGGTGCCCACTCCTGTGCTGAGCCTGGTGTGAATGGGCGAGGGGCAGGCATCCCCTGCCACCTGCCAGGGACCCCTGTGCCTTCTGGGGACACACTGGGGGGACCTCAAGAGACTCACTGGCCCTTGGCAGTGTTGTCATCATCGTCACCCCCGGGACTGGCCTCGCGGGGCATGGGGTGGTGCTGGTGGCGGTCCCAGAGCTGGCGCAGGGCTGTGGTGTCAGCCTCGGTGGTGCTGCCGGTGCTGTCGCGGAAGCTGGCGAGCGGCGGGCGCACCTTCACCCCCTTGCCCGTCAGGGAGCCCTCGATGGCCTTGCGCAGCTGTGGGCACCCCAAAAACATGGGCAAACAGTTCCAGGTGCTGCTCCACGCCCTTCCAACACCGTCACACCCCCTGCTCACCTCCTTGAGGGACACCATGCCCACCAGGCGCCCGATGCTGGTGACGAATGCATGGTCCAGGCCCAGAAGGGAGAAGATGGTGTGAGTCTGCAGGAGGAAGGGAGGCTGAGTTGAAGGTCTGGGGGGTGTGGGTGGGGGTCTGTGGTGGGGTGTGGGCATACCTTGTGCAGCGAGGTGTGCTCCACCAGCTGGAAAGGTGCGGGGTCAATCTTGGCACTGCTGAAATCCACTGGCTGGTCCAGCTGCTGCTCTTCCCACTCCAGGATCTGGGGAGGGGGTGTGCCATTGGGCAGGGTTAGGGGTACGGCCTCCCCTTGGGTATCAGGAAGGGCCTCCCAGTTCTCCCTACACCTGGCATTATGGACAAATCCGTGTCATCTGCCTCTCACCTCTCCCGCCCACCTCACGCCTTGGGATCCCTGAGAACCCTCTCACCTCTGCCGGGGTCATCTTGTCACCCAGGATCATCTCCTCCTGCAAGAGAGGTGTGTTGGGGCAGCCCGGAGAGCACGCTGGCTGCAGGCAGGATGTGGGCAGGGTACAGGCAGGGTGCAGGCAGCACATGCAGGCAGGGTGGGCAGGTCAGGTAACGTGATTGGTTGGCATGATATCAGTCACACCCTGATTGGCCAAGGCTGGACAAGCCAAGCTTGTGATTGGTGGAGAAAACTCAAGGTGTGCTGTGATTGGCTGAGCAAAGTGGGGCAAATCCCATGGCGGTGACCGGCTGAGAGGATCCATGTCCTGATTGGCCAGGGAGCTTTGGGAATGGGAGGGCGCACACCGTGATTGGCTGAACAGAATCGTAACTGCCCGAGATTGGCGGCACGGACACGGGCTGGATGTGATTGGCCAAGCAGAATCTTGGCAGGGCCCTGATTGGTTCAGATGGCAGGCTCCGATTGGCTGAGAGGAGCTGTGCCCAGGCTGCCATTGGCTGCAGCTTACCACGATGGAAATGCGGACGCGCTTGGCCTTTTGATAGGCTGTGCCCTGNATGGCATGGCATGGCATGGCATGGGACAGGCAGAGATGGGCAGGGAAGGGATATGGGACAGGGATAAGGGTGGGTTTGGGCAATGATGGAAAGGAATGGGAAGGGACAGGCAGGGTTGTACAGGAATGGAGAGTGATGGGAAAAGAATGGGCAAGGCTGGGATGGGCTGGACCCAACTGCAAAGGGCCAGGCAGGGATAGGCAAGGCCAGAAAAGGCCGGACAGGGCTGGGCAGGGCCAGGAAAGGCCAGGCAGGTTTGGGCAGGGCTGGCTAGGGCTGGACAATGCCAGGAAAGGCCAGGCAGGGCTGGGCAGGGCTGGGCAGGGCCAGGAAAGGCCAGGCAGGGCTGGGCAGGGCCGGGTAGGGCCAGGCTCTCACCTCGGTGGCCTCTGCGGTGGGGTTGGCACAGAAGAGGCTCTTGAGGGCGATGCCAGTGTGGTCGGCGGTGCCAGCTGCGGGTGGGGAGGAGGTGTCAGTGTGGGGGCGCAGGAGGGTCGGAGGGGCTGCATGCAGACTCACCTGGGGGGCTGTCAGCCGGGCTGCTGGACACTCGCTTCAGCGCTGGCTTCAGGGGCTTGCGGAGGGCAGGGCGAGCAGGGGAGCCTGAGGAGGCNATGACATGACATGACATGACATGACATGAGATGAGATGGGATGGGATGGGATGGGATGATACGGCATGGCATGGCATGGCATGGCATGGCATGGGACAGGCAGAGATGGGCAGGGAAGGGATATGGGACAGGGATAAGGGTGGGTTTGGGCAATGATGGAAAGGAATGGGAAGGGACAGGCAGGGTTGTACAGGAATGGAGAGTGATGGGAAAAGAATGGGCAAGGCTGGGATGGGCTGGACCCAACTGCAAAGGGCCAGGCAGGGATAGGCAAGGCCAGAAAAGGCCGGACAGGGCTGGGCAGGGCCAGGAAAGGCCAGGCAGGTTTGGGCAGGGCTGGCTAGGGCTGGACAATGCCAGGAAAGGCCAGGCAGGGCTGGGCAGGGCTGGGCAGGGCCAGGAAAGGCCAGGCAGGGCTGGGCAGGGCCGGGTAGGGCCAGGCTCTCACCTCGGTGGCCTCTGCGGTGGGGTTGGCACAGAAGAGGCTCTTGAGGGCGATGCCAGTGTGGTCGGCGGTGCCAGCTGCGGGTGGGGAGGAGGTGTCAGTGTGGGGGCGCAGGAGGGTCGGAGGGGCTGCATGCAGACTCACCTGGGGGGCTGTCAGCCGGGCTGCTGGACACTCGCTTCAGCGCTGGCTTCAGGGGCTTGCGGAGGGCAGGGCGAGCAGGGGAGCCTGAGGAGGCCTCTGTGCTGATCTGTGGGGGGAAGGGGTGGTGGGAATATGACAGCGGGGGGCACCCTGACCAGGCATCCCCTGAGGTGGCCATGCCCCTCACCTGGAAGCGGATGCCAGCATCAGAGAGCCGGTGCCCATCCTCGGACAGCACCTTCTGCCGCAAGGCCAGGATCCGGCGATGGGGGCTGAGCTGGTTGCTGAGCAGGGCCCCCACCTGCGCCCGCTCAATGGAGCCCAGCAGGATCATGGATTCTGCCAGAGGCATCAGGGGGCTGCATTGGCTCCTGATGTCCCCTTTGCCACCCACCAACCACCCCAGCATGCCCCATGGCTGGGGTGGGCACTGGCAAAACCCCTGCCTGTGTCTCACCAGCTGACTCCACCAGTGGCAGGTTCTTCATCTTGGTGCTGTGCAGGACCTGCTGCAGGTCCCGGTACTTGCAGTTGAGGGTGACGTAGCGGATGTCCCGCACCATGATGTCCTCCACCCGCACGTTGTATTTCCTGCCCAGGGAGGGTAATGGTGGTCTCAGAGTGATGCTATCCCCTCCCCATGTGCCTGGTGAGTGGCTCAAGGAGGGACAGGGGACACACACTCACTCGTGGTGGCCCCAGCCCAGCTCAGGGAGGTATGGCAGCTTTTTGATCCGAATGATGCTGTCGTAGAGGGAGGGCTGGAGGCTCTGGGCCACAGCATTGGCCAGGATGACAGCGATCATGACGGGCAGAATGTGGGAAATCTGCCCTGTCAGCTCGAAGACGATGACAGCCGTGGACACCGTGTGGGTGACAGCACCCGAGAGTGCAGCCGCCCCTGTGGTCACCCCCAGAAAACACAGGGGTGGCTGTCAGGTGTTGCCCACCAGGCTGGGTCCCCACCCTGGTTTCCCCCTTCTGTGGCACCCACCACACCTGGAGCCCTTGAGACCTCCTGGTGACATCCCCACTCTGGATTCCTGGGGCCAGCACCTCAGCCCTTGGGAACCCACCACCTCCTTTGGAATATCTCCAGATGATGCCCACCATGGTGTCCCCATTCCAGCCTGGTGCTTACCCACCACTGCGTAGCCCCCTGGCACAATGCGGTAGGTGTTGCTGTCTGTGTGGATGCCATCAGGGAACCAGGCTGCCATGCTCTCCCCCACCAGGCGCCCAAAGGCTGCCCCTGACCACAGAGAGAGGCTGGGATCAGGCACAGGGCTCTTCTGACACCTGACCCAGCCTTGTACCCTCTCCTCTGCCTGGTGCTGCCAGGGACAAGGATATCTGAGGACTCCTGAGGTGCCCAGTATGTGCTGGCAGGTGGCTCCCTCCTCCTGCCATGCCCACACAGGATACAGGTTCTCACCAATGACGAAGACAGGCATGAAGGCTCCACAGGGCACTGGAATGGTGGTGGCCAGGGCTGACATCCAGAACTGTGGGGGGATGCAGATACCCATTAGTTGCCTTCCTTGACCCAGCCCTGATTCCTGCCCCTGCCTTGACCCGCAGCTGGCTGCTGTGGAGCAGCACATGAGCACCACACCCTGCCATAGGGCACGGGCTCCTCCCAGGGGCACCCTGCCAGCTCCTCCCTGGTGGCACCTTGGAGTAATCAGCCAACACCTTCCTGGTGGCACCTTGGTGGCTCCCAGCCAAGATGTCTTTGACGGCACGTCAAGAGCACCCAGCCAACACTTTGGTGGCCTCTTCGAACATCCACCCAGTGCCTTCTGGTGCCACCTTGCTGGCAACCATTCACACCTCTGTGGTGGCATCCAGGTGCTCCTCTCCATAACCTCCTGGTAGTACTAAGGGGCTGATGGGGGTAGGAGGCACCCACCTTCATGAGGATGAAGACGACAAGTGTGACGAAGACATTGGAGCGGGGATGGCGCCAGGCTTCCAGGATGCCCAAGTATTCAAACTCATCACTGAGCCCTTGCTTGGCCCACGTCTGGTTGTCAAAGAGTGTCACCAAGGTGTCCTTCTGGGTGAGCTGGTGATGGACAGGAGTCAGCTGGGCTGGTGGTGGCCCTGGTGTGGGGACCAGAGTGTCATCCCACGGTGGGTACCTGGCCAGCCATGAACTGTCCAAAGCCGGGCGGGAAGGTCAACGTGGAGATGATCAGCGTCACCAAGGCAGGGAACAGCAGGCGCCTGGCAAGGTGACACACAGCAGGAAGTGACTCTGGTGCAGGCCCAGCTCCACCACCCCACCACTGGGGACCACTGGTCACCTACTTCTTCATGAGGAAGCGGTTGATGGTCTTCTGGCGGCGCATGAACTGCACGATCTTGCGGTTGAGGTAGACAAAGAGTGCGCCCCCGAAGCCGCTGGCAATCCTGGGCAGAGCCAAGGGGTGAGCACCCACGTGTCCTGCTGCCACCACCAGTGCTGCCACTGCAACTGCCACCCCCAGGGCCATGGGATGGGTGCTGGGATGGTGGCACTCACCCGATGACAGCGAAGGCAGGCAGCTCCTGCAGGTCGAAGGGGAAGTCGAGGCGGAAGCGGGTTTTGAACAGTGCCGTGATTGTCTCTGGGGGATGGTGGGGATCAGCAGGGCTGGGCAGGGGACCCCCATGCCCCCACCGTGCCAGAGGTACCTTCATCCTTGTTCCAGACGGCGAGGACACGGAAGATGAAGGCACTGAAGGTGGCAGCGAAGAAGCCGCGCCAGTAGTTGCGGACAGCAAAGAAGGTGGAGGTGACCTCAATGCTGAAGAGGACGCCTGGCATTGGGGGTAAGGGCACAAGGGAGGTGGTGAAACCCAGGCAGGCCCCCAGTGCCTGGCGTGCTTCCCACACCAAGCCTATGCTCTTGCACAGCCCATTGAGGCCTGGTTGGCCCCACAGACACACTGGGTGGTTCAAGGGCTTCCCTGGCAAAGACTGTGGCTGATACCAGCTGGCACAGTGGGATGAGCATGAGCGAGAGGGTAGCATAGTGGTATGGGCAGCAGCATGAAGGGTGGCACTGGGGTAGAGACAGGTAGATGGGGCAGTGCGGCAGGCAAAGGGCAAGGAAGGAGTCAGACACATCATCAACCTATGGACAGGGCTTAGCGGGGCTGGAGTGGGGAGCTCCCTGCAGATGTTACACCTCCAGGAGGATAGTGCCCACTCCTCCCTTCCTCCTCCCCACTGACTGGCACTGCCCTCACCCATGCCAGCAGTCCTGGAGGTCCTGCTTGCCTTGTCAAGTGGACCCTGGTGCCTGTGCAGGAGGTGCGGGGAGTGTGGGGGGGCCCAGGGTGACCCTACCTCCGATGGGGGCGGCGAAACAGCAGCCGACACCAACAGCACAGGCGGCTGCCAGCATTTCAATGTTCCTTGCCTCATTCTGCGGGAGAGACAGGGGTGAATGAGCACTGCCTCCCATCCCTGGCACTGCCAAACCTGCAGGGGGGCACAGGTTGAGCCCCTCTGGGGCCAGACTGCCTTGCTCACCTCGTAGAAACCCCCAAAGAGGGAGAGGAAGCGGCTGAGCAGGGCTGCACACATGCTGGCAATGTGGACGAAGGGACCCTGTGAGGACAACAGAGGGACCGAGGACACTGCCCTCACCCTGCTCCCAGCCTGCTTCCCACCCTGTCCCAGGCACTGCTCTCACCTCCTTGCCCAGGGGCATGCCACTGCCCAGGGCACATGTCAGCCCAATCACCTTGGCCACAAAGGTCTTGAGGGTGAGGTACTCCTTCAACACGACTCCCCGCAGGATGGTCTTCATCTCGGGGATCCCTGAGCCTGGCACCATGGGGACAGCCTTGACCCACAGCCGTGAAAGGGGGACACTGAGGACACCCTCTCCCATATTTCTGGGTGATAATCCTTGATGCTCTGTCACACCCTGCTGCCACAGGGACACCTCTCTCCACAGTACAGAAGAGAGGCAGGAGCAGCCCCATTGCTATGTAGGGACAGCTCAACCCATAGCCTCAGTCTCAAAGCCCCCAGTTGACCCCCTGAAGATCAGATCTTAGCCCTAGGAAGACCCCCAAGATTGCTAGCCTCTTAACCCAGGAGGACACCCATTACTAAACTCACAGGAGACTGAAGACCAGCTCATAGCCCTTGGAAGATCCCCAGCCCCATAGCTCAGGATGACAACCAAACTATAGCCCCTGAAGAGACGCTCTGAAGACCAGTCCATAGCCCTAGAAAGACTCCCAGGATCCCCAGCAGGACAATGCACAGCCTTGGGGAGCAGACACCCTGTTAGGGTGCAGGCAGATCCCCAGTGCCCTACCCACGGCCTGGGGAGCGAGGATCTGGGTGAAGCCAGCTGAGAAGGTGATGAGCACAGTGGGGTAGGTGACCCAGGCCATGTACTGCAGCAGCACGTTGGTGTCCAGGCCCCCATACATCCACTTCTGAGCTGTGGGAACAGCCGGCCAGGTGGGGCGTGGGTGCCAAGGGACATGTCATGGCCCTGTGGCATGGCCACCGCCTGTCCTGCTCTGGCCCCAAGAGCCCAGTGGTGCCTGCTTACCTTGGAGGCAGGTGGCAATGGCAAAGTCCATGGCCCAGCTGACCAGTGCCATGACCAGCCCCAGCAGGATAAGGAAGACCCAGTCCTCGCCCACCTTGGAGATGAGGAACCGTTGGCACTGCAAGGCACAGACTGCGGACACAAGGGCAGGCTCAGGGCTGGGTGCCTCAGGGATGGGCACACCAGGGTGGTGAAGCCAGTCTGGTAGTGACAGAAATGCTCACAACACCGACCCAGCACTGCTGGTACCGTCTGGTGCAGGAGCACCCCTGTGCCGGCCATCACAGCCAGCTGACTGCGCACAGCCACACACGGCACCACTGGGCACACACCTCCCTCCAGCACGGCCCCCTTTGGCACGGCCCCAGGCAGAGGGACTGGGGGCCCCCAGTCCCTGTGGCATGCCCAGCTATTTTGGGCCATTGTGTCCCCACTGCCCGGCGGGCAGGTGGCATTGTCCTAGGCGCCGGTGTCCCATGACAGCCAGAGAAACTCTACCCGTCACCACTCCGGCGGGAAGGGCAGCTGTGTCCGGACTGTGCTGCTGGGGGTCTCTGCCCACCCGGGTCCCCCCGCTACATCCCTATCCTGGTGACCCTTACCACGACAAGGGGCACAGCGGCCCTGGCTGTACTCCAGCAGCTCAGAGGGGCGGCGGGGCCGGGGGGTGTCCCCCTCCTGCAGCCGCAGACGGGCTGCCTCATCCTTGGCAAAGGTGCCCAAGTCCTGAGTGTAGCGTCCGTACATCTAGGGGAGAAGGAAGGGGCAGGGGTGTCAGGGGGGACTGGAACACCGGCTTCTGCCTCCAAGTGGGGAAACTGAGTCTAGGGAGCAGTGGGGCACGGTGGTGTGGCCTCCCAGTGCTGGAGGTGCCAGGTGAGAGAACAGGCAGCCATGGCACCCCCAGGCAAAGGGGCGGCGGTGCCTGTGGGAGTGCCCGGCTGCCTGCTGGGGTGTGGGAAGGTGCCAGGCAGATAAGGTGTGTGTGGATCGATGGCAATTATTTTGCCAGTGTGACCAAAGCAATCAGCTGAAACTTTTGTACCAGTCCCTGGCCCTGCCCAGGTGCCCCAGGCACCAGGTTGGGCTGGTAGAGGGTGGGGAAGGGCCTCCAGTGATGGGAGCACAGCCAGCTTGGCCGCGAGACTCTCCAAGGGCTGATATTGGGGTTGTGCTGACACCCTGCAGGCACCACACCCCAACACTGCTAAGAGCAGGGCTGGGATACCACCCCAGAGGCAGCCTTGGCAGGTCACATGTGGCATAAGCTGGCAGGTCTCAGCTGGCAGCAGGGAGGCAGGACAGTGAGAGAGAGGGCATAACCCCAGTTCCAGGAGAGAGGGGGGCACAGCATCAGACCCAGGGCAGTCCTTGGGCTGAGGAGGGAGTTTAGGGAGAAGGGGGGTGTGAGTAGCTCTGTGCCCACATAGGGGTCACCTCAGCCCCTTCTTGGGTGCGTCCTGCCTGGCTGTGGCACGTGGCCTGGTCCTGGTTGGGAGGGTGGCCCTGGCAGTGCCCCTTGTGCTGGCCAGGAGCTCTTTGTGCCCGTTCTCCCTGCTGAGCTGAGGGCATTTGTCCTGCACTGACGGGCACTGCCAAGGACTCGGTTGCTTGGTTTCCGCCTCACTCCCCCCGGCACGACCTGAATGCCAAGCGCCAGAGGTTGGCCCTGCACAAAGGGAGGCTTCAGGGCCGTGGAGGCCCTGCCAGGCTCCCACGTCGGGACAACGTGAGCCCCATGCTGATGGTGTGCCCACCCGCCGTGCTGTGCCAGCGCAGCGCGTGGCTGCCCAGCCAGGACGCAGTCACCCTCCTTCTCGGCGCGGCCCGTGCCGGCGCCTGGCAGAGGGGCAATGCCACGGGTGGGCACTGTGCTTGGCACGTGGGCAGCCCAGCCCCAGCTGATGGTGGCAGTGCCCGGCCCGGATGCCCGTGTTCCCTTCACAGCCTCTTGGCCTGCTGGCACGTGCCAGTTCCCTGTGGGGACAGCATGAAAGTGCACTTCTCACGGGGCATCGCTCCTGCCCAGGCCCCTTGGGTAGGAAGCAGAAAGCAGTCAGAGTGGCGCCAGGTGGATTCTCTGGTGTCTGATACCCAGGTTGTGCTCAGCAGCAGGAGGGAGGGTAAGGGATGTACGTAGGGAGTGGAGGGTACATTAATTTCTATTGCTGGCCCTTTCCTGGCACTGATTTTCTCCCAAAAACCTGCTCAGCATGGGCTCAGTGGCTCCTTGCCCTATGGAAAAGTGCTGGGGGGAAGGCACGGTCACCTCGAGGGGCCGAATCCAGCATCAGCTGCCAGAGGAGGACCCCGGCCCCGCACGGGGTCTTGCTTTCAAAGGCTCCCTTTGGGCAAAGCTTGTTTGCTCTGGAAGATGAAATGGGCCGGCACCTCAGGAGTGCTGTTCCCCTGCCAAGCTCCCGCCTCTTCCCGTCCCACTGCTGACCCACAGCCAGCCCAAGCCGAGATGGGAGCACCCCCAGGCTTAGTGACCCCAAACTGGCTCTGTGCCCACCTCCAGGTGCCGGGGCACACAGTGGGATGCCCAGTCCTAGGGGGTTCAGCCTGGTTGAGGGTGGTGTGATTTGCACCTCCCTCTGCCCCACTTTGCAGCCAACCCCACTTGCAACAACAGGGATGCAAACAAAGGAGCTATGCCGGCCCGTTGACACCTGCCACCCTGTGCCACCCCTCTGCCACAGCCCTGCAGGCAGGACATGGGACCCCCAGGGGTGCCCGGTGCTGAGCAGCCATGGCTGCTGTGCCTGCAGCCCTGGCATGGCCATGAAGGCCAGTGGTGGGCTCTCTCCTTCCTCCTCCTCCTCCTCCTCCGCTCGGGTTATTTTTCCACAAAGGCCTTTTGAAACACAAACAGCCCCGGGACTCCGGCCTCCGCCGTGAAGCAGCTGAACAATCACAGTGCCGGGCGGGCAGGGAGCGGGCACAGGGGGGGCTGGCGGGGGGCACTTGGGGACACGGGCACGGGCCAAGGGCGCTATGTCAGTCCCAGGCTCCTGCGCTCTGGGCAGTGGCTGTGCCACAGCTCCCTGGGCACTGCCAGCCCATGGTGCCCGCTGTGCCCAGGCAATGCTGTGCCTGGGGTGGGCACTGGCATCTGCTGCTGCCATGTCCCTGTACCACCCTGTCCCATAGAATTGAGCTTGCCTGGCAGCAGTGCCCGCCTCCATATGGCTGATGTCAGCCACCCTTCTGCCCCAAATTTGCCATAAGGGGGGAGATATTTAAAGGTGAGGGGGGCAGGGAAGTCCTCTGGGCTGGCAGCGGGCAGGCAGAGGCCGGGGGTGTGTGTCACGCTGTCTGTCTTAGCCAGGCTCTAATCACCCTGAGCGGCTCCACAAGGAACAAGGGCAGTTTGTCAAGCTTAATCCCCCTACCCCAGGCACTCTTTGCTTCCCACCATGGCAGCCTGGCATGTGGGGGTCACTGGGGCTGACGTGTACTCCAGCACCCTTGGCATGCCAAGGGTTCCCACAGACACCTGCCCAGTGTGGGGACCCCAGGGAAGGATGCCATGCCCTGGGAGACCTTTAGGTCTGGTGAAATCCGGTGGGGGTAAGGATATGGGTTGGGAATGGGGCTCTTTGGGCATGGCTCTGCACAACCCTGCAGCCTGGCTGTGATGGCTTGGCTGTGCACATGGGCAGCAAGAGCCGTCCCCAGGGCTGTCTAACTCAGATCAGCCCATGCCAGCCTGCAGCTGGATTCTGACCCTCCTGGCAGGTGCTGGCAGGAGCTAGTCATGGCTCAGATGCATTGGGCAGGGCTGGGCACCCCTCCTGCCCAGCATGTGCCCAGGCAGCTCCCAAAATCCAGGTGTGAGGCTATGGGATAGGAGCCCACACCCAGCCTCACCCACGTGCCCCAGGCAGTTTCATGAGCCTCACTGAGCCCAGAGGCCATGGGGATGGGCACTGTGGAACATTCAGGGCACGGGTGCTACCCTGCCCGAAGAAAAGAAGGGCAAAGTCTGCTGGTGCCATGCATGACTGTCCTGATGCCAGCCCGGCATGCCTCTCCCCTCATGCACTGCCCGCAGGTTTCTCCGCCCCACGGTGCCCGGCTGGGCTGGCCTCTCTGCTCACCCACTGTGACCGGGGCACCAAGGGGGGCAGTCTGGGGCTGGGGCTGGGCAGAGGCATCCCCACAGCTCATCCCAGTGCACCCCTGCTCCTGCTGCCCTGTCTCAGCCCTACTGGGAAAGACCACAGGGCCGATAAGCTGCTGGTGCAGCCAGGGTTCCCATGGCTGGTGTCCTGCAGCCACCCGACAGTGGCAGACAGGGCAGCTTGGGGTGGGCACTGAGGGGCAGTACCAGACAAGGGGTTTGGGTACTTGGAAAGGCAATGCAGAGGGTGCACAGCTCAGCAGTGCCCTGACGCTGCCCCGTGCCCCCATGCCAGGTGGGAAAGGCTCAGCAGGGCCAGCCCCACTCACAGCTCAGGCGCTCTGCACACTTGGGCAGCTGTGGGCATGGGAAAGCAGCCTCTGCTTCCCTGCCCACCTCCTTGTCCCTGCCTGTCCGAATGCTTTTGCCAGGGCAAAGTACCCTCTGCACTGGGCACCTTCCCAAGCAGAGGCCACGGAAAAGCACCTTTGCCCACGATGTCTGAGGGCTGTGGGCAGTGGAAGGGCTGGGGGCACAGTGGGGAAGGAGGACATCTCAGGACAGCAGGGCATCCTGGTGCCAGTGGGGAGGCCCCGGAGGAAAAGGAGTTGTAAACATGGGGCTAAGGTTGCAGGCGGAGGAGATACGTTATCTTGGGGGCAGAGGGCCGGGAATATGCAGTGCGGGGAGGGTGACGAGTACCCGGGTGGTGCCTCTGGGAGCCCCCCCAGGGTGGGCATCCCTCTCCAGTGATGAGGGCTTTCGGCAGGGGGTGGTGAGGTGTGTGCAGAGGTCCAGCTTTGGGGGTCGGTAATCAGTTGGGCTCATCCACCGCTGGGGGAACAGCGGGTAACACCCCAAACTGGAGACGGCACCCCAAGCAGGGCACCGCGGAGCTGAGCGGCGCAGCATCCCTACACTCCCGAATACTCCAGGCAGGCGCCCCGTCGCGCCTCTCGCCACAGCGGATCCCGGTGCCCCTCGGTGCCCCCCGGCACTCACCAAAGTCTGCTCATACTGCAGCGCCCGCTGCGCCTCGCTCTCGGAGGCCATGGTGCCGCCGCCCCGCTCCGCGCCGCCCCGCTGCCGGTGCCGCTGCCGCTGCCGCTGCCGGTGCCGGTGCCGGTGCCGGTGCCCGCGGCCGC
Source organism: Scytalopus superciliaris (assembly GCA_013400415.1). Taxonomy (NCBI): domain Eukaryota; kingdom Metazoa; phylum Chordata; class Aves; order Passeriformes; family Rhinocryptidae; genus Scytalopus; species Scytalopus superciliaris. The sequence continues at coordinate 1,166,459 of VXBX01006119.1, read as the reverse complement.
GGCGGCTCCTCCCGGACCGTGCGGGGCGGGCCCGGGGCACTGCCCGGGGGAGGGATCGGCCGCGCTCCGCCTCCGCCGGCGGCACCCGGTACCGGCACCGGCAGCGCCCGGCACGGCGGGGCCAAGCGGTGCCCGGCCGGGAGCTCCGTCCCGCGGCGGGGCCCCTTCCACCCGCGGGCAGCCACCGAGGGTAAAGGCTGGTGTGGGACCACTACGGGTCCCGGTTCCCCCTGGGACACGTTGCTCCCTCTTCCCACGGGTACAAGGGGTCGGCGTGGGGCTGGGCACTGCTGCCCTGTGGGATGGGCACTCCTCGGTGGGATGTGGGAGAACCATCCTGGGGCTCTGCAGACAGTCCCGCCCCCCGGCTCATGTCCATGCCTGGCTGGGGGACAGATCTGGGGGGCCAGAGTGCCTGAGGTTTGTCTTAGCATTGAGGGCACGGGGACCCTGTCAATGCCCAAGGAGGGCAGGGCGCCTTGGCACTCTGGGGACTCACCAACCAAAGCTGTAAGGGAGCTTGTCCTTACCGTGGTGCTGCTTAGTGACCCGGGGCTTTCAGACCCCAGGGAGGCAGGTGGGCTCCGCTCTTCCTTGCCGACACCACTGGGCAGCAGCAGCTCAGTCCTTTCCAGAGGGGCACACAGGTAGATCTTGGCACTGACAACCCTTGGGCAAGGCGCTCCGGCATGGCAGGCTGGCTGCCGGGACCTCCGTCTCGTCTCTCAGTGCTGCCGCGGGCTCAGGGGCAGCCGGGGCAGCTGGCAGGGCCAAGTTTGCCTTCTTCCTGGGGCACTGTATGGCACCTTTGTGGAAAAAACTGAGTGCAGGGACAGACAGAGCTGTGGCACTACTGGGCTGGTGCTGCAGGATCAAGAACGGGCCAGTTCTCGCTGCCCAGGTACCACCCTCTGGTTTGACGTCGGCACCCCCAAGGGTGAGTGATGATGGCTGGGCTGGGGGCTGGGATATGCCCTGTGCCAGTTTGGGAGGGTTCATGGTCGGACATGAACCGGTTTGAGGCAGGGAGGTGACAAAATGGGCTGCCCGCTCATTGTATCCCCAGGCACGGAGCTCCCTCCTTGCTTGTCAGCTCCTGGCACTGCCCTGTGGCAGCAGGGACGCTCATCCGGAGGGGAAGCCCTGTGCCAGGACACATAAGCTGCCCACTGCTTACCAGCATGCCCGGCTGTGGGCCACCAGCGCACTGCAAGGCCACCACGGGTGATGCCACCCTGCTGGCACAGACACCTGTGTGGCTGTGGGCGTGCACAGGGCAGGACACCCAACTCAGCACACAGGCCTTGGTCCCAGTCCATTTTTCCACAATGCCATTCTTCTATTGCCCTACCACTACTCCGGTCTAGCCCAGTGTCACCTCTGGTGCAGTCCCAGTATAGGCTAACACTGTCCCACTATAGCGTTGTTGTTGTACCAGTATGCCTTACTGCTGTCCTGGTAGAATCCAGTGTTACAGCCCTGACACTGTTCCAGTATGGCCCAGTATAGCTCTGCTGCTGTTCCAGTCATTCCAGTGATACCCCAGTCCTCCAGGTTGGGAAGTGAAGGGCAGGTGGCAGCACTGGGTCTCCCATGGGCCCCACAAGGCCTTAGTCCAGTGCAGTTGTACAGGGGTGACTGGAGCTGTGCTGCCCCAGAGCACACATGGTGGTCTGCCCTGCCCTGCCATGGGTGTCTGTGCTCAGTGTTGGGCCATGGTGCTGTTGGATGGTGCCTCCATGGGTGGCAGCTGGCTTGTGGCCCTGGGCTGAGCTCTTTGTGCCACCATGGAGGTGTGGGGGAGAGTCCAGTTGTCCCTGTGCCAGTGGGCACCATCACTAAGGACTGTGTCCGCAGCCTCCGCCATGGACAGAGGCCTGGCTGGCATTGTGGCTCCAGCCATGGGCACTGGGCACTGCTCTGGTCCTCTCCAGTGTCATTCCCACAGCTCATGAGGGGTGTCTCCAGCCTGGCATTGGCTCCCATGCCCCCCAAATACACACCTCTAACCCCAGCAATTCCGGGACCTGCAAGCCCCACTGGAACCCAGCATGGGATGCAGGGGCACAGCCCTGTGCCTGCTGCTGCTGGGAAGACACGGGAGCCAGATGGGCAATATCTCTGGTTTTAATAAATACATCTTGACCCCCACCTGCAGGCACCATAAATTACATGAGAGGCCCATCTGAGCCAGGGTTGGTGCAGCAAATGGGAGCCAGAGGGATTTTACACTATGTACAACATGGGCATGATGCCCGCTGGCCAGGGGCACTTGGAGAGGGGATGCAGCAGGTGCCCCAGCTCCCATTAGCCCGCCTCTGCCCACTGACATGAGTGGGTAGGACAGTCCTGGCATTGCAGTCATGCTGAGATGGGGTGCCCAGGCCGAGTGCCTGGCCAGGTGCACCCCGCTGTGCTCCTCTGTGCCCCCTGCCCTGTGTGGGCAGAGGCAATAGGCAGTGGGGGACCCCCCCATGCCACCCAGCCTCGCTGAGTGCTTGCCCTGCTTTGGGCAGCAGTCACTGTTCAGTGGCTCCACGCCTCCACATTGGCATCATGGACCTTCTCCCGCGTATCCAAGGGGGCATCTGGGGCTGTGGGGGTGAAAGTGGGGCTCAGAAATGGGTACAGTGTGTTCCAGGAGGGCATATGAGGTCGTTGTGCCAGCCCTGGCTCAGCACCAAGGGCTCTGGGAGGTGCAGGGGCTGCTGCAGACTGTGGGGGGATGTGTGAGCAGGAGCACTCACCGCGGCACTTGGCACAGCAGGGGTTGTCCCTTGTGGCAGGGCTGGCGCAGGCGGATGGGGGGCACTCCTGGCGCTGGCAGTGCGTCTCCCCTGACTAGGGCACAGAAAGAGGGGTTGAGCACCAGCAGCTCCTCAGGGTGCAGTGGGTGCCCGGGATGCTGCCATCCCACCCATCCTCAAACCCCTGGGGACTGACACAGTGGCACCTTCCCCTGGCACTGTGCACTCACCACACACCAGCACAGGATACACTTCATTTCTCCAAATGGGGGCACGGACGGGTGCCAGCTCTCGTTGTTGAGGTACCAGCGGCGCCCAAAGCGGCATGCCCGTGGCCCATCTGCCTGCATGGAGTCAGCCAGCTCGGGAACACTCTTCTCTGGGGCTGCAGGAAAGGACACTTGGGAGGCTGCCCACCTGTGGCATTGCCAGTAGGGGCATGCAGGGGCTATGAAGGGAGAACGGAGGGCAGGAGAGGGGTGCAGGTACCTGGGCACTGCTTGCAGCAGTCGGAGGGGTTGATGCGTATGGGGTTGGCACAGGTGAGCCGCGGGCACTGAACCTTTTCACAGTGCACTTCACCCGTGGTGCCCTGCAGGGAGTGCATGGGGCTCACAGGAGGCACAGGGCAGCTGGCACCCCACTCGTGGTTTGAGTCCCTGCTACAGTGCCTGGTAACTGAGAGCACCCATAGGTGCCAGACGAGGCTGGGGAGCAAGTCTTGAACCCGCACTCACCTTGCAGGTACAAATGGCACATTTGATGAGGCCAAAGGGGGGCACAACAGGGTGCCAGCGAGTGCCAGAGCCTCGCCATGTCTTGTCTCCATCAAAGTAGCAGCCTGAAAGAGGAAGCAGAAGACTAAGATACAACCCTCATGGGGGTGTTAGGGAGGCTGAGGGGGGCAGAGCTGCCCTCTCAGCCCATGCTCACTAGGACTCACCCTCGCTACTGTCCCGTGCCCGCTCCAGCTTCAGCTCTTCCTGCTCTCTCTTCTTCTCTACAAGGAAGAGGAAGGTCATGATGGGGTGCACACAGTGCCAGCAGCAAAGACTCAGAGAGGGACCTTGCTCTCCAAGGGAATCCCCCAGTATGGAAACCCCTCTGTCCCCCAGGTACCTTCACAGATGGGGCAGCACAGGTCTTCAGGGTGCACCTGGTGGGTACAGTTGAGGGGCTGGCACAAGATGGGGTCACAGATCACTGTGCGCTTCTGGGGACAGCAGGGATGGGGCTCATTACAGGGGGGCATTACTGATGGGTTCTGCCCCCTAAGCACATCCCCCTGGATTGTACCTGGCAGCTGCAAATGGAGCACTTCTTGTCATAGTCAGGTGCCCAGCGGGTGCCATGTGCCCGGTACTGACCCTCAAAGAAGCAGGAGTTGGGGTCCTTCTTCATCTGCTCCAGGTCCCTGGTCTTAGTGCCCTCAGAGACCTCGGCCTCCCCCAGGGCCTCCCCTGGGGCCAGGCGGGTCCCTCCTGCATGGCACTGATTGGGGATGTGCACCTGGAAGGGAGCAACAGGGAGGAGGTTGCTTTTCTGCCCTCCATGGTCAAGGCTACTGAAGGAAGCACCCACAACCACAGAACACATCATGCTGTGTAATGCTGGGACCATGCAACAGTGTCTCCTCCATCCTGCACACTTCCATCCTGCTCAAGGCAGTGCCACCAGGCTGGGAATCCAAGGCAGCAATGGGGATGGGTAGGAGTGCCCTACCCCAATGAAGACCTACCCGTCCTCGCATCTCCCCATGGGGGTGTGCTTTGGTGCTGACTTGCAGGAAAGCAGTGCCCTGGGCCAGGTGCTGCAGCAGGTCAGTGTCCAGGTCCTTCACCACTCCCTGAGCCTGTCAGGGCAAGAGAAGCATGAGGGTGAGGGTGAGGTCTGGCCCAGCCCCTGTCGTGGGGTGCCCTGACCAGGTGCCCACCTCACCTCAGTGCTGTAGAAACCCTTGAGCAGGCGCTTGTGCTGGTGGGGGCGGGCACCCATCTCACCCAGCTCGGCCACCCCGTGGAGGTGGGCACTGACAGTGCCATCACTCGGGCGTCCCAGCCCTGCCACGGAGATCTCATAGTGCAGGTGGCAGTGCTCATCCAGTGAGAGCCAGGCGTGCCCCCCAGCACCACTGCTCACTGGGGGGGACACCAGCTGCCCTGCCAACACCACGGGCGCCTCTGCACACAGACAAGGGCCATGGGAGGGGGTGGGTGGTGTGAAAGGGCTGCTCTACTGCCCCCCAGTATCACCCCACGCATCCCTGGGTACCTGTGTAGCGGGCGAGCAGCCCACTGTAGGGCAGGGAGATGATTTGACCCCGCAGCTCACCCTCCACCCAGTCCTTGGTGGCCACGTTTAGGAAGAGCTCGTTTTGTAGAAGCATATGGGCATCACGGGCACTTGGGCTCTGCCAGGCACCCCAGGCCTGCCACCGGTGGGAGAAAACACAGGTTGGGATGACCACTCACCCAAAGCTGCTGTGCCATCCCTCCCAGTGCCACCCAGTGCTCACCAGTCCATCCTTGTAGCTGGGTGTCATGTCAAACAGGATGTTCCTCTTGCTCTTCCGCCGGGGTTTGGTCTCCAGTGTGATGCCCACCACCTCACTGGCAGTGCCCACCACCTGCACCTGCAGGCAGGGTGTCAAGGGGCAGTGCCAGGGTGGTAGATGCCCCTAGGATCCTTGTGAGGGACATGGGTGCCCACCACTTACCTGGTACTCCAGGGTGCCATTCTCATGCAGTGTTAGCTTGGCTGAGCCCACAGCCCCAGTCTTGGTTGGCATCAAGGCATCCGCTCCGCACAGCACACTTTGGATGGCTTCATCCCAGGGAAAGAGGCACAGTGGTGGGTGAGGTTGGCGTGAGGGTGGGCATGGCCACCCCCCTGCCCCCCAGAGTGCCTGCCCCATGCTCACTGTCACAGCTGCGGCGGGTGGTGATGGTGCCTGCCAGCTGACGTGCATGCCGGCCCTCCGTCTCAGCCACGATGCGGAGCTGGCCCTGCACCAGCCACTGCAGCTCGTGGGTGGACAGGTCACTCAGCACCTCCGCAAAGTCAGGGTCCTGCCAAGGAAGGTACAGTGTCATGGATCAGCCTGGGTGCTCTGGGCACTCTGACTGCCAGGGTGTGCAAGGGAACAGACAGCTTTACCTCAATGGTGATGTTGGTATGGACCTCCCGTAGTGTCTGCCCCTGGTGCAGTATGCGGACCCTCAGTGGGACCGAGGGGGATTCTGGACACGGCAGAGGGGAGTGGACCCACTGGATTAGGGGTCTGCAATCACTGTCAAACTCACCCCACTGTGCCTACCACCCCCAAACCCCTGCACCCAATTCCCCCTTTCTTGTCAGCTGCCTGCCCTGTATACTTGAACTCTCACCATTCCCTCAGGCACTCCCCAAATCCTTGCACACCCACATCCCAAAACCATCCTTTTTGCACAATGACCCCCACATCCCATATTCACTCCAGCACTCCCTGGCCTCACACCCCTCCATAGGCACACACCACACACTTCAAATGATACAACAATCCCTATTGACACCTCACCCACCACACACAGCCCCTATACTCAGCCTGAGACGTATATCCAGCCCAGGCACCCCACAGATGCTGAACCATGCATCCTGAGTCACAGACATGCCATGCACCCCTCCAGCCTGTGCACCCCCTCTGGACAGTGCCAGGCCCCACAGGGTGTCCCTGCATGCCCTCACCCCTGGCGCCAGGCTCCAGCAGCCCCCGGGCCATGAGAATGAAGTGCAGGTTGCTCTCGGTGTCACTCAGTGTCAGCATGGCCATGCCCCCAGCACCCAGGTGCAAGGGGTTCGATGAGGTCAGGATGGCACCAAATGTCTCTGTGCAGAGAGAGGGGGTATGAGGGGCATTCTAGTGGGCATCCTCTGGGTAGACATGCGGGAGTTGGACTTACCTGCAAAAAGTGCCCGGTGCTTGAGGATGTGCCCATGGACCTCTCCGGAGGGCTGTGCCCGGGTGATGAGGGACACACGGAGCTGCTCCCCCCGCAGCAGCTGGATGTTGGCTTTGGACACTGTCCTCCACATCCCACAGAGCTGGGGGTGATGGATGAAAGGGCTGGGCAGGGGCTGGGGGACACCACACACCTGGGCAGGGAGAGGAAAGGGCACCGTGTCCCCCTGCCCTCCCAGCCCCTCTCACCATGCCATCCTCGGGGGCAGCACTCTTCTGCACGGGGTGTTCAAACAGCACGTTGCCCTCAGGGTCACTGAAACGCACCCGGCTCGGCCGCCCCAGCCTGTGGGCACCCAGAGGGTGAGTAAGGACAACCTGCATGGGCCCCTGCTCCCCTGGGACCACCCTTATTCATCATCAGGCATAGGGGTATGTCGGGGAGGGCACACGGGAGTCCACCCAGGCAGTTGGGATGGGCAGGAGAAGGATGACATTCTCCTCTGGTCCCAAGTGCCGTGCTCTTCCCACCCATACTAGGACTAGCCCAACACTGCTGTCCTGCTGGATGCCAGCTTGGCACCGGTCCTCTGGGCTCCCCTAACCCAGAACAGCGTCTAACTGGCACAAAGCAGCATGGGGGTCCCTGCCGGGAAAGGCAGCAGGGCAGGACCTGCTGAGAGCCGAGTGCTCAGGCTGTAAATAAGGAACATTTTCAGCACTGCTTGGCTCTCCCGGTCAGAGCTGGAAATTAGTCATCACTTTACTATGCAAAGGGGCCTGAAAGCAAGGAATAACAGATGAAACTGGAGCAGGAGGAGGGAGGGAGAGGAGAGGCTCTGATGCTGGCAGGCATCCATGGAGGGCACGGCAAGGATGGGGGACCCTAGCAGCAGCACCCTGATGGTGCCCACCAGCAGAGCCCGCAGGGTGGCACAGCACTTCTGCCAGCTGCACCCACGGGAGCCCTGGAGCCATTCCCATTTGTTCCCACTCCAGACCTGGAGGCAAATGGGTGAGGCCAGACCGGCGCCGTGGGTGTGCTGAAATCCCAGCCACCGATCCGGGCTGGAACTTCAGCACATTGCCCCCTCCCCAGATCTCTCACCCTGTCAATGCAAGGCTGTAGCACCACGGGGGGATGTCAGAAGGGCAACTGAGGCACAAACACTGTAGCATCTCCCCCTGAGAGCTGTCTGCTGTGCTGGCATGGGCAGGGAATGGGGAGCAGGACTCACCGCTCATAGCTGATGGAGAAGAGCAGGGATGAGCGCAGCAGGGTGAGCCGAGCCTTGGCCACTGCACTGGACGTGGGGTGCCACGGCTGTGGGCCGCTTGTCAGCAAGGCCACGAACTCTGGGGAGGGGATGCCCATGATGACGTGGAGGGCAGGGGGGTGCCCCTCACTGTTGCTGCTCTGGTGGGCAGGCGGCTCACCTGTGCGAGCATCGTCACGGGCCAGCCCCTCGGAGCTGAGGTAGGAGCGGTCATTGTAGGGCTTGTCCAGGTCATCCTCCTTGTCCTGGAAGTACTCAAAGGTGTCGAAGCGGGGTGCAAGGTTTTTCTCTGGGGGGCCTGGCAAGGTTGGCATGGGATGGACACAGAAGGAGACTGTCACACCAGGCTGCTTGTGCCCAAGAGCTCAGGGAGGGGGACAGTAATAAATCCCCCGTCCTGAGCTAGACTGAGATGTGCCCTGTGAATCATACTGGGTCTCTGAGCTGCAGTGCAGGGGCATGCTGTGCACAGGCACATGGACAGGCAGGGCATTTAGCCCTGTGTGCCCTCTCTGCATCCCTTCCAGGGTGGTTCAGAGCTGTGCCCTTCAGAGCTTCCCTGTGCCCGACATATTGTGGGCGCTGATGACTTCCATAACAAATCAACCTTTTTCAGAGTTGCATGCAATGCCCCCTTTCCTAAGACCGTGAGGGATGCTGTGGGTGCTGGGGGGGTCCCTTGCAGGGAGGCACCTGCTGTCCTCACCTTTGGGGCAGGTGTGGCAGCAGTGCCCAGGCAGCAGCGTGGCCCGTGGGCAGGCAGGCACAGGGCAGTCCTGCTTCATATTCTTGCAGTTCACTTTCCCCACTGGCTTCCCCCGGCGGTTCCTCTGCTGAGGGAGGGCCAAGAAGAGCCCATGAGAGCTGTGCCAAGGTGTGCCAGGTCATGCCAAGGTGTGTTAAGCCATTCCCTCCTGGCACAGCCTGGCTTCCCCCATCTTTTCCCATCTGGAGTCCCTGGACACCTTGCACAGCCCCCAGCTGCCTGTAAGGCAGCCAAGCCCGGGCCCCCTCCCCATGGCCCCCAGCCCCCTGACCAGCTGTGCGTGGCCCCGCCAGCCCCAGCCTCGGGGGGCTGCTCAGAGGGAGGGAGGAGGCCGGGGGCCATCCTCGAGGAGAGGGAGGAAGAATGAAGCCTGATCCTTTAAACCCCCCTTCTCCTCCCCGCTGTCGCGGGGGAGGACATCCAGGTGTCCGGCTGCCTGGAGGGATCCCTCTTCCATCTTCCATGGGAAGGAGAAGGAATGGGAGGGCTGTATTGAACGGAGGGGTCCAACTCCCTCCCTGTCAGCCCCGTCCCCAGCAGGGTCGAGTCCTGGGGAGTCTCCCGGGGAAAGGGGGTTGCGGGCACTCACCGGCTCGCAGTGGCAGATAACGCAGCGCATCACACCGAAGGGCTCTCCCAGGTCCGGGTGCCACGTCTCCTCCAGGGCATAGAAGTGCCCCCCGAAGGCGCAGCCTGAGGAGACACCACGACCACCACCCACCGCCGTCCCCGGTCACCTCCGGGCCGCGGACACCCCCCTGCCGC
>VXBX01006119.1:1145068-1156705 GCA_013400415.1 Scytalopus superciliaris | reverse complement strand
ACCCCCCTCCCCGAGCCTCGGCCCCGCCGCTGCCGCCGGGCACGGGCCGTCCTGTCCTGCCCTGCGGCACCCCGGGGCACGTGGCTGCCCCACCGGGCAGGGATCCCTCCCATTCATCGCCCTCCCTCTCCCTGGGTATGGGGTACTTCTGGGTGTAGAGCATCCCCACTCGCATGCCAGCCCCAGGGCATGGCGAACCTGAGGGATGGGTATTGAAACTAGATGGTCTTTGAGGTCCTTTCCAACACCATCTAGCCTGTACGTTTCTGTGATATAAACCTCCCTCAGAGCACAGGGCATCTTTAGAGTCTGGGCATCTTGGGGACCCCCCACCCGTCCCCCCTCCTCCAATTCACACAACTGGGACATAGGGTACTGTGGACACTCCATCACCACCGTTCATACCCCTTTCACAGAGGCTGGGGTGTTTCTGAGCACTGATTGGGCATCCTGGCTATTCTCCCATTAACATGCCCCTCTTCAAGGCCAGGATTCCTCCAGGAGCCCCCCATCCACATAAGGCCCCTCGGGAACAAGGCATTTGCAGGACACACCCATTCAAAAATGCCTGTCTTCTCAATTCATATACTCTTCCTGGCATGGGGCATCTCCTGGGCACAGAGCATCCTGTGGTCACCCCATCTACACATTCCAGTTTCAGTCATGAGCCCTTCCATGAGATCATTGCCCTCCTCTTCCAGGCACGAAACATCCTGGGGATTCCTCCATCGACTCAGCCCACTCCCAGGCCACTTGGCACCCCGGTCCATGGGGTACTGCAGAGCACTGTCCATCCAGAGTCCCATGTGAAACACGGACCCTCACAGACCTCTCCTCTGCAGTCAGCCCTTTCATGGGACTATGCATACTCCACTCAGCACTCCGATCACGAGCTCCCAAATTAGCCTCTCCCTCCCCCCAGTCCACACTACACTCTGCAAAGTCATACACCCCCCACAGCTTCCAGCTGTGCCCTCAACATTCCCAAATGCCTCCAGTCGCTGCCTACCCTGGGCAGAGGAAGGCTCCAGAGTGAGACCCTGGGCTCCTGCTCACCAGTGACAGCAGCTGCAGGGGAACAGGAGTCCGGATGCCTGGGTTTCCTTGCCCAGGGTTGGAGGGGGCAAGGAGGGGGCTGTGAGAGCAGCACCCAACACCAACCTCACTCTTCACTCACATGTGCCTGGGATGGCCAGGGTGACAGTGGTTGGTGGTAAGTAGGCACCATGGAAAAGCCTGGGGAGAGCATCATCCAGCTGGGTAAACTGAGGCATGGATTTTGGGGAAGGGGAGCCAGTGAAGAGTGGGGCCAGCATGTGTCACCATGTCCCTGTTGCTACCCCCACCGAGGGTGGCAGGGAGGGGCTGAGGGTGCTGGGTGCATGGCGGACGCCCGGTGTGGGGAAGGCGGGTAGGGAGGGAAGGAGGGGGAAGTGCGGGGCTGCCAAAATCAACTCCGGGCGGTACAAACACCCGGCCAGCTGCGCAGTGTAGCTAGGGAAACACGGCACAGCTGGAGCACAACAGGCCCCTGCCTCCCCAGAAGGCTCCGCCTGGGCCTCCCCACAGCCTGGTAAGTGGCTGGGGGGGCTGCAACCCACTGCCCCATGCCCTCAGTGCCAGTCCACACAGGGCTGCCCATCCCTGGCTCGCCCACGGCTGCCCCATCCCAATTCCCTGTCCTGCGTTGGCACATGTCCCCATGCAGTGGGCACCTCTCCCGGGTAGGGCAGGGAGGCATGGGGGCTTGGCCAGGCTGAGGACCTGGCCCTTGGCAGGACCTGGCAGAAAGCAATGAGGAGCAGCTGGGCTTCCCCAGGCAGGACAGCCCGCTAGCAACGCCAGGGCTGGGACACTGCCAGCACCCCAGGCATCCCCCTAGGCATGGCTGTGCCTGACACCCTGCTGCTTGCAAGCACTTTCTGCAAGCAGGGACCATGCCTGGTAGCATGGCACCCCTTGTCCCTGTGCCCTCCCAGCCGCCCTCAGCGGTGTCACTGACCTGTCCCCTCTCCTCTCTCCCGGCATCCTCGCTGGCCAGGGATCCAGCGACGTGGAGGGCAGGGGAGGGTCGGGATCTGTGTGGCCGTGCCAGCGTTGCTGCACAGTGCCTGCTGCGGCACGGCAGCGGCCCTGGGGATGGCGGAGTGTGAGCGGGGCTGAGCAGGGAGGAGGCGGGTGATGGCTCCCAGCTGTCCCGCTGGTGCCAGGAATCTAGTGCTGGCTCTGTGCACCCAGAGCTCGTCACAGTCTCCTGGCTCGTCTGCAGGACTTGGGGAAGAGATGGGGAAGCTCCCTCCCCTTTCCAGAGGAAAGGAATGAGAGATGGGGAACCCGCCTGGCTGCAGCCCTCAAGCATGGGGGAGTATGAGGCACTGGGTGGCAGCATGAGGGAGAGGGGGACTGCAAACCTGTCCCAGCACTTCCAGACTGAGACCAAGGTAGTACACTGGCATGCAGCCTGACAGGGCAGGTGGGTGATGGGCACCCCTGCCCAGCAAGGGGACATGGCCACTGCAGTGGGAGAATGGATGCTGCAGCCATGCCTGGGCTTCCCTCATCCACAGCCTGGGCTGCCCCTGGAAATGCCAAGGGGTACCCTCATCAAGAGGCAAAGGTGACTTCCTAGAACCTGGGGGGACCCTGTGCTCTTGGGCAAGGGGTGGTGCTGGCTGAGGGTGGCACTGTGAATGGGTCCTGGCCTTGCCAGCTGCTTCCCAGTGCCCGCACATGTGTGTGAGCAACAGCGCCCTGCACAAAGGCAGCTCTGAGGCTCTGGAGCTGGGCCTGGCGCCGGCACATCCCCCGTGGGGCTGCCGGCTGCAGGCAGCTGGAGCTGCACCAGGATGGAGACAGCTGGCCCAACCACCCTGCCTGGCACCCACATCCCCTCTGCCACCTCTACCCAGAGCAGGCACTGGTTTGTTCCTGTTGGAGACGTGATCCCCTGAGGTGTCATCCCATCCCATCACATGGTGGGTGGGGTACCCCAACGGTGCCCCCCGGAACTGTCTGCAGTGCTGTCAGGGCTTTGTGGGCACATGCCCTGCCCAGTGGCGAGGGTCCCACAGAGGATTCCAGAGGGCTGTGGTGCCGGGGCTGTGCCATGCCTGGCATGGGGAAGTCGAAGCAGGCCCTCACCCATGCTCTGCCCCATGCAGCTCCCATTGTCTGCCCTCATTAGCCACTGCCTGCTCACGGCTTTGAACATGAGCCGGGCTTGGGGCGGCAGGAAGGAGCCTCTGCTCCCCAGGGATGGGGTCGTGGCGAAACTGCATGCCCTGGCCCCCTCTTCCCACAGCTTCCCACTGCCTCCTGGGCATCCCAACACTCCCTCCAGGCATGAGCCTGGAGATGGGAAGACATGTGGGGCACTCCTCTCCCCAAAAAGAGCCCCCCTTGACTGACCCGCCTTGTTGCAGGACCTGGAGAGCCATCAGCCTCCCCAAAGCTCAGTGCTGAGTGCGGCTTGTGCCGTGTCTAATCCCCCCGGCCTCACACACACGCGGCGGGGCGGGGGGGGCTGTCGTAATGGGTGGAAATATCTCATAATTCACGTTGGACACAGGGATTACAGCCATTCCGGCAATATTTGCACAACTGGTAGGCAACTTGCAGGGCTGGGCAGTCCCAGACGAAGGCTAGGGGGGGGTCTGGGGATTGAGGGGATTTTGGGGGTGGCAGGTACAGGAGGGGGATGCAGTTTGAGGGAGTGTTGGAGGGGGGGGAAGTGAATATTTTCTGTCTGTGAACACATGGAGTTTATTACAGACGGTGCATTGCTGGCACGGTGGGAATGGCTGAGGCTCTCACCTTCATCCCATCCTACTGTGGTGGCCACAGCTTGGGGTGCAGAATGGAGGCCCCAAGGAAATCTCATCTGCCATGCCAAGCAGATCCTGGCAGTGCCCTTGAACACCATACCTGCTCCCAGTGCCACAGCAGCCCCACAGAGCTCCCTGCTCACAGGAGCACCCAAAGGTGCTGGGGTTCCCCTGACTCCAAATGTCCCCTCCTCAGAGGCTTTGCAGAGTGACCCCAGTGGGAGGAAGGCTGGGGCATGTGGGGCATGAGGGGGCCTTGTTTGGCATAGGGATTAGCAAGCTCCCAGAAGCGATGGTGGTCTTCCCCGCCTCCCCACCGGACATGCAGGCAAATATTTGTGCCCAGACTTCGCAGGACAGCGAGAAGGAATTTCATTCTTGCGCCCACCTGCGGCTCGGCTGCCTGGCATTAACCCCTTCACCACTCTATGGGATGGACAGAGAGGGATGAGGTGCCCTCCTGGCATACCCCATGCCCTGCGTTGGAGCGGGGAGCTCAGCTGAGCAGCAGGATGGGAGAAGGGGCACAGTGGAATTGCCCCAGGTGCCAGCAAAACCACTGGCATAAGGTGCCCTTGCCCAAGGCAGCAGCTGGAGGGTTTAACCACAGGCATCCTTTGGGCATCATCTAAGGCTTTGTGCTAGGGTGCTGGGCAGTATGTAGCCTGGAAAGGTGGGAAGAACGCTGCCAGCCTACATCCCCAAGCTTTGGCACCCTGACCAAGGTGCCCCTTGCAAGTCCCTTTGCCCAGCAGTGTCACAGTGTTCTCTTGGGATGCCTGTCTGGGAGCAGTGTGAGGAGCGGGGTGCTCAGGGAGCAGGATTTGCCCACGGATGTTTATTGGTAATTTGCAAATATAGCAAAAAAAGCCGGGAGGATCCAGGAGGGACCCTGCTCCCAGGGGCTGCCCGTGCTCAGGGAGGGGCAGCCCGGGTGGAGGGTCCCCCGCTGCCTGGCATCCCCAGAGCCCCGCTGTGCTCCTTTCCCTGGCCCCGGGGCCAGCTGTGCCCTGAGCAAACGGGGCTGTTTGCTCACGACGGGATTAGCCGCTTCCTTTGTTCCTTTGACTTTCTCTTCCCTTTATGCCAGACTCTTTTATGGGGGCTTCAAAGAGGGCTGGGACCCCCCTCTCTGCCACTGGAAGGCCAGGTTTGCTTTCCATGCTACCCCGGCCTTGCACTCACATCCTGGGGGTGCCCATCGAGCACATCTGGGTGGCCTGTGGGGACAGCAGCTGTGCCACCGATCCACAGTCNCCCCCTCGTCCCCCTCCCCTCCCTTGACTCCTGGCACCTCCTGCTGTCTTCAGCACCTTGGCAAAGTGGGTGCGAACGGCTGCCCCTGCAGCGGGATTCCCAGCACTTTGCACCCTGTAAGGAGAGGTGGGAAACTTGGCACCGGGATCCGGCCAGCTGTGCAGTCCCGCAGCCCCCGCCTGGCTTCCTGTCCCCTGCCAGAGCCCTGGCTGCTTGGCCGGACCCCCTACATCTCTCTGGGGTCCCTGTGCCTCACTGCCCCCACAACCCCTCCCTCCACAGTACACAGCATCCCTGAAATCGGGCTGGAGCCAGCAGCAGGGGCTCCCCCCCACATCCTCCTCTGCCTCCCTGGCACGGGCAGCAAATGCTGGCATTGCCCTTTCCAGTGGAGGAATACCAGACTGCCCACGGGCACAGGCTGACACTGCCCGCTAGTTTCTGGCATGGCTGAAAGCATTTTGGAGTGAAGGAACTATTGTGGGCACCTTAGGGTGCCTCAGTGCCCACCGGGGCCCATTAGCCCTTCAGTTTCCAGTGGCTCTCCAGTTTCCCCTGATCGGTTTGTTTGCCTAATGAAGAGGGAGTACAGGGCACTGCAGCTCTCCAGCCTGGCATCGCCAATGGCTTTGCCAGGGAGGGACAGGGACACGGGCATGAAGGGGGCATGGCAGGTACTGACATGGGACTCGGGGTGGGACCAGGGCCAGCACTGGCAGAGGGGTTGAGGGTGCTGACGGGTGTGTTTGCAGCTTGTCACGTCCGCAGACGGGCCACAGCCGTGCAGGGGAAGCCTGGAGGTGTTTGACCCCGGCGCTCACAGGCCCCGCTGTGACAGCTGTGCCCAGGCGCTCTGGGGTGCCTGTCTCGTCCCTGGAGCTGCAGCACCCACCGGACCCCCATCTGGGCACCCCGCAAGGTGGGCTGGTGTGGGCTGAGCAGGGTGTGGGGCAGGCGGAGCGGGGCTGGGTGTTTACTCTGACTGTTGTCACCCAGCCAGGCGCTGCCGGGAATCGAATCGCCGGGAACCGCCGGCCGCAGGGACAGGGGCGGGAACGTGCGAGAGTGTGCGAGAGCCGGGGTGTGAGAAGGAAACGCGCAGGCTGTGGAGAGACTGGGAGCAAGAGGATGTGGGCTGGGAGCGAGGTGTCCCCCAAAGGGAAGCGTGTGGGGGGCTGAGGGTTATCCGAGCGCGTGGCCTGACGCGTGCCAGGGCAGCGCGCATGTGCACGCGCGGCATGTGTGCTCCGTGTGCCATTGTGGACACGCGTGTACACACGGGTATGGCGCTGTGAGCAGCCCTGCCGGAGTGCCTGGTGGGGGTTGGCTTTGCTGGGGAATGGACATGCCAAGGCCTGGTGATGAACAGACTCCCAGTGCTTCTCCTACACAGGGAGGGGCATCTGTGGGTGCCCCACCCACCCCACTCCCAACCAACACCCCTGGTGAAACAGCCCTGGGACCACAGGCCAGCCAGACCCTTGTGCTCCATCACCCTCTCCAGATCGGAGGGGTCCCTGTGCATCACAGCCAGCCCCGGCATCTCCACCTCCCTGAGCCTCCTCTGTGTGATGGATGAGGGGGTCAGACCACACCTCTGAGCGAGGGTCACCAGGGATGGGGTCTAACTATGGGTGAGGGTCACCAGGGATGCAGCCCACCTCTGAGAGAGGAACACCAGGGACAGGGTCTGCCTCTGGAGAGAGTCACCATGGTCCACCTCTGTGAAAGGTGGCCTTCATACCTGGCTGCCACATCCAGGAGCAGGACCCTGTTAGGGCTGATGCTCCCGGGGCTGTCCAGTGCAGGGTCACCGACGCCATCCCTTCTGCAGGTACCAGGACTGCCCTCGCCCCCCAGACAGGCACAGCTGAGGCGCTGACCACTGAGGCTCGGGGCAGGTGAGCAGCTGCCGAGGGCCCCCGGGACGCCCTTCCCGCGCCCCGAGCCAAGGGAGGAAGCGTCGGGAGGCAGGAAGCCGTCCCCCGGGCCCGGGGCCCCCGCTGCGACTTCGCTCGAAGGTCAGTGGCGACACAACAGGAAATCGTGGTGCCTCGGCGGGGCGGCCAGGCCGGAGCCGCAGAGCCGCGCCGAGCTGTCCCGGGGCCGCTCCCGGCCTCCGGCTCTCCGACCCGGCCGGGCGGCTCGCGGGGACCCCGCGCCACCGCTGCCCTCCATGGAAGGGGGACGGGAGCCGGGGAGCAGCCGCTGGCCCCACGGCGGAAGATGCAGGGCCGAAGCCCCCAGCTGAGCATGGAGCTGAACAGTGAGTGCGTGGCTAAAAGGGGGGACGGGAGGGCGCAGAAAGGGACAGCAGACACCGTGGCCCCAGAGCCAGAGCGTTCCCTGCATGATGAGCCCCACAGGTGGGCACCACAGCCCAAGGGTGGCTTTGGACTGGTTGGACCTGGCCACTACCAGTGTGTGAGGGCAGCCGAGCATCCCTCCGTGCCCATCCTGCGCAAACAGGCTGCGCTGAGGGCTTCTGGGGACAGGTGCAGTGGCAGGGCAGGCAGAGGCAGGAGGATGCACAGAGGGCCTTTCGAGAGGAGGTGCCTGTTGCCAGGATGGGCAGTCACTGGGCACAGCGGCACGCCAGTGGCACTGGGGAAGGCAGTGCTGGCAGGAGAGCACTCAGCCAGGCCAGCAGTGAGGACCAGATGTTCCCTGTGGGACATTGCAAGCTGGGATTCCCCGAAGTGCACGTGATGCTCAGAGCTGCTCTTGGCACAGATCCGGAGGGCTGGCCCTCATGTGCACAGGGAGTGCAGCTCTACTCCCTTGCCTGGAGCAGGGCCAAAAAACCTGGCACAGACATGGCTGTGCAGCCCCTTGGCACACACCACTGGCACAGGAACCACGGCTCTCCCCAGTGGGCACTGGCCATCCTATGCTGACTGATTGGAGGGCAGCACCAGGCCCTCCTCAGCCCCCAAATCTCCCCTTGCATCTCCACCACAGGGCCATCAAGGGCACCACTCAGCTGGAGGGTTTGCCACTGCAAGTGCCCCCGGGCTGGTGCTGCCCAGGGAGAGTAGCACAGTGCCCAAAGTAACCCCATCTTCCCCAGGACTGCTCCTCCTCACATCGTTCCTCCTGCATGTGAAAGAAGACCGTGCCAGCCCAACACGGCTGGTCTGTGACAACAGGCTTATCCAGAAGTACATTGTGGAGGCCAAGGACATGGAGAAGAGAGTGGTGAGGATACAATACCCCCCAAAATCAAGGCCAGGAACATGCACAGCTTCTGGTACCTCACCTCAACATCTCCTCTCCCCACTAGGGCCAGTGCGAGGCCCTGCCTGTACTCAGCTGCCCTGCAGTGCTGCCCTTGGTGGACTTCAGCCTCCAACAGTGGAAATCCAAATCGGTGAGAGGGGCTGGGAGGAGGATGCTGGCACTGGCATGCCCTTGGGTTGGCACAAGCACCAGAAATGCTGAACAAAATGCCTGTGGGCATATCTGTTGGCATGGGGAGAGTAGAACACTCCACCCAGACCTAGGGTGGGCACAGGAATGGGTCAGGCCACTCACTATTTGCTCCCCAGAATGAGACCAAGCGGCGGGAGATCTTGTGTGACCTGGCTCTGCTGGTGGGTGCTGCCACAGGGGCCCAGGGCCAGGTGAGCGAGGAGTGTGGGGCCAAGCAGCTGAACCAGCTTTACCGACATGCCAACTCCTTCTTCCTGCTCCTGCAGACCTTCCGCTGGGAGGTAAGGTCTCCCCATGTGAGCCAGACCAGCCTGGCACAGGTGCCAGCTGGGCTGGGTACAGTGGTCACCCCTGTGTCCCACTCTGGCCCCTCAGGCAGGACACTGGGAGCCAAGCTGCTCTCCACACTCCATGGAGCAGACACACATCACCAGCATCTTCCTCACCTACCGGCAGCTGGTGCAGGGCAAGCTGCGCTTCTTCTTCCATGACCTGGCCAAGGTCTTGTGCAAAGAAGGACAGGGGGGCAGCACAGACCCTTCGTGTGGGGCCCCGTGAGGCTGCACACAGGGTTCACCCCCAATCTGATGTTAGAACAATCCTGTTGGACGCTGAGCTGTGCTCTGAGTGCCCAGGAAGATGGCCCAAAGATGCCCACAGGGAAAGGGTTGGGTCCTGTTCCTCGAGTCTTCAGCGACCACTCAGCCCATGAAGGCAAACAGCAACACCCACGTGCTGACGGGCACAGGCCTTGCTCCCATGTGGGCAGGCACCTCTACTGTGAATGCTTTTTAATTAAAGAGCTATTTTTCTAAAGGGCTGTGTGTGTCCTTCTCCCCTGGCCTGGGGCAGGAGCAGCCCCTCTGGGACATGCTGCCAACTCTGCTCAGACCTGCTCCCTCCCGCAGCAGCCACCAGCACTGCAGGGCCCCCCAGGCTGGCCCTGCACAGAGCCTGAGCTGCCACTCCTCACCCTCTGCACCCACCTCCCAGCCTGGCACAATCTGTGCCCAGAGTGGTTGTGGGTGTAGAAGAGCCTGGGCAGGTTTGGACTGCCCATCCTTTGGGAAGTGGCAGGGTCTTCCTTTGTGCCCTGTACAGGTATATCCACTCTCTGCCAGTCTCATCTCTCAGCAAGCAGAGCCAGGTGTAGAAAACATCCCAGTTTAATCAAAACTAAGTCAACCTGCCCCAGGATGGTCCCCAGCCCCAAGGCAGGCAGCTGTCCCAGTCTGGCTTCCCCTGGACAGAGCCAGGGCTGAGCCTGCTGTTGAGCAGGAAGGTGGAGGTGAGGAGATGCCATCAGGCAGGACTGGAGCACCTGGCACTGTCTCCATGACGTCAGGCACCTCTGTCCTTCCAAACAGAGCTGCGGATCCCAGCAGGAGTCTAAAGAGGCTGAGATGAAGAGGGGGACTTCTCCCTCCTCCCCAGCTCCAGAGAGGCTGGGCAGCATGGATGCTGTGGCAGAATTTGGGGTCTCAGACCTCCTGTTTGCTCGCCAGCAGGATGTCTGTGGGGTAGCACACATGAAAAGGTGTGCTAGAAGGCCAACTTCTTCATCAGCAGGTAAACACGAGAATCCACCTCAAACCCGTGCAGGTTGTTTGCATCTCCCTGCAGTCGCATGAGCAGCCCCCCGTAGGACACGTAGGCAGAGCTGGGACAGAAGGAGAGGAGCAGTGAGAGCAGGGAATTCCATGGGAGACCCGAGTCAAGATCCCAGTGCCCCCCATGTCCCCCAGGGCACTGTGTTCTCCCTTCCTGCCAAGAGGCACTCACAGGCGTGTGGCTGCCTCCGTGGAGGTCTCGTCCCCTTCGATCCGGTACACCTTGCCGTACATCACGTACTCAAACTGGTCTGCCCTGCAACAGCATGGCGTGAGGTCAGCAAGGGCTGAAACCCAGCCAGTCCCCCAGCTCAGTCCTCTGGGAGAAGGCATCTCACAGTCACAGAATCAATCAGGTTGGAAAAGGCCTCTCAGATCATTGAGTCCAACCTTTAATCAATCACCACTATGTCAGCTAGACCGTGGCACTGAGCGCCACATCCACTCTTTCCTTAAACACCTCCAAGATATTGACCCCACCACCTCCCTGGGCAGCCCATTCCAATGTTTAATCACCCTTTCTGTGAAGAAATTCCTCCTGATGTCCAACCCAAGACATTCAATCTCAGCACTTCACCTTCTCCCCTGCCCACGCTCACGTGGGTCCCGTACCTGGACGGCCGGTCGTCCGTGGGGTTGTACTCGCCATCATCCAGGGTGCCATCCTCATACAACGTGCTGGCGATGACCAGGCGGAATTTGTCCCCTGGGAAGAGGGCAGAGGAGAGGTGAGAAGGCAAGGGCACAGCCAGAGGAGGAGTGACCACAGCCATAACCCACGGTGGGGGTAATGGGCCACCCTGGCAGGTGTTTGGCTTGTGATGAACAAGCCCTGTCCCTGCTGCCAGTCCTCCACCAGGGCTGTGGGGAACGAGTGAAAAGTCACACTGAATCCTGTGTCTCCCTGTTCACCACATCATGAAGGAGACCAGAACCAGCAAGACACCACTTCAGGTGTTTTCATGGGACACAGCAAGATATTCACAGGGAGAGTCCCAGAGAGCTTGGCTGGACCCTGGGCAGGAACGTGATCCCCAAAGCACGAGTCCCAGTCCTTCTGTGTTTCACTCAGGGCAAGATTATCTTTCCCACCCATTTTGTGTATTTAGCTGCAGGAGTTCATTTCAGGTCTCCCTTCAAGCTTGGCCATCAGCAGGTGAGGCAGTCTCCCCAGACAGCATCTCTGGGGAAGGGGCCAGAGGTGAG
Organism: Scytalopus superciliaris; assembly: GCA_013400415.1. Classification (NCBI taxonomy): domain Eukaryota; kingdom Metazoa; phylum Chordata; class Aves; order Passeriformes; family Rhinocryptidae; genus Scytalopus; species Scytalopus superciliaris. The sequence goes on along the minus strand of VXBX01006119.1, from coordinate 1,145,376 downwards.
CCCAAACACACACAGGGGGGTGAACCAGAACCCTGAACCTCCTGTGGCCTGGGGACAGCACAGGGGCCCAGGAAAGTCTGGGACAGCTCATTTCTGGTTCACAGCAAATTCAGGCTCCCTGAATGATCCTGAGCGCCCCTCCAGCCCCCCCCCCCGGGCTGACCCACTCTGGGCTCTCAGCCCGATGGCTCACCGAGGTCCACGGGGTAGATCTGGATGTTCACGTCCAGGATGAGATCCATCTTGAAGGACTCGCTCTCGCAGTGCAGGCGAGACACTGGGGAGAGCAGCAGAGTCAGGGACCGGGG
>VXBX01006119.1:1094840-1142631 GCA_013400415.1 Scytalopus superciliaris | reverse complement strand
GGGGTTGGGGATGGCCGGGGGGGCCGGGGGTGTAACTGATGGCGTTCGAGATGCCCGGGAGGGTCTGGATGTCCCTGATGGCATCCGGGATGTCCGGAGGGATCCGGCTGGTGCCGGGAGGGTCCGGGTGGGGTCCGGCATGTCACGGAGGGTCCGGGGTGTCCCCGAGGAAATCCGAGATGCCCCGGGGAGGGGGGAAATTCGGAATGCCCCGGGGCGGTCCGGGATGTCCCTGGGTCCGTCCAAGCCGCCCCGCGAAGGGTGCGGGTTGTCCCGGGGGAATGCGGGATGTCGCGGGGGAGGGGGGCCGGGATGACCCGGGGAAGGTCCGGACTGCCCTTCGGAGGGTCCGGGCTGTCCCGCGGGGGTCTCTTTGCCCGCTCCCCACACTCTCGGCGTGGCACAGAGGGGGTCCTCCCGCCGTCCCTGGCGCAGCCCGGCATCGGTGCGATGAGCTGGGCGGACTCAACCAGTGATGGGCCCGGGGGCTGCAGCCCCCACCGGCTCCTTCCCCCTTTCGCGGGGAGGGGCAGACGCGTGACACCGTCACCCGTGTCCTGCCGATGAACCGTGAGGAGAGCAGGGGGGTCTGGCACGGCCGGGGGCTGCTCACACGTCGGGCACCACGGGGTGCTCCATGCCTGGCATCTGGTCGGGAGCCGCCGCCGCGGGTTCAGGAGTTCAGCCCCGATCCCCGAATGCCACCGCCAGCCTGCCGGGACAGATTGCTCCCCGGCTCGGGCAAGATGTGGCAGCGGGGACCCTTCACCCCGCCTGGGCAGGGGGTGCCCGCCCAGCCGCGGCACAGACGGGGCTGGCACCGGGGCCGGTGGGGCGGGGAGGTGTCCCGGTGTGACAGGGACTGGGGAGGGCGGGTGGCACACCGCCCTGTGTGCAGAACGTGCCAGCAGCTCGCCGGGGACCACGAGGCCGTGAGTGGGGACATCTGTGAGACATCTAAGGTCCCTGTGTGTGGCACTGATGCCTTCAGCGAGGTGGGGCATAGCCCACGCTGTCCCCGGGAGCCGGACATCTCCAGGTGGTGGTCCGGGGTGGTACCCAGAGCCGAGGTGTCCCGGTATCCGCACCAGGATGCTTGTCACAAGATGCCCGTTGTCCCCAGACTCGCAGAGGTGTGACCTCCCCACAGCGTGTCCCCTCCGTGACACGGTGTCACGGCATCCCCAGGCATGCCTTGGGCGCAGGCGGCGGAACGGGGCAGTGTGGCGACACAGCGGGGACACTGTCTTGACGGGGGTGCTGCTGCGAGGGGGATGGTGGCCTACTGGGGGGGTGAGAACGGTTCACGGCAGGGTCACCCCGCGGCGGTGGCACTCAGCACGGACAGTCTTTAATGCGCTGGGACGTAACCTCGGCTCTTTCTAATCATCGCTTGGGCGGCTGATCCCCCCCACGCCTCACAGCCCACTCCCTACTCTGCTCACCCAGGCTCGGGGCAGAGGCACAAACCTCCCTGCCAAAATGTGGGGGCCACGGACAGGCACAGAGCCTGGTGCAAAACCTGGGGTGTGGACCCCTCACCCCGGGCTCCCTGTTCCGNGAACATGGCAGCGTGTGCCGGTGCCAGAGCAGTTCTACTCGTCAGGCTCACCAGTCTGACCAGTTGCCCCATCCCTAGGATGCCAGCCTACAGGGATGTGGACCAGCCAGGCGGGGAGCAGCCAGCTGGGGCAGAGTGGTGTGGGGTCCAGGGCTGTTTTTCAGAGAGGGGTCCATGTGCCAGCCCCCACTGTGCTCAGGGGTACCCCTGGGAGCCTAGTGTGATTCAGGCTGAGGGAGCCCTGGCACAGCTGTGCTCCCTGCTTGGATGCTCTCAGGGCCACTGCAGGGTGACACAAAGGGCTAATCCCACCTGGCTGTCTCTACCTGCCCCTGCTGAGAGCTGGCACACTCAGTGCAGGCTGTCAGGCAGATGAGATTGTGCTCACCAGCCGGTGGGTGAGGCAGCCCCCGGGGGTGCTGCTACCCACCGACCCTGCCAGCCGGCACTGCCGTCTGCCCCCCTGCCCTTGTGGGACCGGGTCACACCTGAGCCCCGACCCTGGGCATGAGTGGGCATGGCCCCACACGGGGGCCATGGGCACACAGCCCCTGCAGGGCCAGCTGGGGAAAAGGGGAGGGCAAGTTTCCAGGTGCCCTCCAGATGCCACAGGATTGGAGTGGCAGTAGGAGCCTGGCAAAGCCGTGAACCTCCTGGCCGCTGGCTGTGCAGCAAGGCCATGGTGCCAAGACCCTTCTTTGGCTACAAGCCCCCTCCTTGGTCCCATGCGTGAGCAGCCTGTGGGGCAGGATAGGCCAGGGCAGGGCTGGCCCTGATGTAAATCTGGCCAGGGCTGGCAGAAGATGGGGCATCCTGCTTCTCCCTGCACTCCATCTCCATCTGCCCTGGCTCTGACGCCTGCCTTCTGCCTTGCTGACCCCATGCCATGTGCCATGCCATGCCATGCCATGCTATGCCGCAGGAGTGTGGGTGGCCAGAGGGACTCACGTGCCCAGCTAATGCCAGCCTCATGCTGCTAGGGGCAAACAGACGGGCCTGGCGCAGGTGCTGGGGGGTTGGCACTGCTTTTGGTGCCGTTGCCGGGGAGCGCCTGTTTGCCAGGCAGGTGCCTGGCGTTGCCTCCTTATCTAGGATTAAACAAACCGTTCTCAAATCCGGTGCCCTGCTTTTGGGGTGCTGCCCCTGTGCCCGTGGGACCAGCCCTTCCCTTCCTCGTGCCCCCTCCATGCCTGCTGCCCTTCCCCCATGCTGGGCTGTGTAGGGCACCCAGTCCATGAGTCCCTGGGATGAAGAGCCCACCAAATACTGAACCCCAGTCCCCTTGCTCTGGTCATGTAGTAGCCCCCAGGGTCTCTGCTCAAGGCAGGCCAGATCTCCAAAGCAAGGCACAGAGTGGGACCATCTCTGCTTCCGCCTCGGGGCATCCCCAAAAACATCCCAGCACTAAACGGGACCCACGGAGGGGGGGAGAGGGTGTCCTCTTGTCCTGCCTTGAGCCGGGAGGTGCCCATGCCCTCAGTGTGACAGATCCTGGCAGCCCTAGTGCCCCTGGTGCCAGGCTGCCCTGAGCGGGGATACAGCCTCCCTGCCTCGTTAGCCGCTTGTCTGTTATCTCCTGCCGATAAATTATACAACACAAGCGCCTTTGAAAGACGGCCAGGCCTCCATCCGGTGGGGCAGCCTTTGGGGGCCCCACATCAGCCAGCCTGGGCTGCTACTAGCTGCCTTTCCTGGGGAGAGGGACAGGGGACAGGGCTTGGGGCACTGCCTTGGTAGCAGTGAGCTGGTGACAGGCTCCTGGGCTGTAATACGGACCCAAAGGCAAAGCAGAGGAGCAACGGGTTGAAAAACGTGCCTGCACCCCTGCCACCCATCCCTGCCTGCACTTCTGCCTGTGCCCCTTCACTCCTTGCTCACATCCGCATATTCCCTGCCCAGTTTGGGGTGTGGGGTGGCAGTGCTGCCCGGGCAGGCGGCCGGTGCTTCAGAGGCAGCAGCGATGCCTGTAATCTGCCGGCACAAAGGAGCCGAAGTGCCGCCACCGTTATGGAAGCAAACAAGGTGAGGCTGGGAAGGTGAGTAACCACCAGCACTTGTGAGCACCTGCCGCAGTGGCATCACTGCCCATCCCAGTGGGGCAAGGGGCAGCGGGGCACTGTCCCCAAGCCCAGGTACGGGGGTTCCACCCGTGCACCCCGATGCCAGGAAGTCAGGGTGGGCTGCCCAGGGCAGCTCCTCCAACCCGTGCGTGGTGCACATGTGTGTGCGCTCCTGTGCTCTCCCACCAGCTCTGAGGGTGCCCCCATGGGGTGCAGCAATGTGGCCTCCGGGTGCCCATCCCTGCACCCTACTGGGCTGGTCCCCACCTGGGCTGGGGGTCAGGAAGGAAGAGATGAAGCCGAAATTAAGCTGTTAATGAGCCCGTCTGTCACCAGGCCACCAATTACCCGGGCTGGGAACGAGGAGATGATGGAGCGTGACTGGGGGAGGGGAGGAGGATGTCGGGGTCTGCAGCATGGGGGCAGCTGGGGGGTGTCACCATGTCTGGGCAGCTTCCTCATCACCAGCTGCCATCAGCCACCCCAGGGACTGCCAGACAAGTCCTGTGGGGTGGGAGACTGGGGGAACCAAGGGTCACATCCATAGCAGAAATCCCAAGGGATCTGAGAAGGGATTAGAACCTTCTTTCCCCTCACTGAGGTCCTGGGTGAAAAAATTGGCTTCTGGGGAAATCGATCCCAACCACTGTCCCTGGCTGGCACAGACATTGCCATCAGTGCTGTGAGCTGGCTGTTCTCTGCACTCAGGGCATGGAGGGACATGTGCCTACAAGGAGAAGAGTGAGTGACTGCACCCTGGGTGTGCTCCCAGACGCTCCGGCTGTTCCCAGCCCTGGGAAGGGGTACAGCAAGGAAGGGGGCTTATAGCCCTCCCCCCACTTTGCCCTGCTAAAGTCTGCTGTGATACAAGGCAGAGGCCTCTGTCCTTGTCCCCAGCTGGGATAGGCCAGGACAGCCAAATTCCTCCAGGCTGATGCTGATGTCAGTTTTTCCGCGACACCTCTCGGAGAGGGGCCGGGTGTCTGTCCGGGCTGGCAGAGGGACAGGCCATCTCCCCAGCTGTCATCACTCCCCCCTGTGCCCACAATGGCCCTTAGCAGCACCAGGCCCTGGGAGGGACCTGGGGACTGCTGAAGGCTCGGCTGGGAGCCTGCAGGAGTGGGTTCCTGCTTCTTAATGATGGCAAAGGGCTCCATGATGGACACTGGCAGCTGCCCGCCATGCCCCTGCCACACCCACCGAGCTGGAGGGTGGGCTGGGGTGGAAGCTGTGGGATTTTGCTAGGTTTGGAATTAACTTAACGGCTTTGGAAGACAAACAGATTAGGGAGCTGCAGGGATTGGGGTGAGGATCAGTTAAATTGGAAGCAGAGGTGGGCGGCAGCAACCTGCCCAAACCCTGCTACTCACTGCCCAAACCCCCAACTCATCCCCATCCCTGCATCACCCAAGCACAGGGTGTCTCCATGGGATCCTCACAGTCCCCTCCCATGGCCAGGCTGGTGATGGGGCTGCTCAGGGCAGACTCTCCTCTCCAGCCTGGGTCTTGGCCGCATATCAGCAACCTCTGGGCGTTGCTGCCTTCCCTTTCCTTGCCCTTCCTTTTCCCACTCTCTGTGCCCCTCTCTCTGCCTTCCCTTTCCCCAACACCCCACATCACCAGCATCCCCACTGCATCCTGGTCATGTCCCCTTGCACTTCTCCTCACATGCCATGAGGCCACGATGCCAAAATAAGCAGTCCCAAAACAGACTTCCTCCTAGGACCTGATAAATCTCAGCAAAGCACAGACTCACAGGGTCAGTCCTGCAGCCTGTTTTGCTGGCAGGATGCTCTGCCCCATCTCCATGTGTCTCCCTTGATGTCCCAGGAGGGTTTGGGGCTGCTCTGCCGCCCCGATGGTATGGGGTCCCAGGGGCAGCCCTGCTCACTGAGAATTGGATCACCAGTAATGAGCAATATCTGGCTATGGGTTCTAGGGACAGAGAAGACAGGGGGACAGCTCTGCCCCCCTCCAGCAGCCCAGGCACATCTTTGGGGACATTGGGCAACACCAGACTGACAAGCTTCACTACCCATTTTGGGGTGACACCCCTATGGAAGACCCCCAGTGCTATTCATGACCCGAGTCTGGCATGTCTCAGCTAGGATTTGATGGTGCAGTGGGGAGAGAGTGCCTGGCCTGGGGATCCCCGAGGAGGAGGGGGCCGTGGTGAGGAAGGCTGGGTGTGCAGGACAGCCTCCTGCTGCAGCGGCCCTCCCAGCCCCCCACCCGTCCNATTAACTGTTTCCTCTTTTATTATGGGATAAATTATTAATTGTTCAGTGCGAGGAAGAAAGGAAAGAGAAATCCTGATGGAGAACCCGCAGGCTCTGGGGAAGGCGGCGGGCAGGGGTTGGCACAGCCTGGGGCAGGGGGTGGGCAGTGGGGATTTGGAATCTCTAGGGTAGATGCAGCCCCTTGCAGTGCCACAAACTCCCAGCTGTCCTCCTGAAAAAGGGGGGCAATGTGGAATGCAGGAGGTGCTCTGGGAGTGGGTCAGGGGTGGGCTGTCGGCACCTGGCCTCTGTCAGCAGCCAAGGAAAGTAACCCAGACAGACAGAGCAACAGCGGGGCTGGGCATGGGACCCAGACATCTGGGTTTCCAAGCCCCTTGCTCAGAGACCCCCAATACCTTCTACCTGCCCTCTTTGACCCCTGTGGGCCAAGAATGGACACACTCTCTGCAGTTCTTGCTGGGGGGGTCAGCCCCATCCTGACCCCCCCAGCTCCCCAGTCCCTGGCCTCCCTGAAATATTCATGGCCTGCAATGACGAGCTAATTTAATTGCCCTGATGAGAAGCTGAATAATTTAGGTTCTTTTGGAGCAGGTCAGGAGACATCATTAGCAGCTGATCTTGGAGGAGGGAGGGGTAGGGCTGAGCCCTCATGTTGCTGCTTCGGGACACCAGGTGGGCAGTAGGGACCCAAAAGCATCCCCATCCTGGAATCCCCATGGCTGGCTGGCACATGATGAGCTCTGAAGTATCAAGCCCTCTGACCATCCTAACCCTACCCCCTGGCACTGTGGGGTCGGAAGGTGCCCCAACCCAGCATGTTGTGGCTCCCATGGTCCTGAGGCTCTGGGGGGCTCCAAGGCACAGCCTCCCTCCATCCCCTCATTGTTGCTCTGGTTTGCTGCCAGCAGCAATGGCTGGGATGAAATACGGCTGGGAGAAGGGGCCAGCGCGCTCCGGATTCCTGAGATAAGGGGGACAGGCGGGACAGGGACCTTTATTTACATTTTTTCCTGGAAATTTCAGCCTCTCTCTCTCTGGTGAGACTCCATCTGGCTGCCATGCAGATAAGAGGGGCTTGTGAGGGGGCTGTTGGAGTTCAAGATGCATTTCAGGGGGCTTATTTTCCTCCCAGCCCTGACGCTCGCCCCAGTCCCTGTACCCTGTGTGAGTGGGGAGCACAGCTGAACAGTAAGACGGGGCTCAGGACTGGCTCCTTCCCCATGAAACTCGTTGTTTCTTCCTCTCCACTGGTATGATGGAGATCTGGGAGGCCTGATCCACCACATCCCCTCACCCCCGGTGTCAAGGGGAAGCGGTGTCTCCTGCTGGCTGGGCCCCACCTTGGTGGGAAAGGCACAGCCCGGGATAACACTGTTGTGATGGTCATGCCAGGAAATTTCGGGCCAGAGGCCAGGGCAAGGGCTGCAGCCGTCTGCCCGATAACGCCTGGATTTCCTCTCGGCACTGCCCAGTGTCCGGCTGGTGGGGAGGGCTGTGGTGTGGGGGCTGCTCAGCAGCAGCCCCTTGTACCCTGGCTGGAACAGCCTCAGCAGCCCCTTGGCCCTGAGTACCACAGTGAAGCCCTGTGGGGGTCTGGCACTCCAGCAGTGGCGGGGGTCCCAGGCTGTGCCCCTCGCAGTACTGGGAGTATCCCTGTCCCAGGAAGGGATGGGTGAATGAGATGGGATGCTGCAACCTGCAGGTGCCTTCTGCACGTGAAGCCCTCGGGGTCTTGTCCCCACTGCCCCCATGGGGGCAGCCAGGGAGGCTCCCCGGGAGGTCCAGTGTTACTGGGGTGGGGGACAGAGCCAGGACCCACTGCAGCCACCCCTGTTGCCAGATTTGTGGGGGCACAGCACACGCACACCTTTGCACACACAGACACTGAAATAGACACACACAACTACACGTGGCACTGACATCCCACACACGGACACAGACACTACAGCTCCTCCTCCACGTGCTCAGACATACACATGTCTGCACATGTGTGCACGTACCTCCATGTTTGCACACACATGCACATATACACCGACACATGTACACAAACACATGCAGATGTGCACACGCACATGCACATCAGCAGGCAAGCGAGTGTGCACACACAGGCACTCATGCACGTGCAGGCACACACCCGAATCCACACATGCACACACACATGCACACGCACGGGTGGTCCCCGTGCACGAACACACCCTGTAAGTGCACACACACAAATACACACAAACTCAGACACACAAACACAGTCTCCCTCTCCTGCCTGCACGTGTGCTGCCTGCCCAAGGTGCCGGTGGTTGCTCCCCATGCAGCCGCTGCCCCCTGGCCGCGCTCGGCAGTTTAAGATCGAGGAGGAATTTTAAATGCATTGACCCCTGACCCATCCCTGCCTGCGAGGGGAAGCCAGACCCCCGGCTGCCCCCAGCCGGATGGGGATGGGGGGGCCACAGGGGCTGGTGAGCCCTCAAAGCAAGGAGGAGGGCAAGGGGGGCACCCTGCCTCAACCCCCCTTTCTCTGCACCCCATGTGCCTCCTGCCTTGGGGAGCACCAAGAAGGGTGATTCCAAATCCTCGCTGCCTGCAGCACTCATGGCTTGGGGATGCCACAGCTGTGTGCCCCACACCAGGGAGAGTCTGTGGGAGCGAGATGCCCCTGCCATGCCCTTTGCTAGGGGGCCCCGGGCCCCCTACCCTGCTCCTGCCCAGCTCCTGGCATCCTTGCCTCCTGCGCAGAGGGGCTGCGGTGATGGCAGTGTAATTAAAAACGCAATTAAGCGCTGCCACTTAGCAGAAAAGTCATACAGTTTGGGGATAATTATCTGACAATATAACAAGTTGCCCAACATTAATCAGGCGCTGATCTGCTCCGGCAGCTGTGCTCCCTGCTCCGGCCGAGCTCTTAATGGCATCCTTTAGGAGACAGCAATAAATCAGGCCCTTACGGGGCCTCGGGGGCAGAACGTTGTCCCCTTCCTGCGTTTGGGGGTTTCTGGGGTGCCAAAGCAGCAGAGTCCCTGCCCAGCCCTAGGGTGCTTCTCTCCTGTCTGAGAGTGCCAAAAGCTGCCCAGGGCAATGGGGACAGTCCCAGGGGATCAGCCCTCACCCTAAGCTGAAGGGATAGTGGGGCATCCCTGAAAGGGGACCTGCTGAGGGGGGATGGGTCTGCCCAGGGGAGATGCCCCACTCTTCTCTGACAAGGGGTATCCACATCCTCTCCAAGGATGGCACAGGGATCTCAGATAGTTGGGGAACATGGGGTGGGAGAGGGCACACTGGCTCTCAAACCCAACATTGATGTGGGGTATTAATGAGTATTTATGGCTTGTGTTTGTCAGTGTTAAAGAAGCCCTTGTGCTGTAACAGTATTAACTCTGAAGCAGAGGCAGGTCCTCACAGTGCATCGCCCCAGCATTGCCCAGGGACTGTTCCCACACCAGGACAGACTCAGGCATTGCCCCATCATAGCTGCCCTCCTAATGCTGTTCCCTGGTTTGGATGCTGAGGGACCCCGTGCCACAGGGATCCCTCGATGTCACATCTCCCTGACCTGGAGATCAGTACTTTTGTCCCCCTTCCCCAGATTTGCCTCCACAGCCAATGGTTTGGCTGAACTCGTTTGCAGCACGTTCCTCCCACACTGCTTTGCCACAGCCCCGAGCTCTGCCTGTCTCTGTCCCCATCTCTGTCCCAGCCTGTCCATTTCGGAGGGGGAAGCACAGCCCTGTACAGCTCTGACTTCTAAGGACCGGAGATAAAAGCAGAGCTCATCGCCTTTGTTTGGACCCCGGCCCGGAGTGGGCTGGGGAGGGGGAACCCACCAGAAAGAAACCAGAAGCTTAACACATTCACTTCGCCCCTAATTTGCCGGTTCTGCCACAAAATCCCATTACAAAGGGCTTAGCGCTGCGCCCAGGAAGAGGTCACCGCCGGGGGCCCCCGAGGAGATTTTCCAGCCACAAAAAGCTCGAGAAAAGAGCAACCCCATCTCCCCTGAGCGCTTCCCGGCACTGCGAGGGATGGGCACTCTATCTTGGGGTCCCCGGTCCCCTGCCCGTTCCCTCCATCCCGCACCTGGCAGCAGGGGAGAGCAGTTGCAGAGGCGCAGCTGGGTCAATTCACCTTTATGACTCCCAAAACAAATAAAATGCGGATTGGCATTGATTCGCAGGTGTTGAGCAGGGCCATAAAATACCAGTTTCAGCAAACGGTGCTGCTGGAGAGCCAGCTGCACTGGGCTGGGTCCCTGCAGTGTGGTGGCTGTGGTGGCCTCCCAAAACGCATTGGAGGTGATCCGGTGACGCCACAACTCAGTGCACAGAGAGGGTATTGGGAGCTGTGGGGAGCCCAGAGCCGCTCATGGTACCCCTGTGCCACAGGGACTGGCTGTACCAGACTGGGCAGAGCAGCCTGCCAGCCCTGGGGACCCTGTTCTGCTGGGGTAGAGGGATTTGGGGGACCCTGAGGGCAGGCAGTGTGAGTGGAGGTGTAAAAAGGGCAGAGTGGGCACACAAAGCTGGAGCTGGCAGTGGGTGGCTGGGTGTGCACTAGAGGGTACATCCATGCAGCTGTGTGTGAGGGAAGCACACACACCCCCTTGAGTGTGGCAGCCTGGGCATGAGCAGCCACACACACCTGTACAAATGTGCACAGACCCTCGGACCCTCGGTGGGACCAGAACAGCTCACCAACCACTGCAGGGGGCAGTGGCACACACAACAGCTCCACACAGCAGGATGGGGGCATGAACCCCCGGGATGGGGACAGTGCCGGGCTGGGGCACAGCTGTGTGCTTGGCACTGCTGCTCCATGCTGGTGGAGCGGGGAGCAAGGCCCGTCGGCGCTGAAAGGAGCGGGGCGAGAGCCCGGGCGGGATGGAAATGAGCCCCCAGGGGTCCGCACAGCACAAAGGCGCCTGCTGGGGTGGGCCGAGACCTTCCCAGCCCCTCGCCACAATGTTTGCAAATACCAAAGGCCACTTATGGTGGGGCCGCCAGCAGGGAGGGCCAGGGGGGCTCCCGGCATCCCCCTCTGGCTGGGGGCTCCTCGACCCCCGCAGTGCCCCATGGATGCCCCGTGGCACCTCAGATGGTGGGGCAAGGCAGGCAGGGGCTGGTCATTGCCTTTGTTGGCATCCCTGGTGCGGGAGCCAGGGGAGCAAGGAGTATTGGGGAGGAATGTCCCCACTCAATGCCCACCACGCTGGGGCTGACAGCCCTGAAATCAGGCTGTCACATCCCGTCTGGGCAGCCCTTCACCTCCATTTGTGGGGGCTTGTTTGGCTCCCGTCTCACTCAGCCAACACAAACAGCACTTAACCCTCTGGCTCCCACCGGCCCAGGGTGGGGGTCTACCAGCCCCAGGCAGAGCACTGAGCACCGGGATGTGCCACCGCCATCCTGCTGCAGCATCCATAGGAAGGAGGTGAGATACCCCAAGGTGCCAGGTCCCTTGGAAGGGAAGTTTAGGGTCCCCAGGAGCCCCACCCTCACCTACAGCCCCCAACACACAATCTGAGCTAGGACCTGCTGCCCTCCCTGGGATGATGGGGCTCATGCCAACACCTCTCACACCTCACACCCTTCCACCACTGCCTCCCTCCAGTCCCCACAGCCACCCCGAGATCCCTTCCCCCCGCACCATGGGGACACCCACCCCGCAGCAGCCCCGGCCACCGATGAAAGAGGGAGCAGGAGCCTTTCCTTTGACACAATTAAGCAGCCCTGGGTCCCAGCGCCTCGGCTCGCCGCAGTGTGTTAAATTAATGTAGCAGAAAAAATCATTATGCGGGGACACAGATGGAAGTGACCAAGCAGAAAATGCGATGTGCAGCGGCGGAGGACCCCTCTTACCCGTGTAAACACCACAGGGAAGAACAGGTTTCCCAGCTCCCAGGCAAGGAGGTGACCGCAGCCTGCCAAGAGGCTTCCCCCCCTCCCCACTGCCACCGGGGCAGATACTGGATGGAGCCAAACATGGGGGTCCTGTGGGTTGGTGAGGGAGTAAATGTTGGGAGCCCCTGGGCAGCAGCTACCCTGGGTGTGAGGGCTGGCCAGCAAGCTGGGCAGTGCGTGTGGCCAGGCCGCTGCTCACAATTACCATGTCATTATGTGCCTGCACAGCCATGGCTAACGGAGCAGAAAAGCAGCCCCTGCTCAACACCCATGGGGAACAGGGTGAGGAGGCCCCAGGGGAACATGCAGATACATGCGTGCATGCACCCATACATGCACCCAGCACATGTCCCCATGGGTGGGGGGTCATTCCTCGAGTGCCCCCAACACTGGGGACCTTCTCCCTGAGTGCATGTTTCAGTTTTGTCAACCTTTGCAGCCCCAAGGGACCTGCACTCACACTGGAGACCCTCTCAGTCCCCAAAGGATCTGTCCTGGAGAGGGCTTCTGCTCCCCCAGCAGACAAGCCCAAGGCAGCCAAGGTCCTGGGCCTTGGCTCATCAAACACTGAGAGCTGCAGGACTGTTCCTCTAGACTTTGCACATTAGTAGTCCCAAATACTGGACAAATGGTTTCCACACCAGGACCAGTATGGGGCACAGCAAGATGGAGAGTTGAATGGAGGGGTGCTGAGCACAGGGGAGACCTGGGGTCTGATGTCACCAAGGCAAACTCTCCTGTCCCTCTTTCATGGGTCCCACCTGCTGCTTGGACAGGAGCTGGAGCCTCCCCATTTGAACCCACAGCTGTTTGGGGTGTAGGGGTGTGGGGTTAGGACTGGCCCTGTGTGTGTGGGAGGCTCCCATTGCCCCTGGGGATCCTTAGACAGCCCAGCTCTTCTCCTGGCTAACCTTATACCCCACGGCCTCCTCCAGCCTGGATTTTACTCAGCTGACTAACTCCTGGCAAATGAGGACTAATTTACACACTTGCCCTTGTTTCCCAGGAGCTCCTAGGTGTCAGTGTTTGGGCACTTCCCATGCCACCTCCCTCTGGGATGGCAGGACACGAGGATGGATGGAGGGTCAAGGGGGTGACTGTGGGCTGGCTGGGGTTATCGTACTGGGGTGGTGTGGGATGATAACCAGAGCTCTCTCCTGTCAACACCATGGGGTGTGAGAGCAGGATGGGGACAGGGACCGTCCCCAGGTCTCTGTCCCCCATGTTGGGGATGCCTTGGGATGGCGGGTACCTGCTCCCTGCTGCCTCTCTATCTGGCTTTGTTTCCACTGGACTGTGTTCCCACCAGCCCAATATTCATGTGGGCCCCTTCCCTCCCCGGGGGGGTGCTAATCCCCCCCGAAACGGGCCAGGGATTGTTGACCGAGCTGCCATATCCCTTGAACAAGCAAGCCTGGGCCCCGCAGCTGCCGCTGGATTAAGAGTCACCCTTTCGCTGCCACAGCCCCTGTGCCAGAGCCCATGGCCCCCCCAGTATGCTCAGCCCCCCAGCCACGATGGGAGGGGCAGCCAGCTGGACGCCAAGGAGATGGTCGTTTGGGGGCATTCCTGCAGTCAAAGCTGACAGGTTTAGTGCTGCTCTGCCAGCACCCAAGATGCCTGACCCCCCGGGTCTGGCTTGTGATGGCAGTGCCTGGGAAGGAGGGGCAGGAGCACACAGGAATGAGCCTCAGGGGGGCATGCCAGTAGGGTGGCACTGGCACCACTGCCTGCCCAGTCGGTCCCCTTCCTGCTGCCACAAGCCATGGCATGGGCAGAGCCACATGTAACAATGGCAGAGGGTGAGGAGCAACTCTCACGCTCCAGAATTGTGGGTCATCGGAATTACATTAATTAGTGTGTGCTAATGGCATCTAATTAACACTCAGCAGTGCTGATGCAGAGCTTGCTAAGCCGGGCACCTGACCCCTGTCCTGCTGCCTCAGTTTACCCAGCTGCAGCACTGGGGAACCTGGCTCTCTGTGAAGCCAAGGGACATCAAACCAACAGGGAAATACCGCAGGGAGAGGGGACCAGCTGCAGGCTTGTTATCAGGGCCAGTCCTGCCAAGTGCCCCCATCCGGGGCAGCCTCTGGCTATCTCATTATCTCAAGAGCTTGTTCCAGGTCGGGGTGGACATGTCTGCACACAGAAGTAGGTGTTGCTGGATGCTCAAGCCAGGGTGGCTTGACTGTACCCAGGGGTGTCTTGGGGTGAATAAAAAAGAGTGGGAAGGGCAGAGTACCCTTGTTCTGCCTGCTCCTGTTGCAGGGAGGATGGTGGGTCTGCTTTTTGTAGGGAGAAAGAGGCATCCATGGGTGCTATTTGTACCTGGAGAGGTTAAAAAAACACCTTTTGGCTCCACTGACAAGCCCCCAGAGCCCCACAGCAACCTTCATCCCAGCTAGGTGCACAGGGCAGATAAAGGATCCTCAAGGGTCCCTAAGGAGCTGGCTGAGATGCTTGCTGTCCTCAGAGCACATTTTTGGTGGCAAGCACCTTGTCTCTTCCTTGCAGAGACTCCTGAGCCCTGCAGCAGCCTCAGCAGTGGTGCCAGACACATGCTATTACGGGGTGTTAAGAGGAAAAGCCCTTTACCCACACTGTGCCCATCCTAGCCTCTCCTGGAGAGTTTCTGCCTCCAGGTGACATGTGACCTTTGCTGGGGACACCAGCTTGAGAACAAGGCCTCCTGCCAAAGCAGCTGGTGTAATGGGTGCCATTCCCTGGAGGGTGGGCTTTACCCCCCCTCAGTGCTGTGGGAATATCTGGAGACTGTGGCCAGCAGCCCATCCTGCCTCCATGGGACACAGAGGGTTCCCCAGCACCAGCATTTAGGGGCATTTTGTGGCCAGCCTCATCTGGGCAAGGGGATAGTGCAGGGGAAAAGGCTACTTCAGGAATTTCAAACCCCGGCACAAGCTGTCCTGCCTTCAATGCAGGCAGCGAGTGTGAAGTTAAGAGATAAAGAGGGAATTAGAAGATAAAGTCTGCGTAATCCCAGTTGCTCTATGCAATTAAAATGAGCTTCACCCCACTGTAATTGGATGGAAGCTGCCTGCCAGCGTCAGCGTGACCGGGAGCGCTGGGCGAGCAGGCGCGGAGGATTCACCGCACCGAGCACGGAGACTTATCTCCCCGCCAGAAAAACTGAGAGGGCAGCAGCACAGAGAGCGGGAGTTAATGAGATGAAAATGGAAAGCCTGGCACAAAGGATTAGCTCCCGGCCGGCTCTGCTGCTGAAATCCCAAGGTTCCCTGGGAAGGCTTTCCTTGCATCATGGATGCATCCTGCCTGGGCCTGCTTTGCTGAGGAGGGATGTGCTTGGAGCAGGAAAATCTGTCTCTTCTTCACTGCTTTGACCACTCAGCTGGGACCGGGCTGTCCCAGCCACCGGCTCCACCTGCTCCATCACAGCAGTGCCCCAGCGCCCAGTCTCCCTCCAGAAGGTCCCTGCACAAGACAATCCCTAACAGCATTTACAGCTGTCGGTATTAAGCAAAAATGAAAAACCCCAAGTGCAGATTAAAAGGACACTGATGGAATGCCAGGAGATGAATTACAGCCCTAATAAACCACTGCCTTCTGCTGGGGGTGGGCGACAGGGGGGTTTATGAGGCTATTTAAACTTCACTGTCAGAAAGGTGTATTAAAGTCATAAAGGTCTCGTTGCCTCTCCTGTCCCCTGAATGCCAGAGCATGGCTGTGGTCATAAATCCACCTGCTCACAGCCTGGGGCGAGGGGCCCAAAGCCCCTTGTCCCTGGGAAAAGCCAGGAAGAGCAGTGAGGCCTCCTTGGCTGGGGTCTTGGAGGGTGACGTCAGCCCTGGCGTGAGATAAATGCCGACCGTGGGCCGGCAGGGACGGGATTATCTCGGCGCGGAGGCTGGGACGTGCCTCGTCCATCACCCACCGCCCACCCGCCGGGAGCGTGTGAACAGGAGCCTACAACCCTGGTGCCAGTGCATCCTGTCCCCAGCCTGCCACCTGGGCCCAAGGGGACAATGGCTGGGACCACAGCACAGCTGGTGGCACCATCTCAGAGACAGCCTCTGCCCCATACCGAGCCCCCAGATGTTCTGTGCTGCAGTTCCATCACCCAGCTCCTTGTCCCCATGAGTCCCAGAGCTGGGGGTGTCACGGACTGACTCTTTTCATCGCCCTGCCTGGCTCTCCCCAGTCTCTGTGTGGCCCTGCAGGTTTGTTTGCACAGGGCTGATGACGCTGGCTCACACACCCCAGCACTCCTGCTCCGGTGCTCCT
This sequence comes from Scytalopus superciliaris, assembly GCA_013400415.1. Taxonomy (NCBI): domain Eukaryota; kingdom Metazoa; phylum Chordata; class Aves; order Passeriformes; family Rhinocryptidae; genus Scytalopus; species Scytalopus superciliaris. The sequence continues at coordinate 1,126,619 of VXBX01006119.1, read as the reverse complement.
GCCCCAGGCTTGGCTCATCCTCCTGCTCCCCTTCCTGTAGGGCTTGGCTGTGAATGGAAACATCCGCCACCTCCGTGGAGTTTTTGCCTCCCTCCTCTCCATCACTGCCTCCCTTGGGGTCCTTCTGTGCCATGGTATTGGATGGGGTCAGGCACAGGGACAGGAACAGGAATAGACACAGGGACAGGAATGGGGATGCTGCTGGAAGGTGCTTTCCAGCATAAACCACTCAGCACTGCTTGACTCACTGCCCCAGGGATGGGTCATGGTTTCAGCTTTGTCCTCTCGGGGTGCAGTCCTGGGTCTCCACCTGAATGACAATGGGGACAGAGGGAAGGGGGAAACTACACCAGGGAGGTGGCAGAGGTTGAGACACCTTGGGAGGTGGTGATATGAGGCACCTTTTATTCCAGGCACCAGCGTGGGGCTGCTGGGGTGGCAGGGATATGCTGGGGGTTGATGAGGCTGGCTGGGGAACCCTAAGAGCAGGCAGGACCCAATGGGGGGATTTAAGGGTGGGTGACAGCTGCCTCTCCCCTCAGTATGCTTTGCTAGGAGCCACTCGCCCCACTCCACTGCCCCAGTTTGGGGGCCCTTGCTTCTTGCTGCTTCCCATGCAGGCTCATTAGCGAGTTCAGAGCGAAAAAAACCATTAATGGCACGAAATGACTTCAGGCTGCAGCACAGGGAGCAGAGATTGGAGCCCAAACCCTCACACAGTGTGAGAGTGGTGACTGCTGCTTTTTCTTTTCCCTTTGAACTTCCCCAGTTGCCTGGAGCTGTGGTTCCCCCGAGCACGGACCAGGGCATCTGGGATGGTGGGACACAGCAGGGTATGGTACCCTTACACTCCCACCCACTGCTGCACCTACCCCCTCCCTGGCTGCAGCTCAGCCAGCCCGGCTTCAGGGCAGTGCCCAGCTCCGCAGCATCACTCTGGAGTGCCTGGCTCTTGCAACAGGATGGGTCATCAGAGTTTTGGTTTTGCCAGGCTCCTGATCATGCCATCCCCAGGGGAAGGTGTTGGGAGGGGGTGCTGCCATGGGCCGGCAAGCACCGAGCTGGTGGCAAAGCCAGCATGCAGGGAGGTGGCCGGGGGCCCTCTGTGACTCAATCTGCCGTGGAGGAGGCAGAGGTGGGGTAGCGATACCAGAGCTAAAAAAAACCTGGCCGAGCACGTGGGAGAGGAAATTTCTCATTAGCCAGAAATGTGTGGCTGAACCAGTCTGACACCCGGCGCGGCCCCCGGCCCCGGCAGCGATACTGGCCCCAGCTCAGAGGGAGATCAAAGTGGCAGAGGGGCAACAAGGGGGCTCAGTTGGGCTGTGGTTGTGGGGGGGTCATGGGGCAGGGCAAAGGGATCCCCTCACGTAATGATGCCAGGTTGGGTGGCAGGAGGGTCTGGGTGGGCAGTGGCATGGGTGATGCTGCTCTGTGGGGTGTGGGCAGCAATATCTGTGATACCCCAGGGATGGGCAGGGGTGATGGTTAGAGAAACCCAGGCAAGGCAAGTTGGCAGGGACCAGGGCATCTCCACCTATTGCTCCTGTCCATGCAGTAGTCCTTTGGTCCTCTCATTCCCAAAGGAGCTAACGTTTCCATCTGGGGCAGCTGTTGGTGGCAACCCCAGATCTACCAGTAAGGCTACCATTGCTTTCCATCTGATTTTCTCCTCCAGACCCAGCTTTTTCCAGACCACACTGGGTAAAGGCATTGCCCTGGTCTTGTTAAATAACCCAAAGCTGCTTTTGGCCTCATGGACCACCACTGGGTCAGATTCTGCTCCCCAAATACAGCAGACAGGCACAGTGTGATTGATGCGGGCGCATTTGCTCGCTGGCTGAGCTGCCAAAGACGATGTCAGCTCCCAGGCATCTGGGAGAGAGCTGCCTCCTGCTCCCCAAGGCAGCCCTCCGGCCCTCAGACCCCCTTTTCTGAAGTATCCCAGGCTGGCTGGCAGCTCCTGGGGATCTTGTTCCTCATGGTCTCCCCATGGGGACACTCAGATCTGATGAGGGGGTGAGGATGCAGCCCTGACAGCAGTGGGCAGGGAGGATGAGCTGCGTCAGCAGCTGAGGACAGACACTGCGCCATGTGCAAGTCCCCTGCTAGCAACCAAAGGAGACTGGAAGGAAGGAATGGAAAGAAAATGATTAAAACAATTTCTTTCTTTTTTTTTTTCTTAATAAAAAAAAAAGCCCTGGGAAAAAGCCGTGTAGGGTCCTGGCACGTGAACAGAGTCTGTAAGTGGTCTTAAAAATTACCAATAAATAATCTTAACGGGAAACAGAAGGAGCAGAGCTGGGGTGTTCGTGGGTGTCTTGCGGCTCTTTGCGAGCATGGGAAAATGTGCTGGGTCCTGTCCCTCGTGCAGTAGGGACAGCCCCTTCCCGGGCCATGGCGTGTCCCAGGCTCTGGCCACGAGGCAACAACCCGCCTGACTGGCGTCTGGCCCGTGGTTGGCCGGGCGGGTGCAGGATGTGGCCCCCAGCACAGCTGCACTGGCAATTCCCACAGGCACAGTGTGGCAGTGGGGCTGAGACATGGTGGAGACTGTGGAGGAACACTGAGCCCTTGCTGCCCTGTGCCTCGTGCTGGCCTGCCGGGTCATGGACGCTCTGTGCCAAGCCATGCCGAGCCGTGATCCCTTCCAGCTGTGCCGGCCCCAGGCGGCTGACGGGGCTGCGGGATCCTCTCCCTGCCAAGTCGTTGAGGTGTCAGCCAAGAGTTAGCAGGGAAAACGCCAAGCAGCCGCCGAGCCGGCCAACCCCTCATCCTCAGCCTTCCTCCTCCTCCTCCACTGTAGAGAGCCTCCCACCCTCCCGTTGGAGCCCTGAGCTCCTGGCCTACCCCAGCAGAGTCCCCCCCCTTAGCACCCAGTGTGCCTTCACCCCAGCTGTGCCCTCGGGACCCCCCACCACCGCTCCCAGGGTGTCCCCCCCATCCCGGCCCCTCCACCTGGGGCACACCCCCCCCTCCTATGGGTCTGTCTGGAAAGGGATGGTTCCCCCTCCTCGAACTTTCCAGCTCTCTGCAGAGCAGGAACAATCGTAGCCTTTGTCTTCCCTTAATCTCCTGGTTAGGAATTAAAAGGGGGAAAAAAACCCAGCAGCACAAAAGACTCTTTTGCATGGGCTGGGAGAGGGGAAGCGCAGGGCGCAGGCAGAGTGCAGGCAGGGTGCAGGCAGGGCTTGCCTTTCCCTCAGCCCAGTCTGGCCACCGTGCTCCCCAAGGGCCACCCCAACACTATTCCCATCCCTGTGGCCCCAGAATACTCCTGCAGTGGCACCTGAGGGCTGGGTGCTCTGTGAGCATCCCCAGGTCCCCTCAGCCCCTCAAAAACTCCTCACCCATTGGTTGTTCCCAGAGGAGGCAGGGAGCATCTTTGGGGGGACTCAGGATGGGCTTTTGGGGTCAAGTGCCTTCTGCTCACTGCCATGGACTCACTTCTCACACAGTGCCCAAACACACCCTCACCCACGCAGCACAGGGCTCCTTGCCACCCGGAGCCTCCAAAGAACCACGCAGGCACCACAGACCTCCATAAAATTCCTTAAATAATTTAATTGAAAAAAAGTATTTCCGTTAAAAAATATTTTTACAAACGCACGCTCGCATTGATTTCCCTGGCTGCTGTTTTTTGTTGTTGCTTTTCTTTCACCATGGAACACAGCTTTCCCCCAGTGTGGATTTGTATGGAAAGGGAGGTACAGCATGTGGAGAACTGCTGGGTGCACCTCTGAGGATGGGGGGAGACTTGCGACTGGCTGCAGGAATGGTGCATCCTCTCCCATGGGAGTGTGCATGAAGAAGGCTGGGAGAAGGGGCTTGTGATTTGCAATGAGCAGAACCTCTCCCCGAGGCAAAGCCAGGCCAGGATGGTTAAAGTGAGAATGGCTGAGGTGCACTGGGGCAGGTGGGACCTCAAACCTTGCAGCAACAGGGGCTGGCAGGGGCAGATCCTGTGCCTGCTGTGCTTCCAGGTGAGGAGCTGTGGGGAATTAGCAAGCCTCAAATAGGCTCTGACATCTCTTTAGCCACTTGATCTTAATAGTCTCCCAATGCTGGGTTCCTTCACCTGATCTGGGAGAGGGGGGAGGTCTGCCTAGAGCTGCTGTCTGGGGTCCCACTGTGGCAGGCCTGGGGAGCAGCCAGGGAAGGGAGCAAGTCAGGATGCGAAAACCCTGCAAAATGGGGCTGCTGTGTCGCTGGCAGCCAACATTCCAGATACATCCTGCAGAGGAGACACGATGGGATGCAGGGAGACTGTTCCCCGGTGCAGGACCTGCTACCAGCCGCCCTCCTGGACTTGTTTACTGTTCCCTGTGGAGGACAGGGTTAATGAGAAACCCAAGGGCAGGCCATTTCTAAGGAAAGGGGAAAAACAACACCTGCCCTGTCAGCCTGGGGAAGAGGGGAGCAGGAACAAGCACTGGGAAGCATAGGGGCGCACCTCCTCATTCTGGGGAGCAACTGCTTGCCTCTCTGCACTGCCAGCAAAGCACCCCATAAGCCAGCCAGCAAGGTTACTGCAGCCAAAGGGGGACCCAAGAAACCCAGGACGAGCAACTGGGGGTGCCACATGGCTGCTATGGAGCCCCCCTGAACTGAGGGCATGGGAATCCCTGGCTCTGCTCTCCCAGGGGGTTACCTTGCTGCCTGCAGCCAGTCGGTTCACCTTGGTGTGTTCCCACCTGGCTCAGCAGCCAGCATTTCAAAGAGAGGAGGCCAGTGATTGAGAGATGCCTGGGGGCTGTTGCAACCTGTTGCCCTCCTGCTGGGGGCCAGACACTGCTCAGGGGCAGCAGAAGAAGAGCAGTGCCCTAGGGAGAAGCCCTGGGCATGTTGGGACCCTCTGGCACTGGGACAGGCAAGGGTGTACATCTGTGCCCTGCTTGGCTTTTACACTCCGTGTTTGATGCCCCCATTTCCAGCTTGACTTGAGGAGGGGATGGGGGAAAAAAATGCTGAGCACCTCTAGTACATTGGATGGTTTCCTGACTAGCTCTGCCCTGGGACTCCACTCTACACATCCTGTGGGGAGTGCACCAGGTCTCCCAGCACTGCAGGTTGGGTACAGCATCAGTACCTGGCCCCCATGGGACAACCTGAAAACAAGAGAGCAAAAGAGGGGAGCAGAAAGGAGCACAGAGCCAGCCTGGGGTCAGCCAGGAGGGGGACGGCTCTGGTGGGCAGTGAAGCTGCAGGCAGCTGGGCCCATCCAATGAGAGTGCGATCGAGCAAAGGAAACTCGGGTAAAATTCTTATTGCCTTTATTCTGCCCATTGCCTCCCACAGTCCTGCGGCCAGCACACACCCACACACGCATGCACACACTCACGCACACTCAGGCACGCTGGGAGTCTCTCCCTCGGCTCGGAGGAACCGGGCTGCAGTGAATCCTCAGGGAAAGGTGAGTGAGTCTTTTGGCAGCAATCACAGCGTGTGTCAGGAGCGGGCAGCCGCACTGGCGGCGCCTGCTCCTTCTGCATAAAAGAGGAGGCTGGGGGAGCCGCGGCCCCCGGCGCAGCCCCCGCCCCAGCCCCGCTCGCCCGCCCCTTGGGGGGAGTGCGGCTGCCATCGGTCCGGGGGCGGAGGGTCCCTGTGCAAACGTGCTGATGGCCTCGCTCTGCAGTCCAGAGCCGGCCAGGAGAACCAAGAGGGTAAGAGATGTGGAGCCGGGCACCTGGTCCCCCTCCCTCCCCTTTCTGCTCCCTCTTATCTTTTTTTTTATATATCTCTTTTTTTTCCTTTTTCAGTTTTTTTTCCTAACTCCCTGCATAGTAAATCGGGTTTGGGTTCCGGCGTGCAAAGCCAAGAAAGGGAGCGAAGCCTTCCCTTCGGACACGTTCCAGTGCAGACCCTTGGGCGGAGGGCTCGCCAGGGCTGGAGGAGAGGAGTGATTGTCTGGGGCTGGTGGCCCCAGCCCTGTTGCCGGCTTGGCCTCCCCCAGCTGCTTCCATTTGGGGACCAGAGTTAGGGAAGGCTTCGGACGTGTCTGACGGATTCAGCGGACGGGTCAACAGTCTGTGGCCTTGGGGAGGTGAGGGAAGTGAGGACTGGGGGGAAAACGGGGTGAAAAGAAATCCAAGAAGCAGAACAACTCTTCAAATCGATGAGCACCGAGACAGGGCGGGAAGCGGGATGTGCCATCTCTGTCCCATAATCCATCTTCAATATGAAGATGTGTTGCTGCCTCGCCGCTCCAGGACACGGGACGAAAAGCTGGGCTCCCTCTCGGCATGAGTGCCTTCGATCCAGGGAAGGGTGTCCCGTCCCATCCCGTCCCAGGCGACCGTCCGAGGCAGAGGAGCGCCATGTGGAAGGGAAAACGGGAAGCTGGGCTGCACCACAAACTGAACCTGGTTGGCAGGTTCCATCGGTCCGTTCCAATGCAGAGTCCCCTGTGGTCAAACCTGCACCGGGAGCGTCTGGTTCATCTGCAGCCTCATGTCCTGAATGCTGCTCAGTATCTTCTTCTGGTGCCCTGCTAGCGTCACCCCTATCCTCAGCAGGTCCCTGCAAAGAGAAGGTGAACACTCAGCTCCCCATAAACAGCAGCATCAGTACAAGGTCCTGCCCCACGTAACTGCAAGGCAAGAGACCCATCTATCTTCCTTACAGCCCTCTGCCAAGCTCTGGTGCTCCTCTAACACCAGGGAACTGGATGCTGAATCCCAGACCTGAATTCTCGGGACTGCATGCTACATCCCAGCCTTAACTCAGCTCACTACATTCCCAGGTGGGAGTAGGTGGTTGTCAGAGAGGAAATGGACAAGGGACAGTGTGCAGCAGCCCCAAGCCCAGCCTCTTCTGTCCTCTGCAAGCAGGGACTTACTCTGCAGTCATCTGTGCCACCAGGTCAAAGGAGGCAAACCCAGCATTGACAAAGTTCTCCTTGTACCGTCCCATTTTGATGGCATCCAGCCAGTCTCCCACGGTGGTGAAGGTAGTGTAATCCGGGACGGTGCGGTCCAGGAGTGGTTGGGAGATGCTAAAGGGCAAGAGAGCCACAGGTCACAGGGAGCAGGGGACAGAGAGGTATAACTGGAAATAGGGGAGATTTCTTATCCCTGTCCTTCCACAGTATTTCCAACCACTCCAGCATTCCCTGGGCTTGGGGGAAGCCCTGGCTGGAAAGAGGGATGTCACTGACCCAGACTGGACGCTGGCAATGACTTTCAGGCTGGCAGCATTGCGGATGAGCTTGTCCAGAGTGTTGACAATCTGTGCAAACTTGGGCCGCAGGTTGCGGTCCCGCACCCAGCAGTCCAGCATCAGCTGGTGTAGCGCAGTGGGGCAGTCCATGGGGGGTGGCAGGCGGTAATCCTGCTCCACTGCGTTGATCACCTGCAGAGAGACATGCAGAGGTAGCCTGTGAGCCACCTGGGCTCCCACAGGCAGCCTAGAGCTCTCAGTTCCTGACTCCCCAGTGAGCACTTACGTCCTGGTTGGACATATCCCAGTAAGGTCTCTCCCCGTAGGACATCACTTCCCACATGACGATGCCGTAGCTCCACACGTCACTGGCTGAAGTGAATTTGCGGTAGGCAATGGCCTCAGGAGCCGTCCATCTGATTGGGATCTTGCCCCCCTGCATGGATACACAGCTCCCTGATATAGCACATACCTGAGATATCTCTCCCCACCCCCAAATTGGTGGATCCCTCACAAGTGTCACATACCAGGGAGCTGGTGTAGGTGGGGTCGGCTGGGTCATCCTCCAGAAAGCGAGAGAGCCCGAAGTCAGACACTTTGCAGACCAAGTTGCTGTTGACCAGGATGTTGCGGGCAGCCAGATCCCGGTGCACATAGTTCATCTCCGAAAGGTACTTCATGCCAGCAGCAATGCCTCGCATCATTCCCACCAGCTGGATGACTGTGAACTGCCCATCATTCAGCTGCCAGAGGAGAGATCAGAGGGGTTTACAGCACCCCAAACAGATAGAGGAAGTATCCCAATGTGCTGCCATCACTTTCCTCCTCCCTAGAGCCATCCCTCTTTTCCCACCCCATGATATGTATGCAGAGCTTCACCCTGCAGACACCAGTGCAACAACGTAGAGGGATGAGGAAGTGCTTGGAGCTGCTGTTCCCCCATGTGCTGCAGCCCCCAGCCCAGGCCAGGAGGGCATGGATGCTCACCCGGAGAAAGGAGTCAAGTGCGCAGTTCTCCATGAACTCTGTGATGATCATGACGGGGCGGCTCTTGGTCACCACACCCTCCAGGTGGATGATGTTGGGGTGGTCAAACTGGCCCATGATGCTGGCCTCGCTCAGGAAGTCCCGCCGCTGCCGCTCTGTGTAGCCCACCTTCAGTGTCTTGATGGCCACAAAGATCTCGCGGCGGCCAGGCAGCTTCAGGCGTCCACGACAAACCTCCCCGAACTCCCCTGTGGTGGGGAAGGAGAGAGGAGGGCAACACAGTGAGCCACAGGACAGGGTGGGAGGCAGCAGCTGCTGTGCCCAGCCCCAGGACTTGCCTGCTCCAATGACCTCCTCAATTTTCACACAGGAGATGTCAATCTCTTTGGCGAATTCCCGGACAGCTTCATTGGGGTCCTCATAGGTGAAGGGGTCAATGTACACCTTCGTCCCAGGGGTAACTGCAAGAGCAAGGGTCATCACCAGGAGAGACACAGCACAGGTGACAGATGTCAAGTCACTTGGCCTGCTGTCAGCCCACTCCTCCCTGGTTAGCAAAGGCTGTCCCTTCGCCTGCGCACAGGGCAGGAACTGGGATGGAGCAGGCAGAGCCCATTTGCTGGGCTCTCACACTCACCATACTGCTGCAGCTTCTCTGTGTACTCAGGGTCGGTGTTGTTGCGTTGCTTCCTGCCCAAAGGAGACGAGAGGAGGTGTTCAGTAACCATCCCTTTCCTGATGGGGCAAAGACATTCACTGCCACCTTCCATATCCCAGCACAGACAGCCTATGCCAGAGAGCCTTCCCTCTGGCAGCCTGTGTCCAGTGCCATCCCTCCACCAAGGTGCTATGGAAGGAGACGGCCCAGTTGTGCTGAGAGGATGGCAGAGCCCAGCTCGTGCTGGGGCAGCAGAGAGGCAGTCCTTCCACAGAAACCCGGCTCTGGGACCCTTGTGCAGCAGGTCCAGTCCTTCACTCTCAGACTGGAGCTGCCAGAGGGGAAAGCTCTGTGGCACACAGGAGCAATCCCCAAACCCAGCTCTGAAACCCCCTTCCCTGCAAAGCCAGTACCTGAAGCAGACGATAGCGATCACCACCACAACGATGACGAACACCAACCCTGCAGTGGCCGAACCCACAATCAGAGGCAGTTCCTGGAAAGTCTTGCTGGTTGAGCCTGGATGGATGGAGTGGCAGGAATCAAAGTCAAGCCGGGGAAGGAGCATACATAGGAAGGCTGAGGGATGGAGGTAACCCAGTCCTGGTACCTACCACCCTCTGCAGTTGTCTGAAACTCCGTGGGGAGGCTGTAGCGGCCGTATCCAGCCACGGTGCGTGCCCGGACCTGCACCATGTACCGAGCATTGGCCTTCAGCCCATCCAGACGCACCGAGTTCTTCTGGCTGGTGACAGTGTTGGCGATGCCATCACTCTGGCCTTGCTGTAGGGGAGACATGCGGGTGTCACCTCTGTGAAGCCACCCCCTGTTTGGCTCCCACATTCCCCAGGCACTATCTCTGCAGTGATCCCCTTTGCCATGGTGGTGATGGCCAACTAAGAAGGGCTGGAGGAGGGAAAAGGCTGCTCCTGCTTTACCTTCTCTGAGTACTTGATCTCATAGTCAAGGATGATGCCGTTGGGTCTCTCTGGGGGAGTCCATGACAGTGTCATGCTGTTCCCAGTGCTGCTGTGCAGGTGCATTGTTGGCACGGCAGATGGGGCTAGGAAAGAAGGCAGGGGAGGAATGAACCACGGGTGTCAAGCTCCCCCCTCCACCATCCCACATCAGTGTATGACCTGTTTGGATGATCTTGGTGAAAAGGCATGGAAAAGACTGGCCCCCCACAAGTTTCTGTAAGGAGGTGTAATCTCAACACCAAGGGGAGCCTCAGAAATAGCACCAAGGCTTCACCTCCTGCCTAGCTGCAAACTAGTCTGGGGAAGGGCCTTGCCAGCCCAAACTGGGGCTCCCTTCCCTCCTCCACTTGTCAGGAGCTCTGTGCTCCACCACAACAAGACTCATGAAATCAGATCAGAGCGCAGTGGCTGGAGATTACCAGCATGCTGGAGTGGGGCCAGAGCGGGATGAAGGAGGGAACAGCAGAGCACTTGGCTGGCTGCAAAGGTTTGGGCTAATGCTGGGCCTTCCCGGGCCCACAGGGGAGAAATATAATTTCTTTCCTCCTCCCCTTGCAGCAGGCATCTCTAGGGTAGGTCTAGGAGCTCCAGAGCTCTCTGGAGCATCTGTCAACCCTACCCTTCTCCACTTGCATGTGATCTCATCTCCTCCAGGGACGCGCGTTAAACAGGGAGGACAGTTCACCCAGGGGATTAGATGCAGATGCAGAGAGCTAGTTACGCAGCACCACAAAGGACTGCAACCTCCCAGGCTGTCAGCAAGAAATCTCAGCTCCACTCTGCTCTGCGGTGGAGATCCAGCCCCTGCTCCCTGGCAGCTCCACTGACCTGCCTGGTTGGTGGTGATGTTGACAGAGGCAAAATGGGGAGGGTAGGGACTCTTGCTGGAGATGCCGTTCACGGCCTGGATCTCGAAGGTGTACTGGGTGTGGGCCATGAGGTTGCTGATGTAGATGCGTCGCTCGGTGAGGCCGAGCTGGCGCGGCACGAACTCCACGTTGTCGTCGCAGCGGGTGCACAGGCGCCGCTCCACGCTGCACTTCTTGCAGATGATGTTGTAGAGCAGGTCATCCCGCCCGCCCGTGTCCTGCGGCTCGCTCCACTCCAGCACCAGCGACGTCTCGTTCACGTTGGAGATGACATTGCGGGGGGCTGAGGGCACACCTGCAGGGAGAATGGGGGGGGTCAGGGATGGTCTGTCTTCAAGCCCAGCTCACCCTTGGCGTGGGCACAGAACACTCGCCCACCCCAGACACAGACTCTCGCCACCTCCACAGCTCCCCTCGCCTCCCCTCCTCGCCCAGGGCAGGACTCACTGGTGCAGGCACTGTCTGCAGGGTCTGTGTCTGCCCGGAAGAAGCCATTTCGACACGTGCAGACCATTGCGGCTCCAGATGTGGTCCGGCTGTTGGGAGGGCAGGGAGAGCAGGGACCTTCCCCCTGCTTAGACTTGAAGGTTCCTGGGCCACATGCTGGAGGAAGGAAAAACACACCTGAGTTACAAGTGAACCCAGAAAAATCCTCCACCCCCACCAAGGCTGGAGAGACCCTTCCTCGCTGCCCTGCCAAATCTTCCATCAGTGGCTTGAAGAACTCAGGCCACCTATGAGCTTTTTCACCACTGTCGGCCATGCTCAAGATGTGGTGCCTCTGGGGGAGCAGTGTGGGCTGCTGGAGGGCAGGAGCACCAGCTAGCCCAGATGCAGCTCCAGCAGCAGGCCCAGAGTAATCTGAGATGGGAAGCACTGGTCACCACCAGCAGTACTGGGAGCAGGGCAGGTCCACCCAGGAGACCACATCATCAGTTTTGTTTCTTCACTGCTCTTCCCAAGGGCTTTGCCATGCTCCCTTCCCCAGCTGGTTTCCAGACCCAGCACCCTCCATAGGGTCACTGATCCATTCTCCAGGGAAATGAGGCTGAAAAGGAAAGGATTCCTCAGCTGTGTTGGCAGCAGCCCCTGTGAGAGGCCTCCACTACCCAAAATCAGCCACTCAGCCCCAAACCTTCCGCCTCGGGCTCTTCAGCCACTTCTCAGCCCCGGGGTGGTGGCACCTCCTGAGATCAGCTCAAGTGGAGTGCTGAGCGAGATGAAAACATTCCTGCAGGTCCTTGGCTAAAGAGCTGCTTCAGCGTCACTGCCACCTCCCTCCTCCGCTTCCGATCAGGGTCCTTCAAGGAGCCACAAGTCCTGGGATATGGTCTGACTGGCACCACAGGGTGTTTATTTGTAATGAGGGGCACGTGAAAGGATTAACAGCACTTGAGGTGAGGAGCACAGTGGCCTTGGGAACCCGACCCACACCTCAAAATAGCCCAATTTATCACAGTGCTGCCCAAGGAAGCGGATTCTGTGCTCTGTATTTGCAGCCGGATGAGATGAGATACCTGCTGGCGCCGACTCTGCTTTGGCATCACCCTGTTTGCCACAGCTGGGGCAGCATCAGCACCAATGGCCCTGAAGGAGGGCATGTCCTCCTTGCTCTGCTGGGTTAGGGAAGCTGGGAGGGCACGTAAGCGGGCAGTCCTGTCCCACCTCCCACACCTACCATACATCACCCTGAGAATGGGGAGATTTCCTGGTGCTTCACCAGGCTGTGGTAAGAGGAAGTTTCCTGCTATGAGGCATCTCCCGACACCATCCGTGGAAGTTTTCTGGCTGGCTGCAGCCCCACATGGGGTGTGGAGTGCTGCTGAGTCACAGGCTGCCGGGCCGGCCCCACGGGGACCCGCACGCAGGTCCGGGGTGCCGTCCTGGGCCCCTGGTTTTTCCAGACACTGGGCAGGAGCAGCCCCAAGGGAGAAGCCCCACTCCAGCACAGTGGTGTTGGGTAGGGGTATATGAGAGGAGCCCCTCGCAGTGGATGGCACCCCACTGCCACAGAGGGGACTGTGTGCTCTCAAGCCCCATTGCCTGGATGGGTGGCAGGAGCTGCTTCCTGTTCCCAGGGTGTGAGCCTTCTGGCAAGGAGACTCTTCTTTGGTCAAAACAGGACCAACCACATGGTTCGACTCACTCCAGTTCCTTGACCTGAGTTCACCCTGCCTTTGGGCCTTCCCTTTGGAAATAAAAGCTTAGCCCGTCCCGACTGTGCAGGCTGGAGGGCAAAGGAGTGTGCAGACCTGCTCCTTGGCGAGCAATGGAAGGCCAGCAGGTCCAGGGCTCCCACCACCCCAGCTTGGGACACCCTGGTCACCATAAAATGTGTCTTTACGTGGACAGTAAATGCCCAGAGGTCACAGAGCAACTTCAGCACAAGCAGACCCACCCCAGCTGGAGTCCCGGGCGGTTCAAACTGGGTGGATGCAGATTCACACATAAGGAACCAGATTGTTGAGGAATGAGAGATGACTGAAACCTCTTGGACAGGAATGCTCTGGGCTCAGAGAGCTGCCAAACATGCTTTGGTTATGGAGAGGAGCCCAGATCCATCAGGGACAAAACCCCCTGAAATAACAGGCTTCTTGGGGGGAGAGTGAAGTCAGAGCAACCAGAGCTTGTGTGAAGCTGACAGCCCAAGCATGGCATGGCAGCTGGGGACAGCCAGGTGCTCTGCAAAGGATGCAGGAGGGATGAGGGCACTTGGCCTCCTGTACATGCAGTGCCAGGTGGTGCCCGGTGGGTTATGGGCATGGAGAGGACAGTGACTTCCCAGACACAGGAGGAAGGGACAGGCAAAGCTGTCCTTGGGCAGCTGCCTGCCACCCCATAGGAGTGCCCAGTGCAAGAACAAGGGATGAAAGTCATTTCTTTGCATCCCCATTGCACCCCAGCAGGAGGGGGGCGAGCCATGATCCAGCCCTGTTAAGCAGAGGAAGAGCAGGAGAGGGACCGAGGCCCAGATGCACTCCAGTGTTTAAGTTTCCAACTTTGCTTAATAAATCAGAGCATAAAGACCTCGGTGGCAGCATGACAGCTCTCAGCCGCCACATTTGAAGGCTGTAACCGAGCTGAAAGCTGATCCCAGGTCCCCGGTGGATAAGCCGCTGTGTCATCTCTTCTCTGCAAGAAACTGCCTGTACAACAACCACTGTCTTGGCCAGCACGCCGCGGAATGAGCCTGGGAGCTCCAGAGTGGGAACGTGACTCCATCCAGCCAGAGCTGGGAAGCCAGGCTCCCCTCTCCCTACTGAGAGCTTTGCATAAGCACTTTTCCTGCTGAAGTGTCCTCAAATAAAATAACAACTCTGAACCTCTGCACACAGATCACATCTCCTGGTGCCGTGCTGCGGTCACCTCTGGGGAGAACATGACAGTCACTGACAGCCACAGGATAACAGGTCAGGGAACCGAAGCAAAGCTCCCTGGTCTGAAGAGGAGCTGCTGGTTCGATGGGTGGGAGAGGCAGTCTGGCCTGACAGCGGGGATTGGCCACAGAGGGGATTTGTGGGGGGTGTGGGAGGGAGGAGGACAGTAACACAGCCCTGCTGCAAAGCTGCCCCTGCACCCTTTACGGGGCACTGCACACTTGGCATGGCACAGCATGGCAACCCTGGCCATCCGGCTGCTTCTGGCAGCCCCTCTGGGATTTTCATCAGTCATCAACCTCCAGGGCCTGATCCTGCCTCACAGAGCTGCAGCACAGGCTGGGGGAAGAGGAAGGCACTATTCCCAAACACAATCCCCACCCTGGTGAATAAAATCCAAGGAAAGGAGCAGAGAAAACCACCGAAATAAAAATCCTCCTGGCAGCAGCAGAGAGCAGTGACTCATCCCACAGGCACCAGGCACCCTCCACTATTGCACAGGATGCAGGCAAGCAGCAACGAACCCTGCGTGCATCCCCAAAACTTTGGGGTTCCCTCCCTTGTGGAAGGCAGGGATAGTCATGACACATCAGGAAAACATGAGCCTCAAACTACCATGTGTTGTGTCTTGACCGCTTTTCCATTCACACTACACTATTTCAGCATCCTTCCAAATACTTCTCTCCTGGTAGCATGAAGCAGAATGCCTTGCTTCAGCCTAGATAAATTAAACTGATCATATCCCTTTGCCCAGCAACCCTGTAATTTCTTTGGAGACAGCAGTTGGGTTTGCTTGGGACGATCTGTGCTTTATGAACCTGCATGGCTCGCTCCCTCCCCGCTGTCGTAAGAGGCTGCAGATGGAGCAGAACTGTGGAAGCAACAGCCTGGCTATAGCCGAGGCGGTAACTCTGTTTTTAAGTCTCTCTTAAAAGGCAGTTATTTAAAAACAAATAAAATAATCACACTTTGGGTGAAAATATTTCACACCAGTGCAGTCCAAAAGTGGAGGGAATAAATCTGAAGAGAGAGAAGGGAAAGAGCCCTTGGGGGATTGAAGTGGCATCCAAAGAACAGGCGGGAAAACAATTTTTTTTTTTTTTAAGAAAAGGAAAAAAAAAATCAATAAGCAAAGCTGCCTCTCAAGCCACAATGGGTCACAGGCAGGACAGCAGGGGCAGATTTCCTCGAACGTGTTACAAGTAACCCATTGTGGAGCTGCCTGGCTATAAACCGGCAGTTCTCCCTGCCTTCCCTGCTGCTGCCTTTGATCTGGGAGCCCAGGCAATTAATCCCAGGCAGTTTCACTTCCTGGGTTTCATGCAGCAAGCCCATGTTGCAATGCAAAGCTGCAAACAGTTGGCAAGTGCAATGCTTGCTTGGCAATTTTTTTTTTTCTTTAATTCAGGATGATGTTTCCATTAGTCACTGATTGCAAGAGAAATTTATTTTTGCAAAAATTCTGTTTTTGGCCCCAGCCTGGCCTGCACTCACCTACTGACTGTGCCCAAACGTTCAGTGGTTCAGTTCTTTTTTTTTTAAGAAAAGGAAGCATGAGAAATAGGTCTCAGGAGAGCATGGTGTCAGGTTGGCCACTGTCACCTCAGGTGCTCTTATGGTTTGAGTATCCATGGCCTGCACCACACAGCCTCAGACCCCCTCCCCAGTAGGTTGTAGGCTCTGGAGGCACTGTGGCCCTCCTCCAGGACACCCCCTGGACACGGGGTCATGTGAGGAGGGGGCTCACTGCTCACTCTGGCACAGCAGCTAGCCAGACCCCAAACCCTTCTGTCTTTGCATGAAGCCAGCAACATGAGGGGTGCAAACCCCACTGAATCTGATATGGGACCACATGTCCAGGAACACTTTTGGGGAGCCCCTTGACACCAAATCCCCTGAACAGTTTGGGTGCTTGCTAACCAAAAGGAGAAGGGATGCAATTAGGGGAAAGACTGAACCCCAGGGGCTTCAGGGCTTGGGGTGTGAATGCAGTGCACCCCTGTCTGTGGAGGCATGTGGGAACCTTCATCCCCCTCCCTGGCCAGCAGCTCCTCTTCATCCTGCAAGAGCTGCCTCTGCAGCTCTGTGTGGCAGGGAGCGTGTGGGAAGCGGCGCAACCCCCAGAAGGGCCGTGTGCTAATTAAATAAAGATAATGAGGCTGAGAATGAGATGCCAAATCAATGCTGTGGCAACTCAGGGCTAGAGCGCCAGGTACCAGCCTGGCATATCGCCTTACAAAGCATGCCAAAGAAACTGTCTCCAGCCAGGCAGGATGAGCCCTCTGCTCCCGAGGGACCGGGATACAAGCTGCATTGTAACAGGTCTGAATGCGAGGTCTAATCTTGGCTCTGGATGGAGATAAAGAGGAGGAGGAGGAGGAGGAGATCTTCAAAGGCCACTGAAAGTCTGGGGAAAGGGGGAGATTTACAACAGGGCTTATCCCATCTAAGCAGTATCTGGGTATTGTTATTTATTAAAATGCCATCTGGCACTCTGGAGTGCTGCTCGCTGTGCAGTGAAGCCTCAGAGGGCTCCCCAGGACGGGAGTGATGAAATCCCAGCTCTGTGGGGCCTCATCCACACCACTCCCCATGACGTGGGGACCAGGAGCCTTCTCGATGGTGGTGGACTGTTGAAATGGGGTAAGGGAACATCCAGCCAAGAGCAGAAAAGGGAGCTGCAGCTCCAGCTTCTCCCAGCCCTTCTTCAGCTGTTTCCACTTAAAACACATGATCATACGGCGGAAAATCTGATCCTACAAGCACAGTGCAACTTTCCCAGAGAAACGTGAGGACACCGCTGCTCCTGCCCAGCAAGAAGGCAGGCTGGCGGATGGAGACGTGCCCGTGGCTCAGTGTGGCTTCCCTGCCTGCTGCAGAAGAAGCTGGGGCTTGGGGAGGAAATCAAAGGTGCTAGGAAAGCCACCACATGGGGGTCTGTCCAGCTTGGGGGAATGTGGAGAGGGGACTCCGCTCCAGGCTTCAGCAATGCCCTGAGCCCAAACTGGGGAGCCCTCAGTCCTGCCTTGGGATGCTCTGGCTTGGCTTCCAGATGCTGCCTGGAAACAGTGTCACCTTGTGCCCATACCCCACTCCCTGCTGGGGAAAGGCCAACATCCTGTATGGTCTAAAATCTCCCAGTCCAAACAAGAAGGAAACTGGCTCCCCACAAGCGTGGACCCCAGTGCACAGTTTTAGGTGTGGATGGATGCTTGGCACTGCTGTCCATCTGCCCCAGGATGAGCCAGATTGGCTGCTCTCAAGACTGATGTGAAGGGCTGGGACACTGAAGGCTGGGACAGGGCTGTGCTGGCACTGAAGCCTCTGGACACCTGGAAGAGCCACAGCCCTGTGGAGACTGAGCTCTCCCCCACTAGCCCCAGCAGCATGGCTGACAGCTACACTGTTCCCAAAGCCCATGGAGAGGCCAGCCTGGCTCAAGCCCCACATCACGGGCCATCCCAAATCACATGGCCCCTGCCAAGAGCAAAGGGCCGGCGCCAAGCATCCCGTCATCAGCGAGCACAAGGCATCCAGCACTGGGGGCCCAGCCAGCATCCCACTCCCTGCTCAATGCCTCCAGCCAAGGGGAACGGCGACCTTTCTGCCCTAAACCCCAGCCACCCCAGGACAGGGTCCTGTTTACCAGAGACAGCTCCCAATTTAAAAATGATCCCAAGGGAGAGCAAGATATTGCCAGGCAGAGTTTTCCTTATCAACACACACAAACTGGGGTTAAACAGCAACACCAAAGTTACCATGGAATAGCATGGCAGCTGCAGGACTCACACAGGGCTATCTCCCACCCGATGGTGGCTCTCCATCCCCAGCATCTCCATGTGCAGGACATGTTTCCCTCTCTTCCAAGCAGGAACAGGGAGCTTCAGATCTCCTGCCTTCATGCTGCTCCCCACCCTACTTGCTCCTAGCTTTTTCAGTGCTGTCAGGGGGTGCATGCATCTGCACAGCTTCTCCCACAGCACAGCAGAGCCCCCTCACCATCAGGGTTTCCAACTGCCTCTGCAGAAGCAGCATGAAATCATGCTTGCCAGGAACAATCACCCACTCCAGCCATGAGCACTCCAGGAGGGAGCGAATGGAGATGTTGGTAATGCTCAGGGGCTTAAATGTGTGGGATCCCTGCTGAGGACCATGCCTAGTGCTGCAAGGAGATGCATCCCACAGAGGGTAGCACTGGTGGTTGCTATCCAGTGTATCACTGCAGACACTGCACCAGCCCAGACCACAAAGGCTTTAAGGCTTCTGAGTCAAACTGCAGACCAGTCCTCTGACAAATCACCCTGCTCCCTCCTCAGGGAAAAGCCTCCAAAACTAGACCAATCTCAATGCAAAACCACCTCCACCATAACTACCCGTCTGTGGGGACAAAAGCCATGACCACTCTGCCGTGTGCGTACCTTGGCACTGGGTATCCTTCATGGCAGGCTCATAGCCAGCAGCACACGTGCACGCTCCCACAGGTACCATCCACTCGCCGTCACCGTTGCAGTACAGCTTTAGGGGTACAGACACCTCCACCGCGTTGGGGATGCAGGTGCCTGGCGCGATGACCAGAGAGGTGGGCTCGGCCCCCGTTAAAGTCTCCGGGAAAACAGCAAAGCCAGCAATGGTATTGGAGCATTTCTTGTAGAAAGCCCGGACGGAGATGAGGGACATGCAGGCTCCAAGGTCTTGGAAGGCGAGGTAAAAGCCATTCTTAGAGAGGGGGCCAAAGCTGCGCACTTTGGTGTTCACACGGCCAGACTCCAGCTTGGAGAAGCTCTCATCTGGGGCAATTGTATCCACTTTGATATAGGGGTTCTCCATCCAGAAAGGGCTGTTTGCAGAGGCAGAATCTGTGTCTGACTCATAATAGAAAAGGTTGAAGGTCTCTTTGCAGGAGCCGGGGATGTTGGGGATGCTGTTGCAGTCCCGCACAGTGAACTTCAGCTCCACATAGACACGCTGGACGTCCTGGCGCTGGATGAATTTGGTGCGAAGCCAGTTGTTCTGGTTGGCCTCCCGTACGTTGCAGACCTGGTACGTGCGAATGGGATTCATGGCCTCGTCATAACCGCTGACTTCTTCCCACTGTGAGCAAAAGGGGAAGGGTTAGATCCCCAGCTGGGGACATCAGTGCCATGGACACATCGTGGATGTCACAGGACAGTGGGGAACAGGCAACAGGGAAGAGCAGCAGCTCCACCTTTACCTGTCACAACCCTCCTGGTCATCAAGGTGACTAAGAGCAACCCAGGCCAGGGCCCAGAGCACTCCCACTCCGCTGGCACGGAGTCAGGAGGAGATGGTTTCATGAGGTGAGGATAAACATGGGAGGAAAGGAGAAACACAGCCAGCTCCACAAAGGCACTGGTGAGCAGCCCTGATTCCCATAGGGCCATGGTCAGCTGTGCCCTTTGGAGGTCAGGACCAGGGCTGGCTCCAAACTTACCCCTGTCTCTGGATGAGTTGTCCATGCCAACTCAGAGGTCACCCACTTTGTGTCCATCAGGGTCTCTGGAGAGAAAGGAAGGAGAGAAAAACGTAATTGGAGATGAAGGCCAAGATTAGAGGGAAAAAAAACAGGAGAGGGGGAGAGGATAGCTGAGCCTGACATTTCTGAGGAAAACAGCAACTTGGGGGGTGAGACATGCTGAGAGGAGGGGGGAGCCGTGCAGACAGACTCCAGATTTCTCTTCTCCCATCAGGGGAACGGGAAGAGTGAGGTGTCCCTGGAGAGCTGTGCCGGAGCAGGCAAGCAGCAGGACAAGGAGATGGCCAGGTGGTGAGTGGAGGATGGGGACAGGCTTCCAACCCCAGCCATTGGCACAGCCAGTTGTGCCCCACGGCCAGCACAGGGGGTGCCAGAGGAGGGAAACTGTGCGCCCCCATCCACACCCTCCCCCTCTGCTTTGGCAAGCTGCGTATTTACTGTGGCTGGGGTTGAAAGGGCCTGTTCCCATGACAGGGCGGTGCGGGCCAGGCAGGTTTATCCAGAGGAGGAGGGACTGGCAGGCTGCTCTCCCAGAGACGCCCCACATCACTCATTTTACAAGAGGGGAGAAGAATTTGACCGTCTGGCCAACATTCCTGGAGCAGACTACAAGACAAACCACCCCGGCAGCATTCCCCAAACAGCCCCAGCCCCAGCCTTGGGGGAGCGAGACGCTTGTCTGGGAAGAGCTGCAATTGCAGGCAGCTGTCGCTAATCCCGGGCAGAGCCGCGTGGCTCCGCACGAGCACCGCGCGCAAAAACTGGGAGCAAAACGCCAGGATGAGAGGATAGCAACACACTCTGGTGTCAGTGGCCCCTCTGTGGGCTGCTGGCCCTGTGACCCTCTCTCCAGGGATAGCCTCTATTGTTTGAAGGGGAGCAGGCAGCTGGAGGTGTCTGGATTGTGGGTCCAGAGGACCCATTCTTTGGCTTAGAGGGGGTTTGGTGCAAGAAGGGTGCAAATACCTGGAAACTCATGTGTGCTCAGAGGGGCTTTGGTGTTTGCCCCAAGCAGGACCCGGGATTAGTGCCAAAACACCTCCCACTCCACAGCTGCAGGCATGGCCCCATCCCAAAGCCCATGCGGTTCTCCGAGGGCTGCCCATCCATCCGTCCATCCTTCAGCCCACCCAGGCCCATGACGAGGGGCTCTCCAGCCCTTAGAAGCACCAGTGGGCTGGGAGCTGCTCACTCTCGCTGGCTGAGGCACAGGACACACCAAGGCAGATCAGCTGTGCCGGCACCACAGCTCAGCCCCAGAGCGAGAGGCAGTTTCAGCTTCTTTCCTTCCACCCCAGGAAAACCACAGGCTGACCTGGCCAGGGAGGAAGTGTGGAGGAGGAAGGAAATATTCACGCGTCGCAGGGTTTCGGATAAAGCTCAGCTGGAGGTAAACACCTTCCTCATGTGTCCCACCCCAGGGAGACCCGCCAGCAGCTCCTGCACCAGCACCCACAGTCAGGCTGGTAGCATGGGCTGTGATGCCACTGTGTCACAGATAAACAAGCACATTTGGGAACACACGGGCGCTCTAACCTGCCTCATGGTTTGCCAGGTTCCCAGGCAGGCCAGTGAGCCTGCTTCTTGCCCCGGCTGCTCGCCTGGAGCAAACACAAACACAGTCATATCATGTGTTGGTGGCACTGGCAGTGGACAGGGCACAGGAGACAGATGGAAGAAAACCCCTCATGGTGCCAGCTCCTCATCAGCAGAGGGGCAGGGGGGCAGTCTTTACAACAGACACCAGTTCTGGTTTGCAAATGCAGAGGTGGTTACTGAGCAGTGGTTATTTGCTGTTTCTTGAAAAAAACTGGGGGCATCTGGCATGAACAAAGGGAGAGAAAGAAGGATTCCTCTGCCAAGTGCGTAATGCAGGAGGGCTGGGGCACAGGAGGGGCAGGATGGGGCTGGGCACCCATTAGGCAGCCTCTGCTCAGTCCCATAGCACTACCTGCCCAGGGAACACAGAAAACTGCCATCCCTCTCCCTTCCCATTTCCCACACTATCAATTATTGAACACTGGCAGGACCCCAAGTGTGGCTCTGCATGGCCCTAGGGATGCTGGTGCACTCCCCAGACCCCTGTATGGGGTGGCTGCCAGGGCAGGCAGGCCGTGCCAGACCATGGGGGAGCAGGTTCCAGAGTGGGGCTGCCCACAACTCTCTGAGGGACAAGCCCCATGCTGGCTGCCCTAATAAGGGCACAGCGGTGCTGTGAGGGCCCAGACATGCCATGCTGGCAGCAAGCAGAGCCAAGTGTGTGCTCGGCGCTGACAGTGCTGGGCTGCCAAGTCCCAGTGCAGGTACCCTGTGCGGGTCCAGCCAGTGCAAGGCCCCACTCTGGCACGGGCAGCTGGTGGGTGTTTCTGCAGGAGGAGCAGGGAAGGGATGCCCTGCGTGCTCAGGGCTGGGGCTGCTGATGGATGAGCGGCTGCAGCGGTGAGTCAGGCTGAGGAGATGGGGATCTGGGAGCAGGGTGCGCCCGCAAGCAGAGCAACACAGGGATCCCGTAGCAAGCCTCAGCATAGCTTGGACTGACCAGACCACAGGGAGAGTTTGCTTCCCAAACCCATACAGGGGGTGTAGGAACTCTCCTGCACTCCAGCAGGCCCCATGTAGGAAGCCCTTGCCATGGCAGCCGTCCCCTCCAGCAGCGTCCTTCCCCACAAGTGCTGGTCCTGGGCAGAACCTCAGCTTGGACAGGAGGCTCACTGCCTGCATCCTAATTTGGCAGCATCTGCCATCTGACCAGCAAAGGAGAGAAAAAACTGACAGAGCCAAGCCGGCTGCTGGCTCGAAAGCCACATAAACCACACAGAGAGAGTGGGGAGGGGAAATAATAAAAATAAAATCACTGAGCAACTCAGCTAAAGGAAACAGGCTGAGCACAGAGGGCACAGGGGGTTTCCTGCAGCCACGGGAGTGACCCAGGTGGGGTGAGCAGAGCTTCCCAGACCCTCACAGCCTGCCACTGTGAAGGTTGTGGGCGGATGGCCCCATGGGCTGCTGTGCTGCGTGGTCCCAGGGCTGGTGGCACATGCTGAGCTGCAGAAACTGTTCTCTGCCCGTGAAGCTGTCACAGAGTTCTCACAGTGGCCTAGCACGGAACCTACATCCTCTCCCACAAACACTGGGGCATGCCAAGCACGTGGCGCCCCATTAGCGCACATGTGCTAGTGCCCGAGGTAGAGAGCTCAAGCACTGGACTTCAGTGGTTCAGGAGCACTCAGCTGCTCTCTCCCTCTGGCACACAGTGCCAGAGGTGGGCTGAGAGGCACCACCAGTAATTTCCCGGTGCAGTTCAGGTTTGCAGGTGCTTGGGAGGGATGTGAACAGCATCAGGGCTGGCTGAACAGTGAGTCAAAGCCACTTCAATCCTGCACGCCACAGTGAGAGCCTGGTCCCATTAGTCAATGGGAAATTGGCTCCCAATTTCACCAGCTTGGGGAAGTCACCCTAAGGCTTGCTTTATCACTGTCTGCAGTGCAGGGAGTTGTCCTCTCCTTACCTTCAGCTGGGCAAAAGCAAGAGAAGGAGCAGAAGCCTTGCTATGCTCAGCGAGTGCAGCTGGCCATGGTTGACCACACATAAAAGCAGAAGTTCCATGGCAGAGTGGGATCCTGGGACAGGGAAAGAGCCTTACTCCTTGGTCAGGCCTTTGAGCATCACTCTGGCTGTCTCTTCACTGCCTTGCAAGTCTCCTCCCAGGCACACCCTGAGCTGCAAAAACAAGGCGTCCCCCACCAGTAGCCCTCCCATCACCCTCACAGAGTCCCCAGCAGTTCACTAGGTGTTTGAAGCCCTGGCAAGGACCGATCTGGAGCCAGGGACCTCTCTCTCCTGGTGCAGAGGCTTAGGAATGCAGCATGCATGGTCTGAGGCCAGCGAAAACGTTTGAACTCCCCCCTTAAGAGGCCCAGAGAGCCCGTCTCGCACTGTTGAGCGGCAGACGCGCGCAGCAGCAATGGCTGAGCCAGAAAAGGGGGGGAATATCAAAATTCTTTCAAGATGAAGCCACTGGGGAAGACTCAATCATCTCCACCAATAGGCTCCAATTTGAATGCTCTCTCCTTTGAATACGGGGACTGACAGCTTTTATCAGGATACATGGCAATGTTGGATGCCAGCTTCTTGCCCTGATGAGGAGAAGGCAGCTCGCACAAGTCCAGAGCATCCTGGAAAAAGCCAAGGGAGGGAAGTTACTAAAGACGCCCACGCAGCTTTGCTGCAAACAGAGGAACCTGTTCTACAACGTGCCCATGCTTTCTGGGAGTTACACACACCATGGCACCATGTCTGCAGGAGCTCAGTGTGGGGCAAGTGGCTTGGACTGGCCATATAGGGCCACTTGCCCCATGCTGAGCTCCTGCAGAGTGATGGCTAGACTGCTTTCCCCAGGATGTGGCTTGGCTTCCACCACAGTGCCTGCTCATAGTGCTGCTGGATGCCTCTTCCCCTCACCACCATGCTTTTCTCCTCTGTAAGGAAAAGCAGCTTGTTTAGGGATGCATTTTAAACCTTGGTGACTGCCTGCTAGTCAAAAAGCCACCAAAAGGGGCATCTCTCAGCATATTTTAATTTCCTTCTTGGTTTTGAAGATAATTACGGCAGGAGCGAGTGGCCTTGCGTGCTCCCCATTCAAGCACCTATCGGTACAATTAATCCCGGCACTGTTCTGAGCAGCGGCACAAAGGGCCTTTGGTGTAAGGTCCTTTATCTGGGAACAAAGAGCTGCCTGTGGGAGAGAACCTGAGGTTGCAAATTTCCCGCTGACGAGCGTTTCCCCGTACACAAAAGCTGAGCCACACGGTGCGCCCTGTGAGCGCGTCAGGTCTGGGAGACCCCGCAACATGTTTTCTTGAAGCATGACACTCACCCAGATCCCTCCTCCTCCTCCAGGAGGGTTCTTCCCTCTCCAACCCCAGCTAAACCCTGTATCCATCCTCCTCCCACACAGGCGGTGTCCCTGCTCCAAGGCTAGGGGACTCCACATGCTGCCTGCATTGAGGAAGATCTCCTGTCCTGATCAGCCCACATACTCCATGGATGGAGCACACCACAGACAGCAGCTTTGGAGCCGTCGTGTGCACGGGAGGTGGCGTGCTGGGAGGTTTCGGCACTTGGCAGCCCCTTGTGCTGGAGCTGCACTGTGGGGAGGGGAGGCTCTTGCTGAGGCAGCCAAGAGCCAGGAGAGCAGGGAGGAAAGCTGCAGCCAAGCAGGGAGGCAGCAGGCAGGGCACCAGCAGACCTGGCAGCACCCAGGGTGGGCAGGGGGTACCCACAGTGGAGGTGCCAGGCATGGGGTTTTGGGAGCATGGGGAAGGTTCCGGCAGGGGCTGTCTGCCAGCTCCCTCTGCAGGGACCAGGCTGGCAGCACTGCCAGCATGGTGCACAGCCCACGTGCTCTCATTCTCCCCCAGGGATCCCGTTTCTCCCGGGAACCCCCTGCATGCCTGGCCACCCCAGTGCCCAGTGCCAGGCCAGGAGGCTGTGCTGGTCCCACCCTTGGCCCTCCCTGGCTGTCAGGCCAGGCAGGCCAGGCGGTGCGGTTCAGCCCAAGGGAAGGGCTGGAGCACTCCCTATCACCGCCCACGCTGGGAACCTGTCCTTATGCCGAGTAGGGCGCCTGCTGCTCCCCACTGCCGAGGGGGAAGACGCGAGGCTGCCATGGGAGCTGGCCCCCCACCCCATCCTTCTCCAGTGGTACACTGGTGCTCTGACCACCCAGTCCCACCAACATGCACTTGCCCCAGGTCCAGGGCAAGCCAGTGACTTGCCAATGAACTGGGAACAAAGGGAAGAGAGGAGGGGAAAAAAGAAAAAAAATAAAAATAGGGGCCTGTATCACAGCTGTGGCCCTTCATGCCAAGGGCATTTGGCCCATCATCAAAGGGGATCGGATTTGCTGAGGCAAATGATGACACATCCACTTCAAGCGGGGCAGGTTCTGCCTGCTGCTGGAGGCGAGCCACCGGAGTGAAGAAGTACTGTGGGCACTTAATAATAGACTCATTATTTCTGCATTATGGCAGGGCCCAGAGGCCCCAACTGAGATTAAGGCCCCTCTGCACACACACCGCGCATGCACGCGGCAAAGGCAGGCGGTCCCTGCCTGGAGAGCCCAGACAAGGGTGGGCAGCACTACCAGTCCCAGCACCGTTCACCATTGCTGGTTCCAGCCCTGTCAGCACACGCTAAGCTCACAGCAGGCCCAAGACTCCAATTCCAAGGATGCATCCTCTGTTTCCCAATCCCACATCTGCACTGGGGTATTAACTTCATGCCCACAACTCCAAACCACTGGCCTGCTGCGTCTCCCTCACAGTCCCCTCATCCTACGACAATGCCCTGCACCTTCTCCCAGATGAGTGGGAGCTGCCTGGAATGCGGAATGGAGGGGGACAGGAGTGTTCCCTCCATCCATCCCTGCCCTGTTGCCGACCCACCAGCCCCTAACTGGCTGAAGAGGGTTTTCCGGCCACGTGCTCCTCACCAGGAGCTGTGTCCTGATGACTGTGAGACAGACTGAAGCATGTGAGGGAGGACAGGTGCCAGCTCTGCAAAAGCCAGATCAAGTGGCAGCGTCTGGGATGCGGGGTGGGATGGGTGCTCCTCTCCCCTTGGTCACGCACTGGATGGAGGCAGGGAGGGCAGATTTCTGCCATTTTACAAGCAAGGCCATGCCAAGGTGAGCTCCAGAACCCACCAGCATCACAATGTGTGCACTCCCCTCCAAAGCACAGCACTCAGAGCCTGGGACTTTTGCAGGACATCAGGGTCCCGCCCTGCAGTTGCATGCCAAGGACACGTGCAGCCTGCTGCCCAAACTCTGCCAGGTCTTGCTGCCAGGTCCCAGTCCTGCAGAAAGGCCGTACCGACGCTGGGAGAGGACAGGAGCCAGCTGCTTGAGTCCAATCCTGCACTGCAATTACTGTTCTATTAATACCACGGGGATTTCGGATGTCAGAGCCCAGTGTGCTACACCAGGGTCAGCTCGGCCAAGGAAGAGCTGCCATCCCGGCCCATGTGGTGGATGTGCCCTGGTACTTGCTGCTTCAGTTTGCCCAGGAGGAAAAGATGCTTTTGCTGTGCCAGGCTGTGGGCAAGGGGAACGGACAGACCCCACAGACAGCCTCTCATCCCTGCCTGCTGCCAGACACACTGCCAACCTTAAAATGATTGCTGCCCACTTGGGACAGGAATGTCCCTGCCTAGCCCAGGGAGCTGCTGCCCACTGTAGCTCCCTGCCATGGGGACAACATGCCCAGCCATGCCAAGCAGGCAGGAGCTCTATGGCCAGCAGGCAGGACAGATTTATAGGTTGCCGTCCCCAGCAGGAATGGCCATGCCGCTGTCCTCCACTACCACAGAAGTAACTCATCCGATCAGGAGATGCCAGTCCTGTTTGAGCTGCAAATGCCATTGAATAGGACATAGGCAGAAAACCAGCCCGCAAAGCCACCCTTGTTTCCAGGATATGCTCTGAAGTGGATGCTCCTGCCATCTCTGTCTGTGACCCCATTGCCCTGTGGCTGTGGTTTCATGGGACAGGTGTCCCCACAGGGCCACCAGGATGAACTGGGCTGGTGCAGGTGGATGTAGCGTCCCAAACTCCCTGAGGGAAGGAAGAAGAGGCAGTCGGTGCTACAGACCTGCCTCCGCAGGGCAACCATTTGCAGCAGGCTGAGATCCAAAAGGCCCCTCTCTCCCTCCAGCTCCATTTTTTTCCAGGTTGTACTTTTGGAAAGTGCAGAGAAAGAGTAATGATATTTAAAAGAAAAAAAGCCCCACCCGTTCCCCAAAAAAGGTTACTCGGTGCACATCCAAAGGCTCGCCCCACAGACGGGTGGCTCAGCTGCCAAGCTCCATCCCATCCCAGCAGCACAGAGTGGGAGTTTCTGCCAAGATCTCCCTCCTCTCTACTGCCTGGGGCAGTTACCCAAATCTCCACACTGCTCTCTGCTCGCTTCCTCTGCTCTCAGAGCACCAAGCCCATCTGGAACTGCTTAAACCCAAATATTGCCGCCGCCCCCCACCTTCCCCGCCTCCCCCACCCCCAAAGTCAGATTCTTCCAGAGTTAAAACAAGCACAGAGTCAGGAGGGGGTGCCGGGCCGGGCTGACTCGCTCCTTCATTTCAGTTTAATTTCTGGGGAACTAGAATAAATCTGTTCCTGGCGATCGTTCAAGCCCTGCACATTTTTCTCATTAATAAAAAAAGGCCTTGGATAGCACGCCGCGTGTGCACGGCCCCCCTGTCCCCGCGGGGTCCCCCCTGCGCCCCAGCCCTCGCGGGGCTGGCACTGAGCACTGGGCGGGGGGACACGGGGACACCGGTGTCCCTTCCCCAGGACAGGGATGGGTTTTGGCAGCCCTGTGCAATGGCCACACCTCGCAGAGGAACAGGGAGGCTCAAATCCCCTCGCAGCTGCCGCTGGGCACAAGAGTCCCGGGGGAGGGCTCCCCTGGGAGGGGACATCCCTGCTTGCTGCCCGCTCCTTCAGCATCGCAGCCCCCGCGGGGCCCCTGGGGCATTCCTGGGGAGGGGGCTGGGAAACAGGTGTTTGTCAACAGCTCCTGCCACATGCATGAGAAACGCCAGGCCCCGCAGCGGGGCTTAGCGATGGGCAAAAATAAAATTAAGTGACCCCTACAGCAAAATCCCCTCCGCCCCAGCTCAGGACCCCTGGCCAGCACACGCTGGCACACACATGGAGAGCAGCCATGGGGCCGGGAACCGGCCCTGCCGCCACGCTCCAGCCTCTTCCCAAGATGGCTCCCGCTCCTCTTCAGCGGGGCGGCCATGCGAAGCCAGCACTGGGCTCGCTCCCTCCCGCCTCAGGGAGAACCGGCTGGAGGGCTGGCTTGCCCTGAGGGGAAAGTGGGCACCAGGGGAGGGATGCAGCCCCTCTGGGAAAGGTGGCCGTGCAGGAGGGGGATGTCGCCCCACTCCCAAGCTTGGCCCCACAACTCCCCCGTGGCCATGCTGAGAGTGGGTGATATTGGCACCCAGGCACGGCAGGACGAGGCTTCACCAACCATGCCAAGCCTGTCCCTCCCCAGACACGATACACACCCACCCGCCCTACAAAATGGCTCCTACATGGAGTTCAGCCCTGCGAGGGAATGGCCCGTGCCCTGCTGCCAGCACGGCCCAGCCTGAGCACAGGGCTGGGTTTGGAGCAACAACAACAACAAAAATGCAACAAAAAAAACCAAAACATAAACTCAAATGGGACGGTCCCAGTCGGGTAGGAGTGTCACTGCAACAGGCTGCCTGGCCTTCAAGATGGCAGCCCATCCCCTGGGGCGTGGGGCTGTACCTGGCTCTTCGAGGAGCTTCCTGGCCATGGAGGGGCACCCCCATCCCCACCATCCCCCAACTGCTTCATGGGAACACACAGGACCCAGAAACAACACCGACTCATTATGTCTTCAACCACAGAGAAGCTTGTGGCGACGGCAGTCACCAGCTCCACCAGCCAGCCACGGCCCTTGAGTAGAGCCCCCCTTTCCCAGGGTTCTCCTCCGGGGGAGGCTGACACCCACCCTGTGGTCTGCACCAGCTGGGAATGGGGATCCCGACCCCGGGGCCGCCCCAGCACCCTTCCCCCAGCACAGCTCCCAGGCGGAGACGCTTAATCCCGACAAACCAGTTTGACTCAGCACAACAGGAACAGCTACAATTTTAAAAACATGCAAGTCTGTGATTCAGATTGCTGGGGCTGTTTTAATTAAACGCCAAGCTCCCCTGCTCCAGCAGCAGCAGCAAACGGCTCACGGAAAGAAAATGCAACCAACTGGTTTCCCCAAATATCTCTTGCAGTAAGTCATCACAACAAAACAAGGAGTTTCGGTTCATTCCTTAAAAACCAGAGGCCGCTATTCCCAATCGCAAGGGCCGGGCAGGAATGGCCCCACAGCCGTAGCCTCGCTGTACATTAAGGGAGAAATGTGGGGCTGCAAACAGACCCCGGTCCTGCAAGTTTTCCCTCTTCCCTGCTCTCCGCATGCTCCGCCTGACACAAAGGAAAGCCCTTCTCCTCCCCTTCTCAGGAGCACGGACACGCCACGCAGGCTTCCTCGAGTGCAGCTTTTAGTGAGGAACAGGAGATTTAATGAATCCAGTGAGAATTGCAGAGCCCCACGACCTGCTTTCCCTCGCAGCCCTACCCCAAGCATCAATAAAACAGCACAGCCAACTTCGCCCATTGCCCTGCCGCGAAACACGGCATTTCTGCGGAAAGTAATTAAACAGAAAGCAAATCTCCCTGCCAAGAAAATACCTGGCAGTTCCAGCACAGGGGTCAATTAATCAGGGGTTTGCCGGTGCAGAGAGGAGTGTGGTCAGGCTGTGTAACATGCGGCTGGGGTCTGGGAGCTGCCACTGGGCAGAGCCCAGATGAGGAAAATTCCCCCTAGAAATCCTCTTGCGTTGGGGAGTTTGGCCATTTCACCAGAGCCTGAGTTGGCTTGGGACTACGTGCAGCAACACAGTGTTTCTGCACAGCAGTTCAAGGGAAGCACATGGGAAACCCCAAGTTTAAATGGAGTCCTGCATCCGGAGAGGCTGCTCAGGACAGAAGCTGCCTGGGAGAGTGGCTCCTTGGGAGAGCAGGTCCCTGTCTCAGCCCACCTGCAACCCCCAGGCGACAGGCAGATCCAGCCTGTGGCTGTCCACACTCCCTTGGGCCAGGGTGTTTTGAAGCCTGGGGCTTTACCCTTGAATGGTCAGCAAGGGCCTGGAACGCAGCACATTCCCCATGCTGTTTCACCATGCCTGGTCCCCACAGGGCCTCTGTTCCCACAGCCCTGACGGGACAAACTCCTCAGCTCAAACCCCTGCACTTGAGAAAGGATCCGCTGTTGCCCCCGGATAGAGCATTCCTTCTGCAGCCGGCCCGGGGACTGCTGAACCGGAGAAGAAAAACACATTGTGACTTCAAACAGACCCAGCGCACTTACAGGATCTGGAGAGAAACCATTTTCTCCTCGGCAGCACAAAGCCCTCACTGAGCTGCTGCCGAGCGCGGCTTTTCCCCTCCACCCCCGCGGGGCCTTGTAAAGAAACCCAACTCCCCGCCATCCCCCCGGGAACAGGGAGCGCCATCCAGCCCCAAAGCCCCCTGCCCTTCCAGCCTGGCACCAGCCCTGAGCCCAGCCTGCTGCCCCTCGGAGGGGACGGTGAAGCGGCCGGGTTCCGGACTGCTCACTGCCGTTGTCTGCAGGACGTGCGTGCAGATTTATGGCCCTGCCAGATTTATGATCGGCACTAAAATACCCGAAGAAACGTGCACGTGAGATTTACAGTAACCGCTGGAACGCGCTGGTCCCCGTCAGGAAGCAGCACTGAGCGTGGACAGAAATGCCCAACACAGCAGAAGCGCGGGAGCTCACTGGCCCTGATGTGAGCAGCGGCTTCCCAAAACTGGGCAAGGCAGAAGCCTCTCCGAGCCAGCTGCAACTTTCCCTCCAGCTTGAACAAGAGCAAAGGGGAAAAATAATTAAAAAAAAAAAAGAAAAAGAAAGAAAAGAAAAGAGAATCACAGGGGAATCGGGGCCAGCCCCAAAAATGCTGGGCATCTGCCAGCCAGCCCCGAAGGAGTCCCACCGGGCCGGCACCCAGCTGGGCCCTGACCTCTTGGACGGCGTGTTCGGCCCCTGACCCCTCCACACGTTTGTGAAGCTGAAATAAACTAGCGAATACTCAGCAGGGGCTGTTTATTTTCTCTCCATGCGACTCTTCCCATTGCTCCATCCCCGGACGGCGGTGGGGGAGAAACTAAACTAGGGCTCCCTGCCACCCCGGGGACTGGTGGGATGGTCCCTTTCCCCCATTCCCAAACCACTGATGGGAAGCAGGTTGCGAGGGGCTGCCCGCAAGCGCGGGGCCCTGCTGGGCTCTCTGCCCGCAACTTCATCCTCCGCACCTCTCCAGCAGGCAAGGATCCGCGGGTGGGTGCTCGGGAGCCTCCATCCCGGGAAGGCTGGGTGCCGCTGGCTTCTCCCGTCCCCTCCTGCTGCGGGGCTCCCGCTTCGCCAGGAGCTCACGGACCAGCCAGGCCCGCAGCTCTGACTCCTACGGCGCACAAAGGAGAAGGCTTTTAAAATTTCTTTCTAACCCTTTTAAAGGAGGAGGGAAAAAAAATCGCAGGGAGGGAGAATGCAAAGGAACGCGGGCAACACGCACGCCCTAAACTTTCTACAAAGCCCGAAGCCGGAGGAAAGATGTTCCCCCAGCCACCGCAGCGGGGGAG
>VXBX01006119.1:1041135-1093794 GCA_013400415.1 Scytalopus superciliaris | reverse complement strand
GGAACTGGGCTCTTAAAGGGGCCGCGTGCCCGGCCCGCCCTGCGGACCCGCGGCCCGACGGCTGCTGTGTGTGTGTTGGCGGGCCCCTCTGTGCCACACCACCGGCAGCCTGATCTACCTGTGCCCCTCACTGCCATCTCATCCTCTACAGTCCCGTGCCATCCTCTCATGCGTCCCACCCTGTGCCATCCCATCTCAGCCCATCGGCCCTCAACCGATCCCATGCATCCCACCCTA
Organism: Scytalopus superciliaris; assembly: GCA_013400415.1. Classification (NCBI taxonomy): domain Eukaryota; kingdom Metazoa; phylum Chordata; class Aves; order Passeriformes; family Rhinocryptidae; genus Scytalopus; species Scytalopus superciliaris. The sequence goes on along the minus strand of VXBX01006119.1, from coordinate 1,093,557 downwards.
CCTCACCCATCTCATCCCATCATGTCATGTCCCTCGTCACACCACTCCGTCCTCACCACACCATGATTCCCACCACAGTGAAAGGGATGAATGCTGGGATGCTGGCCATGGTGACACCCTGAAGTGACCCCATCAGGATCCCTTCCCCTACCCCCAGAGTGCATTCACCATCACATTCCTTGTGGGAGAAGGTGCTGGCTACTGCATGTGCAGCCACATCTTCCGAGCCTATGGGTGCCTCTGTCTTCTTCCCCTTCTGTCCCGACATGGCCATAGGAATGTTTTGGGGCCCTGTGTTGGACAGACTGCTCCCTTGGGATAGTGCACACACACATACTGTCCCTGTGGTTGGAGCTGACACAGCCACATCCTTCAGGACAAACACATACCTGCCATGCCGGGTGTGGGACACAAGCTGTGACCTGTCCTGGCCCTCAGTGCTGCATGTCCTCCTTGGATACTTGGGGAGGCTTTGCTCTCCCAGATCCCTGATGCTGGGGTGTGGTCATGCCCCTGGTCCCCAGGGGTTGCTGGAACTCCAGCAGGTCCAAGGGCAGTGGGGTGCACGACTGGTTGCATCACCCCAGGCAGTCTCGTCCCCCTGGCATAGCCATCTGGGCTCCCCTGCCGGAGCCACCTGCCATCTGCCAGCAGCACCTTCCACAGCGCTCCCGCCCCAGAAACCTGTCCCAGAAATTCCATCGCTGTGCAGACCCAGTCTCAGCCCTGTGCCAGCGCAGCGGGGCATCCACGGCCCATGCTCCTGGCCACCTTCCCTGTGGCTAGTGGCAGGAGCTGGAATTCGGGATGCTGTCAGACCTGGCTGTGGTTGACCTCTCCTCTGTGCAAACAGATGCAGAGTGTTTGCATCACCTCCTCCTTCTGCTGCACAAACCCACCAAGGTTGTGGATGGGCATATTCCTTCCTTGTCCTGGAAGGATTCAGCTTCCCAAGCCCTGGCCAGAGAGATTGGCATAGGTCTGTGCTCTGCCTGGGCTACCGAAAATCTGAAGGTGACCAATTTCTACTGAAGGAATTCTGGCATCCTCTGGGAGCTGCAGGGAGATTCGCCAGAATGCTGTGCCCTGAGGACTGTCACAGTGCCCCAGCACCACTGGGCACAGTTTCTGAAGGGAAAAGCCATGCCTGAGAGAACCAGTGTGCTAATTTAAGACAGGACGTATGACATACGACTGTGATAAATCTCTGTGAGGGACAGGAGATGCAGCAAGTGGGGCAGTGTACTGTCCAGGTAAAAGGAAGCAGTTGGGGAGCAAAGCAGCAATGAGGGGATTGTACTGGTGGAAAACATCAGTTTCACCAAATAAGCAGCAGTTGTTGGTTTGGACATGCTGTCACTCAAGGTGATGAGCAGTGGAGAAGCGAGAGTGACAAAGCTGGCACTGCTAACATGTGCACTGGGGTGCGATGCTGCATCAGTGGGGAAAGAGGGCTGGGGGCTGATGGATATGTTGAGAATCTTAACCAAGGGCCAGCCTCAGGGTGGGAAGATTTGCTGTTTCCCTATGAAGTCACTCCTGGGAAATCCTCCCTGCTGGAGACATCGTACCAATTCCGGCAGCCAGAGCCTGCCGGCTTAGTGAGATGCAGAAACCTCGTTTATTCTGCAATTCCAGAGGTCTGAGTTACCCAAGCACAAAATTTCTGAACGGAGCACATGGGGAAATTGCTTATTCACACTTGAATAACTCAAAAATGGCTGAACCAATTTTACTTAAACTTTCTCCAAGAATTCCCCTTGGAGCCAAGCCATGCCTGGCAAATTTCAGCCCGAAAGGAATTTATTTCAGAATAGGATGAGAAACTGGAGCAGGCAGCGGGGGGGCGCGGGCTGGGGGAGGATGCTCTATACAATCGAGTCTCTCTCCACGTGCTGTAATTAATGAGCCCCTGCTTGCTCCCACTGGGCTGGTGCTGCCAGGCAGCCTCTCCCCGGGGCCTCAGGCTCCCCTGGTGCCAGTGGGTGCAATGCTGCTGTCTTGACTGGAGGCTGAGGATTTTGGGGCAGGTCGATGGCCAGAGAGCCCTGGTTGCTTCGTGCATGTTGCAGCTGGTGGGCAGCCTGGGGAGCAGCACTGGCAGGGCTCCGACGCCTGCACAATAGGAAATAACTGTGGTAACTGCGTGGTATTTTCTGGCAGGGACTGGCTCTGTAATGTCAACCCGCCTGCTTGGGCAAGAATTCAGTGCTGAGGATGGTGCTGCTGTGGCCCTTGGGAGACTGGGTGATGGTGTGGCTGGGGGACACACATGTTTGTATAGACATGGACATCTCTGAGCCACACAATGTCTCTGCACAGACACCCAGCCTCAGTCCCCTCCACTGACACCTCCCTGGCACCTTGGGGTGTTGGATGGAGCTGAATAGGGCTGCAATGAGGACCACGTTGGCATGACATGGGCAGGGATGGGTTGAGAGCTGAAATGTGGCATTGTTAGGTAGGCAGGGAAGCGTGTCTGCAGCAATGACCTGAGTTAGAGATGCTCTGCCTTAGAACAGCCTCCAGCCTGCATGGCAAAGCTGTGGAGCCCATGGTGTCCCTGGGAGGCATTCCCGCACAGACAGGGAGCGGCAGAGATGAAATAAAAACCTCCAAAACCAGCAGTGGCCATGGAAGTTCAGAGGACAAACCTCCCAGGCTAGCTCTCACCATAAGAAATTTTCTATCCCATCCCCCTGGAGCAGCCTGACTTTCACTCCCCATTTCCAAACCCAGTCCTGATGTGCTCCAGTGATGGGTCCATATGACACAGGCACGTGCACAGTGTGTATCAAACCATGCACCCACACACGGGTGCACCCACACACCCTGCCTGCTGCACCCAGCCATTGCCCCTCACCTCCTTTGCATGTGGCAACCTCAGCTGCAGTTTTATAAGGAAAGGTGATTAGGGAACAATTATTCCTATTTTCTCAGAAGATCTAAGGGGCATCAAATGAAATTAACCCAGCAAGAATATAAAAACAAACAGAAGGGAGTACATTCCTCACCAGGCAGCCAGTTCCAGGAGCACATCTCCGCAATGTAGGTATGGGGACATGTGTTTGAAGCGTGGAATTGAGTTGAATGGGAGAAAAAAACCCTGCAAGAGGCCTCCATTGTCTGATCACCTGAAGTGCAACTGTGCTGGGCATATGGGAAGCTGGGTGGGGCGTCTTCCCCTGTTTCTGGGCTGGGTATTGCTGTAGTGGGGCCATGATGGCATCAAGTGACACTTTCAAGTCCCCTGTCCAAAGAGCAGCACTCAGAGGGACAACATCTGAGTGGGCACCTGAGGCAGCCACAAGGCTGCTTGGGGGTCCCCTGTGCCATCCCCAGTGCAAGGAGAGCCCTGGGGTGCCCTGTTCCCAGGGCTGGGAGCACCGCCGGGTGCCAACTCGCCCAGCCGGTGTGTTTCTCGCCAGACCAGAGCTGGCTCCAGCCTGTCTCCTTCCCAGGCTCCCTGGGCTCTCACCCCTCCGGGAGCTCCTCCCCATGCTGCCAGGCTCCTGGCGCTGCCAGCGGGTCCGCGTGGCTGGCAGCACCCATGCCAGCCTGGCTGGGCCCAACCAAGGCACCCACCTCCTGCTGCTCCTGGTCCCCACTTCAAAATCCTCTCCTGTCCCACCCACATCCACCACCCCTCACCTCTGGCAGCTTCAGGATGCAGTTAAACACTTCAGCACTTAAAATTTCAGGTGCTAATTGCTTAGTAATGAAAACTTTAATCACAGGGCAATTAAAACCTTAAGTAGCTGTGGGAGATCCATTCCACGTCAACAAAAAAAGAGTGCCGTCACTGTTCCAGCACCGCCTTGCCATGGCGTGGCACAACCTGGCTGGGAGACCCCATCCTGCAGCCCCCAGTGCTCCCTGCTCTGGGGATCTGGGAAGCCCCCCTTCCCACGCTAGGCAGGAGGTGGCCGAGGAATGATCAGCTACTGCTGTAAAACTTAAAACCCAGCTAATTTCGGATTAAGTGCCATATGAAAGGGTTTTGTTATTTCAAATCTCCTGCTTTCCAAATTCCCAGGATTAAAATTCTCTGCATTTATTTTAACCACATAACATTTGCAGACAAATCACTTCTCCCAGTGCAAAGTTTGAAGCAGGCTTAGCAGATCTAAAGCCCGGCCACAAGCTCCAGGGTGGAATCGCTGGAAGCGGCTGCCAGCGGCCGCCAGCCCCGTTTGCTGGCGTGCTTGCAGCACAGCTCAGCCACCATGTCTGCAAGGGGAAAGGGCCTGCCAGGTGCTGGAGCCCTGGGCAGCAGCATGAGGAGGAAGGGTGGCTGTCATCCTGGGTCCTAGGCTGATTTCTGCACTGGGGATGTGCCCTTGGGAAAATCTGATGAGGCTTATGTGTTTGCAGAGCCAGCCCTGTCTGTCAGCCGCGGGGTGCGTGTTGCAACCATGCTGATGCTGTCCAGGTGACACTGTCCACTTCTTCATCAGCCCTTTGACATCAGATGCTGACAAATGTTACACAAAAAAATAAATAAAAATCAACGTTTGTGCCTTTCCCCTCCCTGCTCTGCAGCCCACTGGGGCCGAAAGGGAAAGGAGCCATCCAACCTCGAGTGCCTTCAGCTCTGCAGGAGGCAAAGGCTCAAGGGCTGGGAAATGATGTTTGGCCCCAGCTGCTGGGAGGTGTGGGAAACATGGGTGTCTGTGGGCAGCAAACTGCCCCCCGCTCTTTATCAAAAGCAGCATCAGTGTCTGGCAAATGTCACTCTCCTGCATGCTTCCCAGCTGGGAGGTCCACTTCCTCCTCCTATCACCCCCTTTCCCTTGCTGCCTCCCAGCCCTGCGGCAGGACAGGGCATGGCAGGATGGGGATGCACTGGGGGTGGCCATGGGGCTGCAGGGGGCAAGGCAGAGACATCAGTTGGTTATGCCACATGGTGGGATCCTCACCCAGCCCACTCCTCTCTCAAGCACCTTTGCTGACCAGGAAGTTAGCAGTCTGGCCCCATTAGGGACACTTTAAGGGGCTGCAGCTGACATGCCAGTTCAGAGACCCTTTGCATGCTCGGTCCTGAGCTGGGGTCAGCTGGGTGTGCGCTTTAGTCACAGGGAGCAGATAATCTCCAAATATGAATCTTTAGGGGTTCAAACATGCCATGTGCTACGGGCTGACCCCACAGAGACATTCCCAGCTGGGGGCTAGTGACCCCCAAGTGAGGAGACAAAATATTTGGGGTTCATATTCAGAGATGCTCAGCAGACCCTCTTGCCTGCAAAAATTTGAGAGACCTCACCTGTCCCTTCATGCCCTGCAGAGGTAGTTGCTCTCCTAGACTGAGCATGCAGCAAGCAGCACCGTGTCCTGTTGAGGCTGCCTGAGAGCATCTGGAGGTGATGGTGGCAGTGGGCATGGTAGGGCAACAGCAGGGCCAAGCACAGTGCCTGGAACCCACCAGGCTCCATCTGCCCACCCCTTTCAGGTGCTGTGAGCCAAGAGCAACCCTCAGAGCAGAGTGGCTTTCCTGGACTCTGAGCCAAGGCTTTGGCATCCCCCAGCCTCCAGGAGGTACCCTGGTTCTGCTTCCCATCCCACCTGGAGCATCTCTTGCCCAAAGCCAGCTCTGTATGCTGTGCCTCTCATTGCCATGGCAACCCCCATCCTTGCCGGGTTGCCATGGCTTCCCGGCCCCCAGCCGCAGCCGCATCCTCAGCATCAAGAGGACCCAGTGATTTGGGTCCTCAGGGGCTGCCACCACGGGAGACACTGCATAGGGCCTGGGAATGGAGGGATGAGCCAGGGCTGGGAGGAGGGCTGATAGCTTGCTGGCATCTCCACACCATGCTGTGGTTTGGGCTCTGGGACCACATGGGACCTTGGGAGGCTGGTGGGGACAGGGTCCCCCAGGAGCATCACTGATGGCAGGGGAATGGCATCCCTTTGTGGGCCACCCTCACACTTTCCAAAATCTACCTCTTTCCAGGCCAGGATTTCTGTGCTTGGTGCAGCTGCTGTGGCCCCACAGGGTTGAGTTGGTGGGCAGACACACAGGTGCTATAGAGCCCTTTGGTGTGGCTGTGTGCTGGCAACATCAACAGCACCAAGCACACGTGACCACCCTGTTGTCCCCTGCCCACTGTCCACTTAAAACACTGTTGCACCCATTGCAAACACCCCACCAGGCACCACGGGAGAAACCATAGCACGGGGTTGCCATCATGGCACTTGCTGTGCTGGGGTTATGGCTGTGCTCGACAGCAGTGCGAGCCCTGCGGGCTCCAGGCTTGGCGTGCTAAATAAACACAGCCACCGTGAGAAAAAGGCAGCCAGGAATAAATAGTCAAATAAAATAATAAGCTGAAGGAATAAACAAAGTGGGGATGTGCCCAGGCATGGCACAAGCCTTCGACGTAGCCCTTCCAAGCCAGGCTCCAGCCCAGCCCCGGTGCCTGAAGGTGGTGGAGCCCAGCCTGCTGGCAGTGCCCTGGCCAGCCGCACCCCCACCCCAGTTTCCCCCCGCCGGCTGCAGGAATCCCCTCTCCCCGTCACGCTGCATTCCTGGGGTGCCCGAGAATGAAAGTGCAAACACCCTGGGAGAGGTGCCAGGCAATTCCTGGCCTGCCCGGGATTTGCATCCGCTGCCCTGGCGCTTGGCTCGGGAGGGATAAGCCCAGGCTTAGCTATTGCTTCCCCTGAGGCCGGCTGCCAGTTCCTAACCAGTTTTGCTGTAGCCCTTTCCCACACTAACTGGGGTCAAGGGAGTTGTGTGGCCTTCATCCCACCTCTTCCCTGCAGTTCTCAGAAGCTTTCATGGTTTAAACAATCTGTTGCAAAGCGAGGGTGGGAAAGGGGCAGCTTTGGGGCAGGGGTCTGCAGTCGGGGCGAGCCCGCAGGGGATGCGGTACTGCGGAGAACCCACCCACAAGCTGCATAGCTGGTGTGCAGACCCATGGCTGTCCCTTCAGAGCCTGGATAAGGTTTACATGGTGGCAGAGTGGGGACTGAGAACTTGCAAACTCAGTGCTTTCTGGGGAAAACCCACAACACAGGGTCCTGGCAGCAGTGGGAGAGAGGGCAATCCAGAGGACTCAGAGTGTAACACGCTGTCCCCATCACTGCAAATCTCCTTTAAAACTCTCCGCAGGGCCCTGACACTTCACCTTCCTCCCTCTCCAGCTGGCATCCAGTGGTGCTCAGCCAGGGAACAAAGGAGCACAGTTTAAAGTAGCCAGTTATTTTAGGAGCCTGCACTGGCAGTGACAAGTGGAAAATAGAAAGAAAACCAGAATAAGTGACAAAAGAACATTCCCCAATACATACTTTTGCAGCAGTGCTTCCATGCATTCAGTGTAAATTCTATTGCTGGCAAAAAAATTGAAATAAAAGGAAAATTGCCTCAAAGCCCATCCACAAAGCAGCACCTGGGTGTCCTGGTGGGGCAGGACACCAGTGACACGTCACTGCCAACAGCCGGGCACTCAGCCTACAGGATTTTGCATGTAAACTTCACATCTGCAGGTTTCCCTTGGCTTTCCAGCCTGAAAGGTTGAGCACAAAACAAATTGCTGGCATGCTGTGTTCTGCTCCACTGGCCAGGCAGATGGACCTGCTGGGGCCCCTGCACAGCCTGGCTCACCCCAAGAACCAGTGACAGCAGAGCTAAAGCTTTGGCATGACCCGGACATCCTTTGTGTCCTCTGGCACAATTCTCTTGAGATTTCCAAGTGAGTCTTGTTTGATCTTTGCCTCCACATGTCTGGAAGAGCAGTTTGACTTCTCCCTGGCTGTGGCAGGATGCTTTCCCATGCCGCTTAGCAGTGAGGCTCTGAGGATTCAGCTTGTTGTAAAGAGATCAGCAACGTAAGATTTATTGCCTCATGAGTGCTACATTCCTAAAAAGAGCCTGTCACAGCACAGCCCCCTTCACTGTGCACTGACCGGGATGCTGTACTGGTTATCCGGACTTCCCTGACATGGGAAATGCCCCCAAAACCAGCAGCAGTGTGCACTTTTACTGAAAGCATTAGTGTGCACCATTATACTGGGGAAAAGCGAGGAGGTGTAGAGGAATGCAGGATATGTTGCTCTAGAAGCCTCCAGGTGCCAGGTCTGGTTCAGCAGGCCTGTGGTTTGGTGACCCTGGTGTGCCCCTGCCCACCACCTCTGTGTGAGCCTTCTGAGATGGGGAGGAGAAGGGTGGTGAGGGGGGACTGGGGAGGAGAAGGCAGAAAAAGCTGACATGCAGAGAGGTGCACCTGGGACTGTGGCTGAGTCCCAAAATGCCCCACCGTGGCACAGGAGGGGATCTGCTGTCCTTTGGCAAGTGGGCAGACCTGGACCTCTTGGCCACATTGCAGTGCAGGGGAAGTTGCCCAGAGATGGCAGCCATGTGAGATCCCCGAATCAGCTGCACCCTAGCCAGGTACTGCTTTGTCCCCCGCAATGGCTACTCAGGACATTGTGGCACATCTCTGTAGTCCACAGGGCAGTATGGTTCTTTATTCTTCTAATTGCTTACTAACTGCGAAACACCATGGAAAATGTCCCCAACAGAGCTTCTGTGATGCCAGCAGGAATATCCCTACTCACTCCTTGCTCAAGTCCCAAATTGCCCCTACACCAAGCCTGGCACCAACTTCACCTGCATCAGGTAAGGCTGCATGTGGGATAGACCGATGGGGAACAGACACAGGGACGAGGGAGAGGACATTGGCTTCCACTCTTCCCCTTGGCACCCACACAGACCCCCAATAGGTGTCCTGAAGGCTGGTCAGGCTGGAGGGATGCTGAGCATAGCCCCCAGGACAAGCAGCACCCACTCACAATGTTTGAGGCAGGGACCCCTGGGGTGCCAGGCCCCCTCAGCCAGGCGCTCAGCAGGTGCAGCCATGGGTGCCTCATGTCCCCCCAGGTTCCTTGCCTCCAGCAGAGCATTTTGGGGGAGGTCAAGCAGTTTCTTCATTCTCTCCCCCCTCCCTTTCCAAGATGAAGAATTTAATTTTAGTTTTTACAGCTCCTTCTAGGTGGATAAATCCCTTCCTGGCGAGTCCAAGCCCTGGAAAATCTTGTGAATCTAACGCTGGTCCTTCTGGCAGTCACTGCAGCAATTCCTGTTTCTCTCCAGCCGCACTCTGTAAAGTTTTATAGTTTCCTGGTTGTAGCTGCAAGGCCCCAGCCATGCCGAGGAGGGTGGCGGGGGGAGAGTCCAACACTCAGGAACTCAAGGCCAGGGCAGTGAAGAGGGGAACCACAGCCAGGTGGCATGTGCCAGAGAGCTGCCAGGTCCCTCCATGGGCTCATTTGGGCAGAGATGTACTGTGCAAGCGGTGGCACAGTCCTGCACGTGGGGATGTGGTCCATCATGGCTCTCATCCCATCCCAGGGTGGATCTGGGCCAGCTCTGCCTGTGCACACTGGGACAGTGGCGTGGAGATGCCATCCATCACCCAGAGCAGAGCATGTGCCTGGGGAGAAGGCAGAGCTGTCAGCGTCACAGCCCCGCTGGATGCGAGCGGGGCCCCATGGTGAAACCTGGTGCTCCTCCCTAATGAAAATCAGCTTTGTATCTGCTTTATATCACCCCGGCGCTGCTCCAGCCCCAGGGGGATGAAGAACCTGGAGAGCAAGCAGTGCCACAGTACAGCCCATCACCTTGCTCATTCATCCCCACTGGCCATGTGCATGTCCTCAGAGGGTAATGTGGCACCTCCACAGGCAGGAAAGCAAGGCATAGAGGTGCCTTGGGACCAGCTTCATCCTAGTGCAGAATGCAGGACTTTGCTGACCAAGTGACCAGGGAGGCCTCTCTGCTCTCTCCCTGTACCTCTGGCATCATAGCAGCAGCAGTGTGCCCCACGGTGATCTACTCCCCTGTTAGCCTTGGGCATCTGCGCACAGAGCAGATGAAGAAGCACATCACTAAATCTCTTGATTTTCTTTCTGATCCTTACTTGTATTTGGCAATTTGACCCCCAGCAAGGTCAGGGGTGAGAGGATGGGTCTGGCGGCTGTGGGAGGCAGAGAGGAGACCCTGTTAAATGCACCATTGTGGCTAAAAATCCTGGTTGATGTTAGGTTTTATTAGGGAAGCTGTGAGAGACGGAGTGCCAACACTGTAATGCCATCAGCTCTGTTAATACTTACACTCTGCCTTTGAACGCCAAAGTCACCATGCTCAGCTCTGGCTGCTCTGTTGCCAAAAGAATACATTAAAAACAGCTCTGAGAGAGGCAGGAAGGTAATTTCTGGAGAAAAAGAAAGAGGATTAGCACAGAGAACAGAGGAATGAAAGGGATGTAACAGTGTTATGCAGCCTCTTGCAGCAGCCCCGTGCCCTGTCACTGGGTCTCATGGGATTTCAAGGCATCACAGGAGCCAGAAGATTGTGGCTGGGGTGAGGAGGGCTAGGTGGGAAACAGCATTTCCACTGCTGACCCCACACTGGGTCTTTCCCACATCACCCCTAGCCACCCAGCAGCCAGAGAGAAGAGGGTGCCTGTGGATGCCGAGGCACCCATGGGTGCTGGGGTGGGTTGCAGCACAAATGGGACCGGGGGGATGGGAAAGCTCTCGAGCAAGTGCCACACAGGGAACTTACTCCTTGTCTTCCTCCTTGTCCCAGCAGTCAGGCTGGGATGTCCTCATCCCCTCCGCCAGCGCCACGGCGCTGGAGGACATCACGGGTCACAGAGCAGCAGAGAGACCTGTCTAACCCTTCACACCCTTCCCAGAAACAAGGGGCCAGGGGGAGGCAGTGAGGGGGGCCGTAAACTCTGCATTACCACTAATTAAGCACTTGGCTGTCACTGAGGCTTCCTAACACGCCTCTTTCCCTGACACTTTTACTGTTTGGGGAAACGATGTCTCGGGCCTTTGATGAACTTGCTATGAAGTTGAAAGGAGCTCGTGGCGCAGTGCCAGGGCCCATCGCAATTGTCTCTTGGGCTGGAGATGGGAAATGACCCATTTATAAAAAGTGAGGTGATAAATTAGACCTGGGAAATGGGAGCCACTGACAGGATGGGCCGGACTGGCTGTCGGGTGCCCCTGCCTGTCCCCAGCCCCGGTGGGTGCAGGTACAGTCACCCAAGGGGTGACAAATCTTGTCCTGCTGGTGATGCCAACCTGGCACCTGACGCCTACTGAGGTGGGAACATGAACTAGTGGAAATGGTGACAGGCACCGTGCAGGACACCATGCAGAGGAGAACTCCTGGGGTAGTATTTATAATAGTGTATTTTTGGGGCAAAGCAAATTTAAAAGCTAGAAATCCAGGGCAGGGACGAGGAGGAAAACACCCCACTCTGAGGCTGTCAAGAGAAGCAGATGTGATCTGTGTCACACAAAGCCAGCTCATGGCTGGGGCCAAGGAACAGCTCCACATGCTTTGCCTGGGGAATGTACAGTCCAGGGGGCTGCTGAGCCCCCATGCACATGGCTCAAAGTGCCACCAGGACACAGGGCCTGGCTGGGGTGCAGGTGACACTGAGTGTGTGGCTATGCTTCCCTGCTGTCCTCATGTGGGGACCCCACATACCCCATTAGCACAGATCCCCCTGTTACAAGGGGCCAAGTCCATCCCTCGGGTCAGGGTGGGCCATGGGAGCCAGCTCCTGCTGGGGTGCAGAGACCCTACAAATTCATTTCATGCAACATGAGCCAGGACTATAGGGGCCTCCCAAACACCTCATGACCTGAGCAAGTGTGTGACCCCACTGATGCCTGAGTTCAGGAGCCATCACCCACAGCTATACCATCAGCCACCTTCCAAGTTCTCCCTGTCCCCTGTGTCTGCCCCGCACCCTACCTCCATCTGACCATGGGTCATGGCTCAGCTCTGGGCTGGGGTGCAACCTCAGGGCTGCACTGTAGGATCACTCTGGGTTATCTCACGGCACCTTCATGGAAAGTGGCTGGTTTTCCATGACTGGTGCCTGACCCCAGAGAGTGTGGGCTGCAGGAAGGCAGCAGCAGCCTTCCCTTTCCTTGTCCCCATCCCTATTCCTGTCCCCCAGGCTGGGGTGATGCTGGGGGGTTCTCCCCTCCTCAGGGCAGGCTCCAGCATTCAGTGTGGAGCAGGGGGACACCAGCTCTCTTCTTGCATCAGTAGATTGCAATGGGCTCTGTAGGGCTGGCATGTCCACAGCGTGAGAGCCTACCGGAAAGCTAATTAATAACTGCCAATTAGCACTTGTCAGGCCTGGCCAGAGGCTTGGAACCGGATGCAGCAGGTGATAGGATTTACCATGCAGTTGAAGGGAGAATCTCTGGGTTTCACACATACAATTCAGTTGCCTGTATCCCATCTTATACACCCCTCAAAACCCATCTACCTGTCTTTTAGGACTCTCCCTTGTGCCCCTGCTCTTTGCCCCACATTTTCATGGTTGCTGTACTGCAATATTCCCCATACATTATTCCTAGGACTATATATGCCTGTGAGTATATGTATACATATATATATTCATCTTATCCTCCCTGCATTGTGTTTCTCATTAATTATTCACCTCTCATGAAATAGGAATGAAAAGGGATTGCATGATGCTGGCCAGAGTCTCACAGGAGGGAAATCAGCCCAAAGATTTCCTGAAGGCACTGCTGGGCTCAGGCATGAAACCCTTTGCCCTGCGGCACAGGGCAGCTGGTGTCAGGGTTCTCCAGGTTGAGAAGCTGGGGAAATGGACCCTGACTGAAGCAAGGCTGCAGGGAATCCCTCAGCTGTGTGGAGTGGGGGACAGGGAGCTCTCCTGGCTCCTGGTGAGTTCCTGCCATGGTGCGAGACCAGCTCCAGCCCCAGTTGCTGGGTTTTGTTATGTGTTTTTGACCGAAAGAAATCCCTTCCCTGTGGAGGCACGTGCTGACTGCAATGGAGTCATATCCTACCCTTGTCTGTGATAGACTAAATAGGCAGGGGCCTGCCTCAGCTTCCCACTCAAAAAGCAATTTCCCATATTCCTGAGCCCTTTCCAATTTTCTACATCCTTTCTCAAGCCAGGATGCAGCATCCAATCCTGGTCTCACTCACGGTACACAAAACTAAGCACATCTTTCTCCTCTTTCCACCTTTTCTCCTTGGACAGTCACACCTTGGGCAGCACATGGGCACTGAGCCCTGGGGTCACTGTTCCACGCGAACATGAACCACTGCTCCTGCTCCACCCAAATAGCACTTGCTTTTTAAAATAGCTGTTTTCCCTCGCCCTTGTCCCCTGTTATGTAAAAATCTACTCCATATACTTGATCTATTCTGTTTTTAAGAGGTTATCAGTAAGAGAGGGCTGAAGAAGGTCCCTTGTTCCCTTTTAGCCTCTTGCCACACTGCCCTGTGCCCATCACCCTCTGCTCCCTCACATGCAGGCAGAGCCGTGTTGATTTAAGCAGTGGTACTGCAATATTTCCAGTGCTTTGCTCCATGCTCTCTGCCCATTGTAATCTTTTCTTTGCTCTTTTGACCATCAGCATATATTGAATAAGAGCTGTTAATTGAGCTGTCTGCATTGACATGTTGGGCTTGTACTTAGTGGCTATAATTAATTTAGGACAATATATGTGAATTATCTTGATTAGTCTATCCAAGATGCATCATCTCGCACGGGCCCATGGTGAATGTCATATATCTTCGTGCAATCCTTTCCCACAGCAGTGAAGTCCTTCAGCCTTAACTAACCTAAATATGTCACGTTTTTGCTAACACGCTGCCTTCTCCACATCATTAATGAGCGTAATAAACCACACTGATGCTAACGCTCAGCAGCCTGCCTGGCCCGCCGCTAACCTCCTGCCACAGAGAGTAGTGACTGTTCACACAGCCTTGAGGTAGAAACCAGGACCTGGTGCTGTGGAGGTGCCTGGATGCCTGGACACACACTGGGATGGGGGTGGTTTTGAGCAGTGGATGCTGCCGGGGGGCTTTCCCTCCTCCCCTTTGGGTTGGTCCACAGAAAAATCAGTGCATGAGAGGTGCAGACAGGTCTCTTTTGGACCTTGGGAAGCATGGTCATGTTTTCATTTCTTTAGTGTCTTTTTCTAGGTGGGAGGGGTGTGTCTCTGTCAGTTTTCCACAGCTGAGGAACTATGATGGTGAATATGCTCAGTGCTGCTGCTGTCAGCTTCCCTGCTCCCCTGTCTCTTCACAGCCACATTTTGGCCGCATCCTTTCACACCCACTGCTTGGCCCCTGCAGAGAGCCCTTCTCAGGGTTCTCCTGGAAGTGCTCAGTGATGTTGGAGCCTGCTTTCAGGCATGGTAGGCGATCCCCCACACCTGCGGGAATGCTGGTATGCCTCTGGAGCCGCCACTGGTAGGACAGGTTATGCTGATGGGGACGTGTAGTGGCTCGACCTGGAGAAGGGCTGGTGCTGGCTCCGGGGCAGGCCCTTTTTTAGAAGCGGCGTGTATCACTGCCGAGACCTCCTTTGATAGTTGTGCTACAAACAAACACGCAAACAAACCGACTAGCCCTTCAGATTTTGCTCAGGCAGAAAAATACAATTACAGGGCTCAGGTTTCCAGCATCAACCTCACCCTGGCGCTTTGGAGAGCCCTGAAAACAGTAAATGCTTAACTCTGCATCCATTTGCAGGTTGCTCTGAATTTCCCAAGCACTGCAGAGATGTTTACCCAGTGCAACAGCACACCGAGATGGAGGAAATTCAGCAGCCCTGGCGATGTCTGATCCCAAGGCAGTGGGGAGATGCGGCACACACCTCACATGCCAGCAGCCTGACCTTGCCCAAGCAACCACACACTGCAGGATCCTGTTTGGGACAGACTGAGCAAGATGGGAGAGATGTTTAGGCTAAGTCCTCAGTATTTAGCCTTCGGAATTTAACCCCGCTGGTTCTGATTATGGCTCAAGAAGTTCAGTTTCCATCACAGACCACCGGTTTTGGCCACTTAAGAGCAGTCGGTATCACCTCTGACCCCCTGGCAGGCTTTATTGCTGCAGCTCACAAGGAAGCAGCCTCATCGGCTGCCTCGTAAACCCCAGGGCTGCTGAGGGTTGGTCCCAGCAAATAAACCCCTCACAGATACCCTTCCCCCCCTGCACTCCCTGGGGTCCCTCAGGGCCACCCAGCATCACCAGCCCCATCGCAGGATTCCCTGCGGGTGTGTGGGAGAGGGCAAGGCCAGGGCAGCCAGAGTGGTGCTACTCTGATCCTCAGGCTGGTCCCTGGGGAAGGGTCCTGCAGGGACAGGGTGTCCACTTGGGGACACCCCTCACTGGCATGGAGCTTAGGTGGCATTTCCTCAGAATGGCTTTGGTTCAGCTATGAGTTCGTAATGGTGCAATTCCTGCCCTGCAAATGCTTCAACTGCAGCCAGGAAATAGCTTTCCTATGTCTCCTATGTGACTACTGTGTGGGGACATTGCAGCTTTCCTCCTCTCCCCAGCCTTGGTTGAATTACTGACACCCAATAGAGTCAGGAGGGAGCTAACCCCAGAAGTATCACACCCCTTCCCCACTTTGGGGGATGTTCCTGCAGCCCTGCTGGAGACATGTGGGCAAGGGAGGGGAGCAGCTCCATTCCACTGAGTCTCTGTCCCCATTGCCTGGCAAGCTGGGGACCAAGAAGGTGGCCTCAAGAGGTTCCTATCCCCACCGAGGTCTCCCGTCCTCATCCTGAGCCCACTTGCTTGCCATCATTCCATCTCCTTCTCTTCTCGGACCTTCTCCCAGGCATACATGGTCCCAGGGGCTGCCTGCACATACTCAGGCCCTCAGTTCCGCAGGCTGTCCCAAGGTGCTCAGCCCAGGGATTTTTCCTGCCGGCCTAGGACTTCTGTGAGGACATCACAGCCAGTGCCCACCCTGCTCCTGGCACACAAGCCTCCTTGGTATCCCCTCTGCTGGCACCTACTCCTCCACATCCAGGTGCTCCCAGCTGTGCCTGCTCCCCCTGCCATGGCCTGTGGGTCAGGGACTGGCACTGGTGGCACGTTGGCTCCCATGTCCCTTGCCCTGGCTGCAATGCTCTTGAGAATTCTCATCCAGACAAGCTGAAGGAAAACCTTCAGGAGCTTTTCTGCTTTTGTGCAGAGAGCCAAGGCTCGGGATTTGTTTTGGAAACTCTCCCAGGGGAGTCTTTTTGGCTTCAATTTTTTTTCCCTTAGAAGGATGAGGTGTGCCCAGTTTGGGCTCCCCAGCCCTGCCTGGAGAGGGTTTGGGTTTCTTCTGGGGTGGTGAGTGAAGCTCTTGGGAGCAAAACCACATGCCTAGGCTGGCTTGCAGGTCCCCTCCAACATGACACAGTGCCATGCACGAGCAACATCCTCCAGAAGAAATTAATCCCACACTGCTAACATTCACAGCAAGCAGACACATAGGTGTTTAAATTAAAAAAGGTTAGTTTTCTGGGTTTCCCCATGCCTCACAAAGCACCATGAAAGTGTACCCACCCACTGTTCTCCCTTCCAGGCTGTCCCTGGAGATGGTGCCTGGTGCCAAACCACCATGTGCTACCCAGGACCCTGAGTGCAAGAGCTCTGACAGGCTGCAGCAGCCATTCCCACCTCACCGAGGCAAGGAATCTGCATCTCTCTGTGCATGAGACCCAGGGATGAAAGCACCCCAGAGTGCTTGTGGAAGGAGGCAGACCTTGTGGCTGGTCCCCAACAGGGCTCAGGACCCCAAGGGCCTCTCGGGGTGGTACCAGTGCCAGGGTTCCACCATCCATCCTCATCTCATGGCTTGCTAGGAGGAAGGATATTTTGGCAGGAGGGGTGCCTTTCCAGGGGGAGAAAGGGACAATTTAGGCTGAGCTGGAGTCCCCAACCTCCCAACCACTGAGTGCATGTAACAGGGATGTGCGGGGGCACTCCTGGCCCCGGGGACGCTCTCCACAGGGACACAACGCTGACGCTGATACTTGAGACACTTCAAACGGTACTGGCCAAAGCCCCGGAGTGCAGACTGACGGCAGAGCTGCTGGCGCCGTCCCCAGACGGGCTCCTCGGGTCCGAGAGGGCTGCGAGCGCTCGCCTCTCTATTTACATTACGAGGAATGCACAAAACAGGGGGGCGCAGGATGGGAGGGAGGCGGTATTGGCTGATTGTTCCCAGGATCCCCTTGTCAGAAACCCTCCCTGCTCCGTTAGTGTCTCTTGATATATGGCTTGCATTAGGGGATGAAAGTGAGGCATAGCTTGGGGTTTTGGCACGACAAACCCCATTAAACTCTCTCTGGGAAAATGAGTCCAAAAAGCGTTTCGGGGGGTTGAGTCACTAACGGAGTTGTGAGCAGAATTTACCCGCACCTCTGCCTGCCTGGCCAGGGTGGGAGAGGGGAGGGTAGTAGCAGCAGCTACAGCAACCCGATTGACCCGCCACCACCCCCAGCACCCATTGTCCTGCTGGCGACCTGGGAGCGCTCAGAGACGGGGCAACTGACCCCAGCCCTTCCACAGTGCAGCTCCCAAATCCAGACACCCCTCTGCCTCCTCGAAGTTTCGAGGTGGGGGAAGGAGTCCTAGAGTTGGGAGTCTTCCCTGCTTTCCCAAAGCTGTTTTCAGCGATGAGATGAAGACAATATTCTTCCTCACCATGGCAGCCCGGCCAGGGCAGGGGGTCACCCCATACCCTCCTCCCTGGGGTGCTCAAGGAGCAGCAGGATATACCCTCCTGGCACCACACATCCCCTGCTGCTTTTCATTTCCCCGGGGACAGCAGGGCAAACTGGGGGGACCCAGCTCAGCCCCACTGGGGTTTGCCACAGTCCTCCACTGCCAGGAAATCAGGTGGAGCAGGAGTGAGCCATGCTGGGAGAAGAGCTCTTATGGCCTGAACTGCGGGGTAAACCCTCTCTCTCCCAGGTAGCCAGAGACTCAAAGACAGCCAGGAGGAGGGAGGGTCAGCGCAGCCCTGAGCCTGTTGTTCCCAGGCAGAGGGGGCCAGGCAGCTCAGCCACCTGTCTGCATCCCCCAGCACCACAAAGGCCACTCTGCAGGTGATCCGCTCCAGGGCAAGGAGAGGGGACTGCCAAAAACTTCCCATCAAGCAGTGAGGGAGCAGGAAAATACCTGCAGAGGCTGAGGCAGGAGTCAAAGCAGCAGCAGGGATGGCTAAGCACAGGTGAAAAGAAAATTGCTCCTGGTCAGAAAAGGCAATCCCCTCCAAATCCAGCCCAAATTGCCCTCTCCTGCCTGTTCACAGTTTCCTGCTCTCTGGGATGAGGGGCCACATGAATCCCTAAGTGCCAGTTGTGCAGCAGTGAGAATGTGTCAGACGCCAAGAGCAATGCAATAAGAAGAGTGGGAAGAGGCCCAACAAGGACATTGTTTGCCTGCTTGCCCCCTACCTCACTCCAGCCACTCTCACTGTACTGTGCTCCCCCCTTGTTTCCCTTTAAAGGGACAAGGAATTCGTTGGCGACCAGTGGCAAAGGGCAAACACAGAGCATCACAAATGCCTCTGGCTGCTGCCCATGTTGGGTTCCTGAGGCCCCTATCTGAGGGAAAGAGTGGGGTTCCCAGCCCCAGCGCCCTGCCATGCTCCATGGGTTCAGGGACAGCACCCCAGGACAGGTGGTGAAAAGGCACCAGGGGACTGCAAGTGACACTCAGGTCACCATCCTGTGGGATATCAAGCCTGGCTTCCCTGGCCTGCCAACCCTGCCCAGTGCTGATGCTAAATGCCCTCCCACCATCCCCCTATAGGGTGGTGCTCATGGGTGCCTATGTCATGTTCTGCCCAGGCCTTGGAGGGGAGGGGGTGGCTGTCAGGAATGAGAGGCAAGGCCCTGGAAGATGTCCAGCTCTCTTTTAATTAACCTGAACAAGCCAGAGCTTAAGTTTCTGAGCCAAGCTGAAGTCTCCCTGTTAGGAAAAACCTGCAGTACCTGGCAGTAATTTAATAACTCTCATTTCAAGCTTTCTAATAGCAGCCCTGTGGAACGGCTCCAAACCCGCTGGTCTCCTTGCCTTTCCGCAATCAAGTTACCTTTATTGCTTTATAGCAATATTAACAGAGATACCAGTGTTAATGCCTCACCTCAAACTCGGCTGGCAGGAGCCTGGCACGGCTGAGAGGAAACCCGGCGGCGCACGGTGGGGCTGGGCCGGCTGTCTCCCAGCACACATTCCAGCACCCACCCCTCAGCCCCCAAAGTCAGGCATATGGCAGGCTGAGTTATCACCCCGGGGATGGGGACTGGCTCAGTGGGACCCCAGGGTGTGGGATGCCCATTCTCAGAAATAGCACACACTATCACCCTTGGATCCAGCCCTTTGAGGCAGGGGTACACGATCAGGTCCTTTCCCAGCCACCACAGGAGCTACCAGGATCCATGGGGGAAGTGGCACCGGCTACAGCAGGTTTGTCCCCTGCACCATGGCAGGAGTTATGCTGTCCTGTGTGGCAGGAACTGCCTGCCTAGCCCCCACCCCTCACAAGGCTGCAATTAGCTTGATGGCAATAACCTAGAGGAAGAGGTCTATGGCTTGAGGTCCTTCAGAAATACTCGTCCCACCTCTCCCAGGGAGGGCAGGATGACTTTTACCTTTGAACCCACAAGCAGGAGAAGGATGAGTAGGAGACAAGTCCCTCCCTCATTTTGAGCCCAAGTCTTGCTGCTCCACAGGGAACACGCCATTGCATACCTGAGGCCATGTGAGCTGTTTATAGGAGCCCCCACTCCCCATCACTCATAGGTGTCCCTCCATGGGGCTTTACCTGGCTGTGATCTCCCCCAAATGAACCTCATCACCCAGCAGCTGATGCTTTAGAGTGGCTCCCCCAGCACTCCTGGCTCTGCCACAGGTTTGCGATACAACCGTGGTGCTCCAAGAGCATGTTTGAGGATGCACTTCTTTTTTGCTGGCTGGATATTGTAGGAAGAACTTGTCCTAAGGCACAGTCCTGACTAAGGGCACCACACAGGGATGTGGGTGGCATCACCCTGGACTCCCCTAGCCATCCCAGCTAATAAAGGACAGATTTGTCACCAATGCCATGAGCATCAGGAGGTTCCTGTGAGGAAGTGCTGAGGAAGCAGTTGGCATGTGGCATCTTGTCCAGTGCCATCAGGGGAGTGGGGTGCAGGTGTGGGGAGGGCACACAAGCCCCAGCCCTGCTGTGGCTGTGGCAGCACCATGTCCCAGGGTAGGGAGGGGTGGTGTAAAAGTCCCTGGCCATGGCTGGCCACCAACATGGGAGCTGATAAAACAACACTGTTCCAGTTTATGGGATTGGAAACGGCTGGCAGTGCGACATGGATAACCTGACATAGCAGGGACCGGACGGGCTGCCCAAGGGGACAGGCTGACACAGAGCACGCCTTGCTGGGTATTGCCCAAAACCTACTGGTCTCCACTGGTTTCAGCTGGGATCCAGGCTGGGGCAGTGGATGCTACCAGGACTGGTATCCTTTCCTTGAGCATCTCCTCACTTGGGTGGGAGGTTTCTCCCCAAGCAGGGGAGCAGAGCTGAGTGTCAGTCTGTGTGCGGAGCCACTGCTAATACCTTCTTTGCTATTTTTAGCTCAGCAGCCTCGTGCTGTTGGTTTCAGTGTGTTTTTTTTTTTTCCTCCCAGTAAATTCCAAATCTTTTTCCTCTTTCACCTTCTATTCCGGGATGCTGCCTGCACCATTCGGCTTTGATCTGCACTGATGCCAAGTGTGTTTTGAAACTCTAAGTATAGCACATCCCTTGAATTTCTCTTATCTAGCAAAGCAGTAATATCCTCAAAGAGCTCCAGCAGGCTGGTTAAAAACCTGACATCGCACGGCTCAGTCCACACCAGCTACTTCTCAGCCTGGTTCCCAGGCATCCTCCCCTCCAGAGTGCTCTGCAGGCTCGTGACCCGGGCTGTGCTTTGCTGCTGGTGTCTCCAAGTCACTGTCAATCTTATTTTACAGCTCAGAGACTGAAAAGGGCAGCTAGGAGCAAAGAGGGCCAGTATTTATTTTTCCTTTTCTTTTTTTCCCCCCAAAGATGCTTGAATGCAGCCTTGAATTTTACATCTGTGAAATTATTGTAGGTACAAATAATATTTTACACTTCAAAATAACTGATTTTCTGATGTAGGCAGGTAACCAGGTGGCCAAATGCCATCGTTTGTAATTGGCAGTGGATTGCAAGGGCAAAGATCTGAAGGCTGCTCTTAAATCCGTCCCCAAAATGTCTAGTGCTCTATACACACACACTGTAACAAATTAATGTCAGATGCTGCACTTGGTATAATTAGACAGGATTTAGAGTGGCAGAGCCAGCAAATTGCTACGATTTACGTGAAACCCCTACCCCAAGGTCTGTACCCACTGCTGCTTCATCCTCACTGAAAATTCATTCATCAGTTGGAGGACTCAGCCCCTGAATTGCTTTGCACAATTTGGCCCCAAATCTGGCCACTGGATGGATTCCTGATGCTTGCTCCTTGGGACATCCTTTGGGGTGTGGACTATCAGTGGAAGCCCACAGTGTTGACAAACTACGTAAACCATGAAAGACACATGCAGCATCCAGAGCCAGAGTGCCAGGAAGCACCAGTCTGGTTAGTAAATCTTTTTCTGCCTTTCCCCAGCACACAGTATGAATTAAAAAAAGGTTAAAAAAAGAAAAAGTGCCTTCATTTCCTAGTTCTCACTAAGAGATAAACCCAATCTGGCTTAACAAACTAAGCCAAGCTCTGGCAGCGGTGGCGCGTGAGTGGTGCGGGTCTGCTCCAAAGTGGAACCAGCTCCCAGCCCCACTCTTCAGGAAACATCTCATCCACTGAACCTCGTATTTTTCCCACAAGCTCCCCTCGAGCTGTAAAGCACATCTGGATGATTTTAGGCAGAAAGGGATTTTCCCAGAAAGTTGGAGGGGGAGGGTGGGGGGAAGTGAGGGGTTGGTTATATTTGGAAGCCTCTTTTAATCACGGAGACCCCATTGCGGCGGCAGCATCGTGGGGTGATTCTAAGCGGCACGGCGGCGAGGGCGGCTGTTGCACCGGCATGAAGTATTGTCTGGCAGCAATTTGTGGCCACGGGTGGGTTTTTCTCCTTGCAGCTTTGTTTTGAAGTGTGCTTCTGCCTGTACTCCCTCAGCTGCCCTGGGATGAAGCAGGGACGTGCTGAAATTCTCCGGAGATTTGGTCCAGTGGCTCCAGGGCAGCTACGGACATGGCACTGCTCAAAAGCAATGGAAAGGCAACAAAAAAAGGCATTTTGAAAAGACAAAGTGCCCCAACTGCCTCAGGGCCCAGTGAAGCGTTTGGAGGGGCTGGTGATGAGGGTATGAGGAGGCAGCTCATCAAGCCCTTATTAGCACAGGAACTACTGAGTGCAAATTAACGCACCAGACTCAGTCTTGTCCCAGCCGTACAGCGAGCACCGCGTGCACAGCCACACCGAGCAGTTTAATCAACTCAGAAAGCAATTTGTTCTCTCTCTCTTTATAACCTTGACAAGCTAGCAGGTTATTTTTAAGCACACCGGCAAAGGCAAAGGCAATTCCCGGCTGGGAGGCAGCTGGCTGGCAAACCACTGCACTGGGCAGGTGAGCAACCCCCTACCAGTTCTGCTGCTGAGCAGGCAAAACCTTTCACCAGGCTCCAGCCCCTTCACCTCCACACACCCAAGTCAGGGTCACTCTGCCATGGGTACAGTCCATCATCTTGGGGCAATGGAACACCCCAGTGCTGTTGGCCTGAGGACACACGTATGCCCTGTCTGGTCTGTGCTGTGCTCTGAAGACAGTCAGAGGAGCCAGGCTGTATTCAGGGCTCAGGAACTTAGTAAGAACAAATTGGGCATGATGATTCTCTAGAGGACAAGTGAGTAACTGAGGGGAACTGTGATGTAGTGGCATTACTTGCCTTGCCTAATAATTCCCTCCCGCTGGTGAGGGCTGTCCCTGGGAAGGGAGGATGTAGGCTATGGTATCCTGGGATGGCAGCCCCCTGCCACATGGACTCCACCACCCAGCCTGCTCCTTCACCTCTTACATTTGATCTCCCAGTGAAGGAAGGCAGATGTTTTGCCAGGCACGATGCTCACTGTCGCATGCCCAGGTTCACCCAGGTGCTGGTGTCAAAGCACCAACCCAGATTTTGGCCAAGGCAGCTCCCTCCTTCCCTGCCACAGCATCCCTCCTCCCTGCTGCAGTGCTGCCTGGGTTTGTCCTGCAGAGCCTCCTCCTTTCCAGAGGCCAACTGGACTGCTATGGTGGGAGATATAGTGGGAGATATGGGACCTGGAAACCGGAGAGTAGACGCAGCTGCCTCTGACATGCTCCGTGTCCTCAGGGCACTGGGCTGTGTTTGCTTTGGCCTGTGCTACCCCAGCAGCTGCTCAGATGTGCTGGTGATAACATGATTAGCAGCAAATTGGTTAATGCTTTCCCAGCAAGCAGGATGCATGGGGGCCTAGGCCACCTCCCCGCCATGACCACCATGGTCCCCTCAGACCCAGAGGTACTGGGTGCTCTTGGGAATAATGACCCCATGCTGGTCCCCCTCAGCTGGGAGCTGGAGAGGACCTGGGGAGTGGAAATTCTGCTCCAACGATGATATGGTTCAGTGACTGCACTTCCAGCTGATTTAAAACAATGCCCAAGTTTATAGAGAATTAGTGAGACTAAGGAACATTATTTTTCTTTATTAGGTTAAAGGGTAAGCAAATACAATCAATCTTGTCATGTATCACAAGATGTCAGCAACTTCCCACCTCAGCCAGAAAATTACCAGCTCCTCAGTGGATTGTGGAATTACATTCATAACCACAGAAAACAAATATATACATGTATATTTTAATGAAAACATTGAAGGTCGCTACCTCACATCATCATTGCAAATAGGTTACTGCTGAGCTAATTTAATAAACAATGAAATCCAGGCTGTGAAGGAACCCCCACTTGGAGGAACATGCAGGCCACGTAGGAAGACAAAGGTGTTGGTGAAGGGATCTGCAAGGGACAGAGCCAGCAAACATGACCCCAAACCCCAGGCTGGGCTGGTGCCCATGGGGATTTGCTACCCCAGATCCCAACCCCGATCCAGATGAGTACAAGCTGGTGTGGTGCTCTGCCCCATGTTTTAATGGTGCTTTACCCCATGTTTTAGCTGTGAGGACATTTCACATCATCCCTGCTCTGGTTCAGTTTGGCTTCTTCATTTAACAGCTTCCTAATTCAATTGCACTCATCCTCACCCTTCCCTTGCCATTCTGGTGCAGATAACCTTGCTGAACTCCTCTTGGAGATTTACCAGCGGGAGGGAGCCTATTAACCAGTCCAAGCTTCAGAGCTGCTAATCAAAGCTAATGAATTAACCAAGACAGTGCTGATTTCCAATCTGAACATTTAAGAGGAGGGACAAGATTTGCCCTTCCCTCTGCCCCATCTCCTGCATCCCATCACAGTCCCTTGCTCTGACAGTGCAGGACGCTCCCCTCTCCTCACCTCATCCTCAGTCCCACCTGGCTTGAGGCCAGCCAGGAGTGAGGTGAGAGGAAAGCCCTTTTGAGCTGGGAAAACACAAATAATCATTGTAATAACGGCTGGTAGGATTCCAAGCTGCCTGCCAAGATCATGAGCTGCTCAGACAGCATGAAGAGCAGAGAGGATGGAAGTCAGCTGCCAAGCATGGGGCTGCCCGCAGAGGTGGCGGGGCAGAGGGCAGGGGATGCAGAGAGGCGAGGAGGAGCACGGGGCCGAAGGCTTTCCTGACTAGCAGGATGAGGGATGTGGCCCAGCAGGGCCAGTCTCACCGTCGCAGGCACTGTGCCATGAAGGAAGCTGTGTGTGCTGGCCAGCACTGCCAAGGGCTGCTTCTGCCCCGTGTCTGACCCTGTGTTAACCCTGCTCCCTCCATGCAAGGGCGACCAAGTGACAGTTTGTACTGTACCAGCCTGACTGTGTTGCTAAACATAAACTGGTGCTCTCCTCGCTCAGCAAAGGGCAGGACCGAGTCATTGCCATTTGCAGCTCCAGGCACCCAGCTCCACTGTGTCTACATGTCAGAGACAAATCCTGAAGCAAAAACATTCTGTGACACTGAGCTAGGTCCCCCAGACTGCAGGCAGTAGGAGGAAGGGGGTGGTCCAGGCAAGAGCTGCTGTCCCCTTGGAGGGAAGGGATGTGGCCGGAGTTTCCCAGTCCAGAGCAGTACACCCTCCAAGATCCAATGTGCAGAGTGGGTGGTGATGGCAATGCTGTGCCATGCCACTGCAGTGTTGTACCACAGTGGAGCTGGATCAAGCCTTGACCCTGAGATAGTCATAGGCAGGTAGTCTTGGATGTGTATCCTTCCTGGAAATGATCTGCACATGAAGCTAGTAAAGCCCTTATCCGCAGTCAGGCAGGTCACTGTCTGTCCCTGTCCCACCTACTTGCCTGCAGAGCCACACCACAAGGCCTCTTTCACCCTTGTCACTGGACAAAGACCATGTTTCCCCAGCATTTGCTCTCCAAACCTTCCCAGGGAGCCCAGCCATCCACCCTGAGGGTCACACAGGCAGCCTAAGCACTGTCTGGCAGAGGAATAGCTGCCCTCCAAATCCCAACCAGTGCCCAGACCACAGCAACAGGCACCATAAAACACATTTGCATGAGCAGACATGTGGGAGCGTGAGGGCTGGCTGGCTGGCTGGCTGGCTCCTCCAGAGAGTGCCCCTGATCCAGAGGCACCCATGTGGTTGCCCAGGCTGCTCAAGGCTCTCCTGGGAGCTCTGGCTCAGCCCCTGTGAGTTGCGGGGTAGTCATGGCAGCTCAGAGCTGCAGAATTACTGAGGCTGCACAACTTGCTGCTTACCCAGCTGATACAGGATGAGAGCCGCTGTGCACATGCTGATGCATGCTCACCAGGACCCGCAGCAGGATGCCATCTGTTCCCACATGGAGTTTGTCTGCACCACCTGATGCCCACTGGACAATGACAGCTCGAGAATGCAAAGCCCAGCAGCAGATGTGCAAGCCAGTGGCATGTGGCACAGCCACCACATCGAACAACGTGGCAGGGGAAGTCGAAATGTGCACAGACACACAAAATGTGCAGCCCCCTGCACCTGGTGGCACATGCAGACTCCCAGCCTCCAGCTGGACTCCTCTACCTGAGCCCAGGGCTTTCAGTTGAACCTGAACACCTTTTAAAAATGTTTTCCAGCAGGACATGTGCAGGAGGATGGTGGGGATCTGTCTGTGCCTGGCGCTGCAGGCGCCCTGCATCTGCAGCCATGGCATGCTGTTGCTGCGCAGGGCAGGCAGCCCCAGCCCGCCCTCATTTATCTCCCCTCCAAATTGTGAATGAACGAACTTTCTCCCAGAATAAATAACAATCGCTCAAAAGTTATTTTAGGGCTGGTCTCAGTCGCTGGAGTTTCCGCGCCTGCCGAGGCCCATCACATTGTTTTCTGCTGCTTTCCTTGGCACGGCCCCAATCCAGGGTTCAGAAGTTATTACTATAAAAGTCAAATTGCTTTGAGGGGGGGAAGCTGGGAGAGGCAGGGTCGGTGGAGAGAGAGGGGATGGGATTCCTGGAAAGTCTCCAGCCGGGGATAATTGGAGCTGTGCGGGGTTGGACCAGTCCCCGCCGCACTCAGAGGAGCGTTTCACCTGGCTCATGGCCAGGGGGAGCCCAGGCAAGGAGGAGGAGGAGGAGGGCTGTGGTATTGCAGGAGCAGACCCCTCTGCAATACGGTACTGCTGGAGCTCAGTGTGCTTTAGGGGTCCTGGGGACTCCAGGGTCATTCCCAGACATCTCCTCTGGAGAGCCCCTACCCATCCTCCTCCTTGTGGCCCCTTCAACCTGTGCTCACTCCACTTCTATTTAATGCTGGTTATTTCCCCATCTACAGCACTAATTACTTTCCTGCCTTTGCACTGAGGATTGCCTTAAGCCTTGAAGCATTAATGTTTTATTTCCCTTCTAAAACTTCCTCTTTCAGTGTTTGCCACCACAACTCAGTAAATTTTGGCCATCCCTAAAAGCAAATGTTCTGCCCCTTCACAGCAGGCACCACACTCAGTTGCAGTAAAGCTGTTGACAAGATGCCAGTCCCCATCCTGCACTGAGCAGTATCTCCCTCCATCCTTAGGGCCCATTTCCCAGCCCCTCTGCAGCCTTCCTCAGCACAACAGGGAAGTTGCAGCTCATGGGATCTCAATGGGGATGGGGTCATGGGCCACCTCCGTGTCCTCATGGGTTTATGTCCTGGCCTGTATCCCACATCCTTCAATCTAAACTCAGTGGGGATTTTTTTCTTATAAAAATAATTTGCATGAAATGATCATGCTGATGTGTCCATGCAACCTCATTAGGATTCAGTTTGCTCTTTCCTTCCCTCCAGGCTGCCTTATTTTTATTATTCCCATTATTTAAGGTTGACCTTACAGCAATGACCAGCATTCTCCTGGCAGATGGGGCCCTGGCTGTGCTGGCCTTTCCAACCCACACCCCAGAGACCTGCCCAAGGGTTCCTCTTGGCCTGAAACTGGCACCTCTCACCCACTATAACACATGGTGTCGGGGATCCACTGTGAACACCCCACAGGCTGGGAGCAGGCAGGAACACAGCCAGGATATAAGATGTGGCTCAGCTTTGATATGTGCAGCTCCTATGCCTGGAGCAAAATCATGAAACGCAGGTATCCACTCGGTGAGATGAGTGCCGGGCAGAGAGAGGGACAGGGAGCAGGCACTGGAGGTTACCTGGCAGCAAGATGTGGGAGTAGCAGACATGGCCTGTGGATGCACTTCACAGAGGACATCTTCGTGGGATCACTGACTGAAAAAGCCCAGCGCTGTTCTCAGTGCTGTTCCCGGTGCTTCTGTCCTGCTGGCACTACAGCCCAGCTCAGCCACCCTGGCATGGCACAGGGCACATACCAACCCCTTCCCCACCCCATCACCTGCTGGGGTGATGGGATACTGCACTACCTGTGATGCAGGTTAAATGCAGTTAATCTAAAAGCATTAACTGAGAATTAAAGAAAAATGCAATGAAAGGAGAGGAGAGCAAGCAGGGTAAATATCAGCTATCATGGCAGCTGGGAGATAGGCAGGCACCCTGTCTCATGCATGAGGGACTTCCCTGTCCCAGGGCTGCAAGGTTTCCATTCCACACCTGCAGTGACCCAGCACAAACCCCCAGGCACAGCTGCTGAGGGAATTCTCTGCTTCTTGCAACTCAGAGCCAGCAGAAAGTATCCCTGGGGCCACATCCATCTGGGCTGGTGGGTGAAGTGGGCTCCTGGCTCCTCTATACACTTTTTCCACCTAACTCTTCCATTTTGTTGAATCTCAGAGTGGTTTGGATTGGAGGGGACCTTTAAAGGCCATCTAGTCTAACTTCACTGCCATGTGTAGGGGCATCTTTGGCCACTTCAGGCTGACTTTGACCAGGATTGATCTTCCAGGATTGGGGCATTCACCACTTCCCTGGGCAACCTGTGCCAGTGTCTCACCACCCTCATTGCAAAAAGACTCATTTCTTACATCTAATTTAAACTGACCCTCTTTCAGTCTAAAACCATTGCCCCTTGTCCTGTCCCTTTTAAACCCCCACTGTGAGCCCCTACCAACTCGCAGCCCCTCCACAGCCCCTCTCCAGCAATTGCTGTCCACCAGTCATGGCTGGTTCCTTCCCTATTCCTTCCCTAATGGATCTGACAGCTGCTCCCTGCACTGGGCCAGGTTTCAGTTTCTCCATGCTGAGATTTTCTTGCACAGTCTGTTGCAAAGAAAGAGGCAGGGCTGGCTCAGCCAGGCAGCACCGATGCTCCCCTCACCCCAGCATGGGTACTCTGCCAGTGGGTCATCCTGCCAGTACCCTCACGGGCAGTCACCGGCATGCTGGGGAGGGGAAGGAAGGAATAGAGTCGCAGGAATCAGATTATGAACTGAGTAATATCACATGTGGAAGAGCCTGTGGGGAAGGGGCTTCCAGGGCTATTTTTGCCCAACGAAAGTTGCAATTAATTTGCAGAGGAAGTCTCTCGGCATTAAGAAACCCTCCAGGCAGAGTCCGGACTCAGGGACACACATCACATTATTTTCTCGTTTAAAAACCATCGTGGTGGTGAAGGGGGCTGCTCCCCCTGGGCTGGCGGTAACGGGCAGCAGGAGGGGAGAGCTGGGGAAGGGGGGAGCTGGCTCCGGAGGGGCAGGCGTGTTTGGAGAGGGAGAGGGAGCCGAAATTAACCTTGGAAAGGATTCAAATTAGGCTGTGTAATAAGAGACCCACTTCTCTGGGTAAATTTGTTAGGATTAGGGCTCACTGAGCTGTTGAGGAGAATTCAGCATGGCTCAGAGCCAGGGCAAAATGAAGCTCCTGGCTTGGTCGGCTGCAGGAAAGTCCAGGCTAATGGGCTTTGGTTCAAACTTTGATACGAAAAAAATCCAGGAACAAAGGCACTAATTCTTCCAAAAGCCCCAAAATCTCAGTTTATACATTTCTGTTTATGTTCATTCATAATAGATATACACAGCTGTTCTTATCATTCATATTCAAATTCCATATGCATCTTTAGCAGTTAGTACTCCTGCCTCAAAATGAAAAAGAAAAAAAAAAAAGGCAAGCCATGTGGAAGATGAAAGAAAACTGAAAAACAACCTGTCTTGGGGTGTGAATTCTTCCAGTATTTGTGTCTGAGCTCAGGTCCTTGCAGTGGGGTCCAGCCTTGGGGCAGGAGAGGAATCCACTGCCAGCCTGGGCTAGACATTTTAGGGACTTATTTGAGGCTCTTTGTCACCTGCCATGGATCTGTCCACTGAGCTCCTCTGCCCTGGGCAGTGTGGTGGCTGGCTGGGGTTCACCCTGTGCTGCCAATCTCGGCACCCACTGGTGCACCCACGACTTCCCTGGTGATGCTCTACAAACCACAGAGGAGTGGGTGAACTTGACCTGCTCCCCAGGGCTGGGCCATCTGTGCTTACAGTGCCCTAGGTGAGCAGAAGGAAACTTTTCCAAATTCAGTTGATTTAAGCTAAAAAGATAAAACCATGATTTTATGTTACTTTTCTTTTTTCTTTTAAAAAACTTTCTCTATCTCACATTCTGAAGAATCTTTCCTCTCTTTCTTTAAAACTTAACCCTGGACTAAGGGAAAAAAAAAGAAAAAAAGATGTTTAAATCTGGATATCTCACAGAATATTTGCATTTTAAGCCTTATTTTTTGATCCCTGGAGTTTGCTCTTACAGACAAATCTAGTGCTGTTGAGTAAAGCTCATTAGTAGGAACTAGCTGCTAGAATGAGCAGCAGGGACACAGATAGCACAGATACTTAAACTGTTGTCACTAGGTTTCAGAGTTAATCCTGCTGAGAAGTTCCCGTCTTAACTCGGAGCTGTTGTTCTGCACATCCATGGGGGCTAGAGACACTGCTGTTGATTCTTAGGATTATTGGGGAAGGCTGAGATACCTGACCCATGGTACCTCACCGCAGAGAGCAGGAGCTGCAGCGGTGGGACCTGGCTGCTGCAACAGCCCCTGACCCTCCTCCTCCTCCTCACCTCTAAGCAGTGCCCAGGTGAAACGCAGGTTCTACCATGGCACAGATATGGCCCGAGTTGCTGCAGGTGGTTCTCACACAGTTTCCAGAGCCAGGGAGGTGGTGACGCGCCCCGCAGAGCAGCGTGTTGCTGCCGTATTTACATTCCAGCGTAAATTAGCTTCTCTGGTCTCTCACGTGTCCTGTCCCCGTCCCCTCCCGCTGTGCATTCCCCCGGCCGCCGCAGCCCCACCGTCTGGTTGAAATATCCTTTAATCGGGAGCTCATGTCTTCCGGCCACAGCAGAAGGGGAGCAGCAGCCTGGGGACAGGGGACAACTCAGGCTCGCCCTGACAGACCCCCCTGCCCACCATGTGCTGTACCCCAGCGTGGTCCCTATGCCGGGGGCGGGGGGGGTGGGGGTGCACAGCACCTTCCCTCACATCATCGTGTCATCCAGGACACAGGTTTAACATCTGACCAGGACATCACTCCACATGGATGTGTCCCTCCACTCATGCAGTGTTTGTGTGCCTGTGGGACATGAAGGCCAAAAGGCCCTCTCTAGGATGCAGGAGACAGAGCAGAGGAGTGGAAAGCAGGCGTACCCAGCCGTCTTTCATTTCATGAACAAACACACGGAGACCTGGAAGCAATAAATCCAGAACTTGGACTACAAAACCAAACACGGCTGGAGCTCCCCCTTGGAACAGGAAAGCAGGAGGAAGAGGACAGTCACAAAGCCAGCCGGGGAGCACAGGCACCACCAGGATGCTTTACAGTGGCTAGAACAGGCTGCTCTGGCCAAAAATGTGTCCCCCAAAAGCTGTCTGTGCTGGTTCTTTTGGGCTGTCAGTCACTGTGCCCCAGAGATGCACGGAGCATCCTTGGAAGCAGCCTGGATTGACAGGTCCCAGGGTAAGCAGCTGTCCTTTATGCTCCTGGGTGCAACAGGAGCAGAGCCCAGGGGTGCAGAGGGTGCACTGGGAGGACACATAACCTCCAGGTGTATGGCATCACCCACACCCCATGCTCGAGGTGCCAGCCCATACAGCAGCCAGAGCCCCAGTGGGGGCTGTGGGCCATGTGTGCTGTGCCAGTGGGGTGCTGTACCTGACTGCTGCACCGACACAAGGATGCCCCAGAGGTGCTGCTGTGGAAGGGGCTCTGTCTGTGCAGGGGCACTCAGCCAGGCATCCTCCAGCCTGGGTGCTGCCTGCCCACAAGTGCAGCACGGCACAGGACAGTCAGGATGACTCCCCCCTCCCAGCATCCCATGGAAAAACAGCTGGGAACCACCAGACCCTGCCACTGGAGGCTCCTCTCATGTCTGTCCAGTCCAGCTATTTCACTCCTGTTGCCAAAAACTCCCTTTCCCCTCCCTGTCTTGCACTGGGGGCTGAGCTTTCGTGTTGCTGTGCTGACCCTGCCAAGATCATCAGGGTCGCCACTACATGCCCACAGAGCAGGAAGGTCAGGTGTGTGCCCAGGCCATAGGGATTGCCCTCCAGCCAACACAGCTCACTTTAGGAAACCCTGAGACATTCCACCCTGGAATCTTGGGGAGTCCCACTCACACAGGTCTGGAGACTCAGGGAGGAAGAAGAGAATGAGAATGAAGAAGTGACACACACAACCAATGGGCAATACAAGCCACTAGTGGAATCCCTGGCCAAGTCTGCACCTCCCCATGGCCACCCACAGTAATCCCAGCTTCCCCACATCCCTGTCAGGTGTAAGGGAAGAGTGGGTACCCACTGGCTCCCTCCCCAGGACCCTGCTCACCTTACTCGATGATCTTACAGGTAATATTTTCCGACGCAGATGATTCTATGATTCTGTGATCTCCCCTGGCAGCCGGGGAAGCCACAGCAGCAGTGGAGCTGCCTTCTCTTTTCAGCACTCGGGCAAACTGCTATTTGTAAAACAAAGGTGAAAACATCAAATCAAACGGATGAGTCAGAGGAGAAGTTCAAAAATCGGGGAGCGTGGGGACGGGGAGAAGCAGGATCTTCATCTCCCCTCCCACCTGCCAGTAGGCAGGGAAGCAGGCAAGGAAACAGGCAGCACCTCGCCCGCTGGCAGCCCATCACGGCTTCAAAGCGGGCGCAGATCGAATCTAGCAGCCAGGGATGCACCGAGCAAGCGCTTAGCGGGGAACGGAGATGGCTCCGATAAGCCAATGTGTGAACTCCCAGGTTTAAATTAACTAATGACTTCAGATGCTGCCGATAGTCTGCAGGGGATGGGGAGGAGTGATTTATGGGGGAAGATTAAGCAGACTAATTAGGCCAGCTTTACCACTTAGGAGTTACCCAGCCAGGCTGGGGGCTGTGCCTGGGAGGACCCACTGTGCCCCAGCCTTGTGCGAAAGGATGGGGAGTAAACCCAGGCCCCTCCCTGAAGCCACGGGCACCCTGGCAGCCTCCTCACCCAGGAGCATCACATCATGAGCACGGGAGATCCCACCATGCACCCAAGCACTCGCCCACAGCTGCCCACTCTCAGGTGCAGACACGGGATACTCATGGACTTCCTTCTGTTGCATGACCTGCACCTCCTCAAGCTCCCCCGCCAAGGGCTCTGCTCCACCACCACTGGACTCCTTTTTGGCCATTGCACCACAGCTACCGGGTCTCTGTGGTGAAGTGCAAGGTCAACAGGACTCACACCAAGGCTCTTCCAAATCCTGGTTACATACATGCCAAGAACTGGTGATTTCCAGTGGCTGGGCAAGCACTGAGCTCAGCCTCATGCTGCACTGACTCACGGCTCTCAAGTGTAAGAAGTTGCCGCGGTCTCAGCCAGGAGAGCTTTTTATCACGTTATGGGAAAGCACTTGCAGTTTCCTTTTCCAGGAGCCCTGGATATAATAAAAAGGCCTCCTCAGGCTTCAAAGCGGGAGGATTTTCATTGCTTCCTGGGCCAAGAACAAAGCACCATTGAGCACGGCCAACAGTTGTTGTCTCTGTCCCTTGATGTGCATCAAGAATCCAGTCCTCAGGGCTCAGTGACAGCTTGGAGGGCTCGGTTCACAGGGATGGAGACAGGTTCATCCTTGCCCTTGTGTTGGACCTGGAGTACTCTGAGATGGGTTTGCCCCCACTTGAATCACCCTTGTTTCACCATGAGCTGCCAGGGTGGCCATGGGCAAGGCATGAGGAGTGCTGGTGGCCTGACCCCGGGGCTGGCATCACTTCCCCATCCACCCACTTGGTACCTGTGAGACAATGGGGTGCTGTTGTAGTGCATAACACGGTTTTCAGCAGGGATTGCATGCATGACTGTGTAAATAACACAGAGGTACCATGAAACCAGCTGTTTTCACGTTAAAATGGAAATTTAACAGAGTGACAAGCAGGAGCTGCAGGGGATGCAGCACAGGCTTCCTCCAGGAGCCCACACGAGTCACAGCTTAATGCTGAGGCACGAACTTCCAACCACTTCCAAAGCCCAGCCGTGGGATGATGCTTGCCCAGAGCAGTTCAGGGAAGCGTGGGGACTTCCTGCCCCTTGGCCTGCAGTGCCCACAGGGAGCCAGAGCCCTGCTTCCAGCCTTCCGCCTCCAGCACTGCGATATGCCGGGGACAGACAGACAGTCAGGGACATTTCCCAGATGCCTTTGGAGAAACAGGAGTTCCTTGTCCCTGCTATCAGTGTGAGGCTCCTGGACCCTTACTCTGCCCACGCTGGGTCTGAGATGGGTTGGCTGCAGCCCTTTGTCACCAGTGCATGACCAGCTGGCTGGGGAGGGTTCTGCCTGGCATGGTGCCACCAGTCCCATCACTGGGAGTGGGGTGTTGGGAGAAGGAACTGCTACTGTCCCCATGGCTCCTTCTCCCTCATGTGCAATACAAAGAACGAGGCTGAACAGGACTGGGGTTGTCCCACAAGCCCCTGCTTGCTCCCCACATCCCCTGCTGCCAGCCCACGCTCTGGTCCAACCACCTCCCCTCAGTTTCCTGGGAAACAGAAAGCCTTCACATTTGTGCAGAGACAGAGGCAAGAAAGTTCATACGGTTAAGAACAAACAAACAAAAAGAATAAAAAGTCAGAGGAAAGAGCCTGCCCTGTGCTGCCCCACTAACACTGCACTGCTGCAGCTGCCCGTGATCTCGTCCAGCCATGCACAATATCATTGGCAAGCAATTACTCATTACACAGTATTTTTGTTTCCCCAAACCATGTATGAATTATTTAGGCATCTCCAGCAGTTACATGGAGAATGATCAACCACTGCTCAGTGTGGGCTGCCTTGGTGCCTGCCAGGGAGAAGCTTTTGGGAAAAGCACCCCCATCTCCAGCTCCATGTGCTTGAGCAGAGCCACGACTCTGCAGAGTTCAGTGCTGCAGTGCCAGCAGGGCAAAGCACACCACCTCTCCCTACAGAGGCTATCAACCAGGAGTAGGAGCTTTGTTCCAGAGCCAGAAGAACGAAGTTCACCTGCTCCGCCTCCCCCAGCTCTTTCCTCCCTGCAACGTGCTCCAGGCACCTGCCCAGTGCCAAAACCGTGGAGAAACTCGGCACTGATTTGTAGCGCGTGAAGGTAATCCAGTGCTGGAGCAAACTGCTGCACTGAGTCACAGTGATCCTTGGCTACCTGCTAACGAACACGGGGCCTGGATGTCTGAAACCTGCAGAGAAAGCCCTGGCTGTGGCTGGGGGAGAGTTGTGGCTGCTGCCAACTGCAGCCATGAAACTTCACAAGGGTGACACTGATCCCTCACAAAAGAGCCCCCTCCAGCACATGCACAGGCTTGAGTTGTCTTGTCAACTCAGCCCAGCTTCCTGGAGCAAGGTACCCTTGGCATCCTGCACAAGCACTAACAGATCCTCACTGGAGGCTCCTGAACCTGGGCAAGCCCTAGGCAAGGAGGTTTTCCAAACCACTCCACGAAGATTCTTTAGTCCTGCAGATAAATGCACCGAACATGGAATGATGAGGGGATAAAAGCACTGCCTAAGAAAACTTCAGAAGGACGCAAGTTTTTTCACAAAATCACTCTTCCCTGTTGGAAAGACACATGGTAAGAATGGGCCACTGATCCTTCAGTGCTGGGTGGTGCTCTGAAGGTGAGTGCAGGACCTCTGGCTTGCCTGTTGCCTTGTTGCCAAAGGACATGGGAGCTAATGGGAGAACTGGAGAGCTGGTGCTGGCCTGCCACACAGTGAGGCTGTAGGGTTCTCTGCCCTGCAACTAAGGAAGAAGGCTTTGTTTTAAAACCAAAATCCATAGTAAGGGATGGAAAGGTCTGCTCCTGGCTCTCCCTTTCCTGTCAGTATAGTCAGCAGGCTACTGGTGCCAGGGGAGATGCTGGTCCTGAGTAATGACAAAGGAGCTCCTGGGTCTTTCAGCTGAACTGTAAAGCTTCTTCATCCCGTCATTCCCTCACTCTTACACCAAGTTTACCTCTGCCACAAACTCATCTTTGGGCATGTCCTGGACAGGCTTGGGGCTGTGTGGGGTGGGAGTCAGCCTCATTGGCCATCATGGATTTTACCCGCCAGCAGAGCTTTCATCCCTTCTGGCAGCCCTCAGCATACTTGGCCATGGGTTTCTCCCAACCCTTTGCCCTCTGCCTTCTCCCCACCTCAGCACCCTGCATGGCCTCCATTACTGACAAAGGCTTCCACACACCCGCAGCCACTTGCAGTCAATCACAGACTCAGACAGGGGAACCATCACCAACTCCACTGCTTCCAGCTCCTGAATAATGTCTGAATCCCCTTCTCATGGTTTCGTGGCTTCCTGATGTCTCAGTCATCTTCAGCCTGCGTAGTTCATGGCATCCCCATCACCCCATGAACCTGGCACGCTCTTGGTCCAATGTCCCCAGTTGGTCTTTTACCTTGTGAATTGCCCCCCCTATGCCAAAAGATGGGGCAGAAGGACCTGAGGGGATGCAGAGGAGGATGGAGCTGGGACACATGCAAGCCTGAGCCTGGGTACCAGAGGTTGGGTGCTCAGCCACTGCAATTTCCAGAGGACAGTTCCCTCCCCAGGGAAAGCACTCAGCCCACTTTGGCTGCTTCTAAATTTGGTGAAGCACCTCAGTTGGGCTTGATGGTTTGGACAATTAGACCTTTTCCACAATGCACAGCTATCCTGGCACTGATCCCTCTGGTGTCTCACTGCTGAAAGCTGAGATGAGACCTGGAGGGAGGGACCCCCCGTAAGCGAAAGGGAGTTCTCAGACACCACTGCCGCTCCAGCTTCCCCTCCTTCATCCCCAGCCCCACTGCACATCATGTGGCTCTCGCCTGCAGTGGGGCCTCAAACTAGAGAAACANTTTTCTCTTTTTTTGGTCAGGGCTGGTCTCCTCATGTTTATTTCCCTTTGCCGTGTGAGCAATTTCCCCTTCCCACACAGGGAGCGACGGCCCGCAGCCGTATCAAACGCGGCCGTGGGGATGGGGCCAGCCCTACCCCGTGCTGGCAGCGCCAGGCAGGGACGCACGGCCGTATCTCATCCGCTGGCATGCAGCACGCCGCCGCGCCTGCAGGAAACATATGTCACTGGTTAAACAGATCGTGAAAGCTTCAATCACTTCCTTATGGCAGAGCTGGGCTGAATTCATACCAACAGCCAGCATCTCCCGCACCCTTTCCTGTGAGTGGGACCGGCTCTCACTCCTGTGGGGTGCTCGCCTCCCTCGGTGCTCCCCTGTCCCTATGGAAATGGGGCAGTCCCACAGGGATCCGTGAAACACTACCCAGAAAGACAAACTCTTTCTTGTCAGCACCTTGTTACCTCCCCACGATGCTTCCCTCTGCCTGCAAACTTGACCCATGGGGAGCTCAGGGATGGAGAAAGTCTCCCTGAGCTCACAGCCCATCACCAGACTCCATCCAGCGTATTTGCCTGATACACGGCTGCTGTTTGGGGTCACTCCGTGCTTGCTGACAACACATGGCCAGAACCCAAATGAGCCTCTCTGGTCCCCAACCCCTCACTGATCCCTAGGGCAGCCTTGCAAGAGCTCAGCACATTTTAAGGGATCCCTCAGCTCTGCCTGTCCCCAAGGACCCTCATGAAAAGCTTTCTTAGGTGTCTCCTGGGCATCGGCAGCATCCCCTGGAGCAATCTGCTATGGAGGGATGTCAATCACACACTCTCCTGCTCCACTGATGGGGTTATGAGAGCTCCCAGTGTCAATAAAGCATACAGACACAGCTGACCCCCCCATTTGTCCCTTCCCCTTCAGCTGGGGTCCAGGGCTGCCCAGGCAGGTCCCTCCTCCTGCAGACCTGGGTAGGTGCTGGTGAGACGATGCATCATCACAGAGTCTCTGCCATTATGCTCAGTTTTCTTCCGTGGGCTGGAAGTTGCTTTTTTTGGAAGAGATGCAGGCAGGAAAGCTCATGTGGGCTTTGGTGATGAGACTGGCGGCTGCTGTCATCTGAGCCCAGCAGAAGGAGATGTTGGCACGCGAGGCCAGCCTGGCCATGGGTGCTGTGATGATGGAAGACCACATGCCAAAGTGCTCCCCCAGTTTCTCTGCTGCCACCCTGCCTTGCCCAGGGATTTCCCCATCTCCCCCTGCCTCCCTTACAGCCTCCACCCACCTCCACAACACCTCTTGCCTGGGACAGAGGGGAGCACTTGGCAATAACATCTTCCTTATGTGCCTAGAGCAACAGCCAAAATCCCAGGCCTTTCCTGGGATTGCATTTCAGTGAAATCCCCACACCCTCACAAAAGGAAAGAGCAAGACAACAGTGTTATTTCTGCAAACACAAATACCCACAGAAATCCTTTCCCACTACAGGCACTGGAGATATGGGTATACAGGCTGGTGCCATATCTGCATGCTTCCCACCTCCCCCAGCTCTGCTCACCAAGACTTCACCTGAAGCAGCCAGTTTTCTTGGAATGGTCCTCCTACATCCTTGCTCAGAAGCAGCACTAGTCCCAGAGCAGTGTCTGCTCATCGGCTCCGGCTCCTCACTGCAGGATCCTGTTTGCTTACCCAAAGCACTTTCTTGTTTGTGAAGGACAAGGACCAAGTCCCTGATAATCTCACTGGTGTGATCCGTTCAGGTGCCTCTGCTCCAGGACCATGCGCTGTGTTAGCAGCCCCGGTTTTGTCAGTATTGGCAAATCCAATCCCAGCCAGAGCGGTGCCTCCCGTCAGCTCATTAAGGAAGGGAGTAGTACAAAACAAAACCCTCCCTACCCACCCCTGCAAACCATCCCTGGGACGATGTACTCACTCGACTGCTGTCTAACACACGTGGCAGCAAGCCGGTCCCCTGTGTGGCCACAGCCTCTCATGAGCCACGGGAGCCACCATGGCTCTGCCAGATCCTGTGCCTGCCCCAGGCAAGAAGTGGGGTGGCTGCAGCCCTATTCCACTGCTGCACACCCATTCCCTACCCCAAAATCCTCAGAGTCAGGTTTGCCTCCCACCTGTGCCTGCTGCTTTGATGGGGCAGCGGGAGTGGAGCAGCCTCCTTCCCAGCAAGAAAGAGTGGAGGATTTTGCAATGGCACAGGGCAGTTCACATGGCCATGTTGATTGATGTTCCTGAGGAACACACCTTCACTTCTGTTCATTTTCTCCCTTTTATTTCCAGTGCCTGGGACCCATCTCCTTGCCACAGCAACTCTTGCAAATCAGTATCAAGTGCTTGGCTCCACAGCTAATTTGTATAAATTAAACCAATTTTAAAGGGAAGCAGAGATGCAGACTCACTACCCATAAACATTTTGCTATGTAGTCTACAACCCATTCAAACCATGTAGCTCCTCATGGTAACAACATGCAAACAACTCCCATTGCTGGTTCCCAGTCTGCGTCTCCAAAAACATTTTCAGGCTGGACCCTCCATCCCTCCCCATCTGCCCACAGCTCCAGTCCCTGGAATTTACCAACACTTAAAAATATTTTACACATCCCTGTAAAATCACACACATTTAAAGCCAGTTAAGGCCTGAATTATGTTTTAAGATGTTGTCCAATATGTAAGCATCATAAAAACCTGAAATAAGTTATCGTAGAAATAACCACAGGAAAATTACCATCCCAGCTTGTAGCCAAGAAGGCCATGACCCGGGTGCAGGAACAAACAGCTCTCCCTGTGGCTAATGCAGCCTGCGAGTGGGAGGGCTGCTGGCACTTTCGGGGGATCTATTTTAACCATCAAATTTGTGGTAACCCCAGGCAGCTTTAGGGCAGTCATTACATAGCTTGCTTGCTGCCATGAGAGCTTGGTTTTTCTCTGAGCACAAATTTGTCACCAGCATGGGCAGAGCCCAGTCACGTTGCACCAGGGAACCCCATGGGGGATGGAGGATGGGGAGTTCCAGGAGGTGGATGCCAGGACAGTCCACTGCCCTGGACCTGTTTGGAAGCTTGGAGGGAAGTATGACTTAGGCTGACAGGTTTTTTTCCACCCCCCAAAAGTATTATCTGGTGAGCCATGCAGGAGGGGATCATGCCCATGCAAAAAACCTTCCTGCCAAGCCATACCAGAGCTCAGTCTCATGTTTTGTATTTGATCAACCAGGCAGGGGTTGGTGAAGAGGACTGCAGACCCTCAGCAGCACTAAGCACCAGCCAGCACACAGGTTGGCTGCTGCCTCCCCAGTCTTCTCTAATTCATCTCTGCAAGGCATCATTGCCCTCTGCTACCTGACCATTTTCACCATCTTGCTTCCTTTCCAGTAAGCATCCTGCTACATCTTGCTTTTTCTTGTTTTTGCTGCCAGCTTCCGGAGAGGGAAAGGCATCGTGGAGCAGGATGCACCAGCTATCCTTGGCACAGGGAGCCCTCACTGGGTTCCCAGTCACTCTGAGAATCTCCAGTGACATATCCAGGACACTGGCTTTCCACCACCTCCATACAGGTTTTGGACATCATGGATATGCACAAAAGGTGGGTTGTGAAATGCACAGGAAAAGGCATGGACCAGGACCCACACTCAGGAGTGAGCCAGTCTCCTGCACAGTGGGAGCACCCAGACGCTTTCCCCATGTTTTGTACTCTCCATCTGTCTCCAATGCAAGGCAGGAGCCCAGCCTGGAAACCCGCTGATTCTTTCCAGAGCTGCAAAACGAAGCTTTTTCATCCCAAGGACACAGGCTGCTCTGCAAGCTGCCCTCCTGCCTCCCTAAACTGTGACCAGATTTCACACTGAGCCTTCAAAGGGAAGGAGCTGGAGCAGCATCCCCAGCAGACAGCGCTCTGGGGACTGGCCAGCTGAGCTCCCCAGGGGTATCATGGGGCCACTGGTCCCCAGGCAAGGCAGCAAGTTCTCATGGCAGAAAGGTGTTAAGGAAGGCCAAACAACCAGGCTGCAGCTCAGCTGCTGGCAGGGAATCAGAGAGCCCAGG
Source organism: Scytalopus superciliaris (assembly GCA_013400415.1). NCBI lineage: Eukaryota > Metazoa > Chordata > Aves > Passeriformes > Rhinocryptidae > Scytalopus > Scytalopus superciliaris. The sequence goes on along the minus strand of VXBX01006119.1, from coordinate 1,052,844 downwards.
TCTGTTTTGCTGCCAGGTTATCAGTGGATCCATCAAGGGATGCCTTCAAGACGCCAAATCTATCAGCTCTCCCATATGGATGCCATCCACACTGAGCCATTTCCTGCCTAATCGGTATCAGCCCTGCTCCTCCCTCCCCAAAATCACTCTTTACAGCCTGCTGCAACTCTCCAAATATTTTTACAACAGGTAAAAAAGGCATGCAGTGCATTCCCACCCCCTCCCCTCTGTGCAAAGCTCCCTCAGGGCTCTCACTGTGCACCATCACCACACCAACTGGGATGCAGGTGCGGGAAGACATCCTTGGGGTCTACCATTACTTTGCACTCTGAATTTTCATTGTGGGTCTGCAAATGCCCCAGTGGGTGCTGGAGGCCTCGCAGGTACCCAGGAATAGGGGTGCAGGTGACAGGGGCTAGACAGGACCTCCCTGGCTGCCAGGGCAGAGCCCTGGCCAGGGTGTGCCTTATTTACCAGCAGAGAGGAGTTTACCTTGTGAAGGTTTCTGTGCCTGATAGCCTGGGATTATTTTGTCTTTCATGTGGTCTCTAATGAAAGGGAGTCTGGAACAGATGCAGATTTGAAAGAAAAGAAGAGGAGGAAATTTCTTAGCATAGGGTTTCGGTTCCCCTGCCTATAAACAGTGCTGACAGCGAGAGGCGGCGGTGATAAACACGGCGATAAGAGCCCAGCTAGACAGGTAATCTGGCACAAAAGGTCCGTCTGGAGAAGTTTAGGCAGAAGTCGCCACACGCTGTTTAAAAAACACAAAACCTCAAGCCCTAACCAGTGCGAGTGGTTGCACCAGGGAATTCCCCCAGCTACTTGGGCATGGGGTATCCCTGGCAGGAGGGGGTTTTACCCCATTACTAATCGTGGTTCTTTTTCCTGCCTGGCAGCAGTGGGAATTCCCAGCAGAGGGGCTGCTCCCAGCAGAGGCACTCAGCATTCCCTCCACAGCCCCTAAACCATCTCGCTTCCTCATCTGATGAGCTGTCACATATTCTTAGAGTTAAATGTCTTCAATGCTTGCTATTTGGGGAAATAATTCCTTCTGTTTAAAGATTCATTGATATTGGTGTTGGAGACAAAAACAGCAGTTTTCCCTTCCTTGCGGTCAGAAACCGCTGCAGGGCAGGATTGTTTCTGATAACAATAAGCACTGCCTTTGCCCAAGGATCATCCCACCGGTGGTGCCGTTTCCAGGGTCCCAGGTAAAGGGACCATAAATCCTAAAGCCTTGAGTAAAGAGAGTAAATGTTTTAAGGCAGAAGCAGCACATATAAATTGTGCAGAACTTTATAAAAGCCACAGAAAATACATCCCTGCCACACGAGCAACATAAGCCTTACACAACAGCCGGGATGATTCACGGTACTGGAGAGGCATGAATCACCGGAGGCGGGCGAAACAGGTTTCTACCCTGTACCTGTAATGCAGAGACAGCCCAGCTTCGGCAGGGATCTTATCAACCCCATCCTCCTCTCTCGGCGGTGCTGCATGACTCGACTTGCCGGCATCGGCATCGCCGGGGTGTGATGGGAAGAGCCAGGACAGGCTAAGGTGTTGTAGGAGAGCCAAGGAGGATTTCTTTTAGACCAGCTGGTGCCTAGCAGGGACGGCAGAGAGATGCCCATTATTTTCAGGTGATAGCAACAAAATATTTCTACAAAGAGCAATGCCAAAGGGGCAGAGATTGTATGTCTGGCCAGCACAAAGCTTCTGAAGGTTGAAAGCGAAATACCCAAAGGCTCTGATGGCTCTCACTCACCAAGTGACCTGGGTGCTAACAAAAGACCCAGCAAGGGAAATAGTCTGTTCTCTGGCAGGCATGGAGACATGTCTCTCTGTAAGGCTGAGAGAACTGAATCGGTGGTTAGAGATGAAGGTGCTCATAAGAAGCTGAATTTTAAAACCTGTACATTAACTGAGTAAGAAGGGTGTGAGCAGTCCTGGCCTTCTGAAGGGAAGTTCGTGCCTCTATCTGCTAGCATACTTTCTTGCATTATCAGGAAGGTGAAGTAAGAACTACTTGACATAATGTGTTTGGGGTTTCGAAGCTCTTTAACAAGGGTCCCTTACAAGAGATTATTAAGGGAATTAAATGCTTGCAAAGCAAATGGAAAGAGTAACTTTAATGGTTGGAAACAAAGAGGCTAAGCAGCCTATATTAATGAGGGCTACCTTCCAGGAGGCTATGATACCCGTGGGGAGCCTCCCCAAGTTTTTGTGTCAATACCAGTGGTGTTAAAGAGATGCCTTAATGATCTGGAAAAGGAGTATGAAAAATGTCATAAGAAAAACCTGGCAGAGGACCCAAACTGCACAGAGTGTTCAGAACAAGAGAAGACTACGGGGAACTTCAAAAGGCCTGAAAAGAGCTTGATGGATGGGCCAGTCAATGGCGGATGAAATCCAAAGTAGACAAATGCGTAGTCATGCACGCTGCGAGGAACAGGCCCCACTAATTCAAACAGAATGTTAAAGCACAGAGGAACAGGAGAGATAACAGGGGAAATTCTCCAGTGCCAATACCTCCACTGGTGGCACCCCCTCGTTGAGGATGTCATGCTCAGACCTGGCTACTTCACTTTGGGTAGAGGCAGTTTTCAGCCCTGCTTTCCCCAGGAGGAGCAGAGGGGCTGCACAGACACAGAGGAACCCTGTTAGGCACTGGGATCTGTTAGGCACTAGTGCAGATGGAGTAGGTCTGTCAGGTGAAGCCTAAGCATCTCCTCTGTCAGGAAGTGCTGATCAAGAGCCTGATTTTGTGGGCTGGGATTGCTGTCAAAGGGACCCTCATCTCCTAGAGGAAGAGCCCAGTGAGACCTGCCAGATGTTCATCCAGCTGGATAACCTCCTGACAGCAAGGTAAGGTGAAATACTTTGCTGCCCTCCCCAGGGATCAGTCATCCCAGAGGATGGCTGCTCTGAGGCAGACTGGGAAGGTGGGAAGTGCCATGTGGAGCCCAGGTTCAACGGGATCAGCCAGTCTGGTGAGGGCCACGTGGTGCCTGACCCCAATGCTGTCTCTCTCTGGGGATTGGGCGAGCCGCTTGTTTGCTCAGCTGGGGATGGCCCCAGCTCTCCACTTAAGCCCTCTCCCCACAGTGCAGCCCAATCCAGCACAGAGCAACTGTGGAGCTGGAGCTGGAATTCTTCAGCATTAACAGGTCCCCTCGGTGGGCGCTTGGAAGTGATAAACATCTAAGGTGCCTTTGAAACAAATGCAGATATAGAGAGGTATCAGTCACTGAGCAGGGGAGCACAGCTGGGCAGGGAGTGCCCCCAAGGGCTGGGATGACAGATGCCAGCAGGGTCCCAACAAGGCACCCTGGCTTTGACGCTTGAGAGACACTAGGCTTTGATGGGAGCTTTGCTTTGAGAGCTGGGCACTCCAGCCCCAGCACTGGCTTTGAGGAGCTCCCCATCACAGGCTGGGGAGGGGAGAAAGCAATAAACACACCAAACTGAACACCACTGGGCAGTCTGGTGTGAGCAGAGACTTTGTAAGGAGCAGATGGGGAAGACCTGGTGGCAGTGGTGCTGAGGAGGCAATGCACACACAGCTAGGAGTGGGGAAGAGAGCACTCATTCCCAGAGAGGAAAGCAAGCAAAGGCACCCGAAAAGTCCCACTGGGTTTTTCCCATCCACTCATAGCTTCGTCAGTGGTTACTTTTCTGCAAATAAATTCAATATTTATTTCCAACAAGTGGCTGGTGGGTGGTAGAGGAAGGAAAGACACTTATTGAATAATTGCACAACCCTCAAGAAAAGCCATAAATTACCCAGCTCTGTCACTATAATTTCCAGCCGAAGTCCTAATGAATCTTTCCCAACAATAGTGTAAGGACAGGTCTGAAAATGTATTGAACCATCTAAGCACTTGGGTAAGCAAAGCAGAGGCATTAATAACCACCACAAGACAGCCCACACTGCAGGGGGACAGAGCATCGTGGGCTGCCTTCACCCCATGGCCTCTGCCGCAGCCTTTGCTGCCCCATCACAAGGCGAGGGCAGCTCGGGGGTCACCAACCCAAACGAGGAATTGGAGGCTTAAAATGTTCAAAGGTTTTGATAATTATAGGAAAGAAAACTCCACAGCAGGAAGGCATCACTAACAGAAATCAGTGCCCGAGGTATGTCTATGGGTGAGAGAGAGGCGACAGTTTTGCTGGTTTACCCTGTAGTTTTGATCCACAAAGCAAGAGAAGATGAGAGGTTTGTCCACACAATGAGTCATGTTTCACCTACAGGCTTCAGCCCAGCACATTAATGTGAGAGCAGATAAAAAATACAGGCAATTTTTTGCCAGACAATAACAAAATACAGTCAAAGCTGCTTCTGTGAATTGCTTCTCCAAGAAGTGTTTCTTAATTCAAACACATCTTTTTGCCTTTTATCCTCAAACTCTTTCAGCAACCAGTATAAGGGAGACTTTAAAAAAAAAAAAAAAAGTAAAAATAAAGTACTCAGGCAGTGGCAGGTGGGAAACCCCAGCTCTCAACAGAATTGCACCCATTCTCACAACTGTGGCAAACCAGCACCCCGATGGCCATGGCATGCTGGGGGTCAGGGCACCCAAATCCCCTCCTCCCAGACAAACCCAGTCCTGAGCTGCCAGTCCAGTCATGCTCCTGAACCCCTGATACACTGTATGCTTTCACTTCACGTTTCACTTCTGCACTTCAAATACTATTCTCACAGTGAGGATTTACTGCTGCTGGGTTTGCAGCAGCCCTCCACAGTGTATCATGTAATGCCATCTCCAAACCACCGGCACGGCTCTCTCCAGTGCTTACAGGATCCCCATTACTGATATCTGAGCACTTCACGAACCGTAATGGATTTAAGCCTGAAACCTCCAGCTGAAGCAGAGAAGAGTTATTACTCCAGTTTACAGAGGGGAAACCACGACACAGCAGGGATGGCTTGTCTAAATCCATGGTGAAATCTGTAGCGAAGCAGGTGATAGGGATGTGGTTTCATGTGTCTTGGATTAGCATCCTAATACCAAATTCACCGTTCCCTTCCCATTCCCATGGATGGCCTTCTTCCACCAAAGCTTTGGATGTTATTGCCTGCCCACTCACAGTGAAGCTTTCAGTTTAGAGGGATATACTCCAGCCCTGCTCTACCAGAGGGCACAGACAGCTCCTGGGACCCTGGGGGGCAGCTGGGAAGGGAGGTCCCACGGGAGACCGCAGCCTCGCGCAAGCAGACGGATTAATGTTTCAACTTGTCTTGGTGTGACATTTCCATCTGGTTTGACAAACTAAACATTTGATTTTGCAAATGTCAAAGTATTTCCATCAAAAATGTCGGTGGTGAAGTCTGACATTTCTTAATCTCCTTTTTGTTCCCATTCTGCGAGCATTTTTGATATTTCAACTTTGTCTTGATTTGAGAGGGAAAACACACTGCAATTTTTGACCAGTTTAAGTAATTACATATTTTAACCCAAGCCATTATCTAGGTCGTGTGGGCTTTTCCTGCCAGGAATAGACATTGATGGTGGCACTGGACAGTCCCTCCATGAACCCTGGTTATTTACAGAGGGGGCTCAAAGTCACAGCCCAAAGCATGCTGGGAAGCAAGCGTATGAAGTTTTCTTGCTCCAGGCTCCAAGCTGCATCCAACCTGCCCTTCACCTCCAACTTCTTGCTCAGCTTTTTCATGGGATCATGCTGAGCTCCATCTCCAGGGGCCTGGGCAAGGGGCTTCCCACCACCTCCTGGTGTGTTAGTGGAAGAAGGAGCAGAAGTCAATGCAGAAGAGCACGTACCGTACGGAAATCTATAGTCAGCTGCATTTTGATACAGTTCCCAAAGTACCTAATTATGCAGCTCGGATTTCTCCCTGCTCCTCATTCCAGAGATAGCTCACCCTGAATCTTTATCAGGCCTTCGGGCTTTGCAGACTGAAAGGAGACATTCGGCTCTCCCTTCTTCCCAGCAGGATGGGAGGGCAGAGGTAGAAGGGCGACATACTGCTCTTGTCAGATCTGCAGAACGCGATGTCAGGGAGCAGGCGTCTAAGTGCACATAACACCTAAATAAATGCCTGGCTTCCCCGCGGTGCTCGGGCTCTGCTGGGGAAGGCTGGTGTGGAGCCAAGGAGGCAGCTGCAGCAGCACAGGAACACGCTCCGAGGGGGTCTTAGAGGGATTTGGGAGAGGGACAGCATGCATGAAAATTGCATCAGAGCAAAAGCTAATTGCCAAGATTAACAGGCTCCAACAAGTGAAGGGTGAGCACTTGAAGTATGAAGTGTCGACTGAGATGTGAGCATTACCCACAGAGCCAAGGAGGGATGATGTGAAGAGGGGCAGAGCTATTTTTGAGTGATGAGGGGGCTACACAGCCCCATCTGCACCCCATTTTCAGGGGATGGGCATAGGGACTGAATGGCCTACTGCCCCTTACCCACAGCAGAGAGGGTGGCTTTCATGGGCAGATGTAAGGGAACACTGAGTTTTATAAACCATGTTCATCTACCCCAGGAGTTTTCTTGTTAGAGGTTTCTTGAAGATGGGGTCAAGTACAGGCAGCAGCTCTGCCAAGGTGCCACTGTGTGTTGCCCATAGCATTATGTCCCATTATGTCCCAAGAGATGTGAAGAAATGCTATTTGCAATTAGGAACTGGTGACCTAATGGGAGAGGCTTGAGCCACTGGGAGGGAGCAGACAGTGGGACACAGGTGGATGCCTGCTTGGGAAACCAAAGCCAGCTGCAAGAAAAATAAACACAGGCAGCCAGCTCAGATGCTCAGCTGACCCAGGAACATATTAATTGCACAACCAGGGAGAGCAGCGAGGTGGCTGCAGGAGTTGGACAGCTTAAGAGACGGATGAACACTGCGGCCAGGAGAATTTGTCAGTGTTTAAATTAAATAAGGATAGACATGGAGGTACTCTGGCTTTGCAGAAACACCTGGCACTGCATGCCTGGCACAAGGCAGAGGATGATGATAGTAGTGTGCAGCAAGAGGAGAGGTACTGCCTACAGGAGAGGCCAAGAATACCACCACTGCCTCTGTGGATGAGGGGACTGAAGAGGCACAGCTGGAGCGAGGGCTGTAGCCCAAATCTAAAAGCAGCTTTGCAGCAGGATGTTGCCGTGAGGAAGGGGGAGATGAATGGGAGCTTCCTGGGAGCGCTGGACAGTTTGCAGAGCACACACCAACCTTGTAATGGCAAAGCTGGTGGTGAAAGGATTCAAGGGAAAGCTGAGATACAGAAATAAAATCCAAAGAAGAAGATGCAGGGAACATCCTCTCCCATAAACAGCAGCAGTGGGAGTGAAGAAGGTACCCGGCCCTGTGCTGACATCCCAAGGATCATTTTGAGACAGGGGCTCAGCTGACATATGCTGGATCCTGCACTACAGGCTGGGGACAGAGTGGCTGGAGAGCAGCTGGGCAGAAAGGGACCTGGAGGTACTGATTGACAGCAGCTGAACACAAGCCCAGGTATGCCCAGGTGGCCAAGAAGGCCAGTGTCAAATAGTGTGACCAACAAGTCTAGGTAAGTAATTCTGCCCCGTACTCAGCACTGGTGAGGCCGCAGCTCAAATATCCAGTTCTGGGCCCCTCAACTTAGAAAGTAGGTTAAGGTGCTGGAGCATGTCCAGAGAAGGACAATGAGGCTGGTGAAGGGACTGGACCACAGGTCCTGTGACGAGTGGCTGAGGGAATTGGGTTTGTTTAGCCTGGAGAGGAGGAGGCTCGGGGAAGGGCTTATCACTCTCTACAACTGCCTGACAGGAGGCTGTAGCCAGGTGGGGGTCGATCTCTTCTCCCAGGCAAGGAGAGAGGATACAGTCTTAAGCTGCACCAGGGCAGGTTTAGGTTGGACATTAGGAAGAAATTCTTCACAGAAAGAGTGATTGGGCATTGGAATGGGCTGCCCAGGAAGGTAGTGGGGTCACCATCCCTGAGCTGTTTAAGAAGAGACTGGATGTGGCACTGAGGGCCATGGTCTAGTTGACACGGTGGTGTTTGGTCATAAGTTGGACTCGATAATCTCAGAGGTCTTTTCTAACTTAGTTGATTCTGTGATTGATATCTGTGGCTGATACCACAGTGGGATTGGAATAGCTGGGCTTTAGTGACCTGGAGAAGAGTGGTGTCCATGTGAATTTGTGCCTCCAGGCCTCAGAGAGTCCTGCCAGTCTGTGGCTCTACTGCTTAAATCCCAAAGGAAAAGGGAATGGGACACATCTATGTTTGGCTTGAAAAGGCAGGAGTGCTGCAGAGGAGGATGATGATGAGACACACACCAAGTCCTGGAGGAAATTGATGTGGGAACTGGGAATAAAGCCTGGTTTCCCCATTTGGCTGGCAGCATGCTTCAGGGCACCCACTCCTCCTTACAAGCACATCCCCTGAAACCAGGTTTGGGGCAGGGGTGATTCACAAACTAGAGAGAGATAAACTTCTAACAAACATTATTTGCAAACGTATCATTCAGCCAGCCCTGTTTCTAGGTTACACAGCTGACAATTTTGTAATGCAGAAAGAGAAAAAAGATCAAAACCAGCCAACATGTCAAGGAACATAAGCCACAGAAGACAAAACACAGGGGAAAAAAAAAAAAAAAGACCAGTTTTCAAAGAGAAAAGAGAAAGAAAACATTAAACCATGGGGTGCCTGGAGATCTCTGCCAGAACCAGGCAAGCCTTCCTCTGCACAAGGGCTGGGAAGTCAGAGTTAAAGTGATGAAAACTTGAAAACTCTTTGGGGGGGGTTAATGAAGGGCAGCAAACATGGTGTGGGGCACGAGGGGGCCTCGGGCACAGCTGGGCATCAGTGCAGGGTACAGTGCTGCTTACCCAGCGCCCAGCATGGGGATGTCCTGGGCTATTCATGTGCACAGTAAATGGTTTGAACACAGCAGAGGTGGAAAGGAAAATGCCTGAACGTCACTGCAGATATTCCCCCAAATGTGTCTATGCATAATGCAGCAGCATTCAGAACCCAAATAAAACATTATAGAATATATAAAGGGTGGGGTAGAAAATACTGTTTTATAAAGCTGTCTTCACATCCAGACTGGGGGCCTTCCAAAAAGATACACTTCAGCCAAACAAATGATGGAGCTCAGTAGAGGGATAACCGGATGAGGTTTAATGGCCTGTAATAGCCATAGGTCGGACTAAGTGAGCTAATAGTTTCTCCCTGCCTTAAAGCCTATGAATGTAGGAATAAATCAAGGTAATACTTGTTTAGTTCCAGTCCTCCAGCCTGCAAAATTGTGATGCAGCAGGAGGAAAGGGAAGTTAGAGATGGGCAGTGGAGGCAGCATGGGATGAGGAAGGGGATGAGGGAGGTACAGAGAATCCAGAGCTGGACAAACCCCAAAGCCACAGATGAAGACACTGGGTTTTGCACAGCAAGTGACTGATGTTGGAGCTTGTGGATGGGAGGAATTGCTGCAGTGGATTACAGAAGTAAGAGGACAGCTGGGAAGGAGTGGCAGTTGCTGGGGCAGGAGGGAACACATGCCTTGGGCCAGGATCAGCCCACGGCCAGTGGGACTGGGAGGAGATGCAAAATGGGAGCATGGGGAGCCAGAAGAGATGGTACCAGTCCCCATTCCCAGCCCATGGATGGAGGAAAAAATTCCTCTGCCAAATGCTTCATCCTGGGGCAGGTTGTGGCTGAGAAATCCCAGAATAAACATGGTCAGTGAGGACAGGGGAAGCACCAAAAGCAGGGGCATGAGGTGAGTAAAGCCACAGGGATGGCAGCCAAGCGGTGGAGTAAGTTGAAACTGATAAAATGTTCCAGGGAATATGAAGGGCTTTTAAAGACACTGGGGAAAAGAAGCACTAGCAAGACAGAAGGATAATAATAAATGAGAAAGGGGCTGGAAGGAATGAAGAGCTTTAAAATGGCTGTTGCAGAATTGCTTTTTTAAATTGCTCTTTAAGGCGATAACTAAAGAGAAGAAGCATGGTCAATTAGGAAGTAATGAAGACCTTGTAAATACACTTACTGATAAAAAGCACGTAAGGGAACGCTTGACAAGCCCAACATACACAAATCAGCCAGGGCGAACAACATGCGTTCTGAATTATTAAGGGAATTCACTAACGAACTTAGCAAGCCTCCGCCACTTCAAAACCCACCACCACCACCAACAAAAACAAAATTGCAGTCGGCCAAATTCCGAGCTGGCGTAACAAATCAGTGGAGGACTCAGGGGGGTGGCGGGAACTGTCAGGGAAGGAAATAAGCACAAAGCAAAATTTAAAAGAAAATAAAAAAGGGGAGGCTGGAAAAGGAGACTGACAATTAGTAGCCAGGAAATTCGTTTCATCTTCTAGGCAAGGAATGCCACAAAAATCAGGGATTAAGCAAAAGGCATTTGAAGCTCCCAGAGGAGAGCAAAGCCACAAGCTATGCCAAGGATGAATTTATTAAGGATGAACTACGACGGTCAAAGCTGACTGGTATTTTACAGGGCATTGCACCCTCTCTGGAGGCAGGGACTGGTGGATACAGCCTGGCAGGACACCGAGCATTTCAGTCTGTGTCTTGTAGATGTTTCTTGGAGGGATTAGCTGCCTGCAAAGCAAGGCCAGCTTGGGAGCCCACACAGCACAGTGGCCAGTAGAGGAACCAGCACTAGGCTTGATCTTGTTCGGGATGAACATTAATGATCAAGAAGATAAATGGCAAAGTAATTGCATTTGCAGATGATGCTTAATTAGGTCACGCTGCGAACAGCAATAACACAACAGGAGCCAGGATGGTTTGAAACACAGGTGGAACTGGGCAAGCAATGAGCCTGAAATGATGCAGGGACCTCAGGGGAAATGGTATCTTCAATGTAGATGGTGGGGACGAGCTGGGAGACAGCCCCGGAGCTGGAAGTAGCAGATTAGGTGGGATATCTCAATGCATCTGTCCTGCACTCTCACCACTCTGAAAGGCATCAGGGTCCCTCAAAATCACCAGTGGCATGGTAGGGTTTTAGCCAGGCATTTTGCAAGAGGGACACTGATTGCTGCCTTGCCTGGAGGTTTTAGGGCAGAAGGAGTGGTTCTTGGGACCAGGAAAAAGATGCTCCCTTGGCTCCAGGGGCTGCTGTGCTGGTTGCCTCTTGTGGCATGCCCAGGGCTCAATGGGCACCCGGGAGAGATGACATCTCCAGTCTGTGAAAGAGCACAAAGATTCGCACAGCATGGGAGGAAACCCCCTCCCACCACCCACCCCGAACAGGGCAGGCCAAATAAAAGGAGGGAGTCCCAGCAGAACGGGTGTTATTTGGGAGAGCTGTCAGAGTGCTCACTCCTGGGGCACCTCTGCTTCTCATCTGCCTGATGGAAGCTGACGTTGCATGAACCTTTCCGAGCAAACTCAAATTATTTTAATTTCTAAATCCAAACAGCTCCAATTATATCATTTCCCCTGTGCGAAGCTGGGTAATGCTCTCCCTCTGCTTCCCTGGCAGGACTACGGCAGCTCCGAGTGCTGGCAGTGCTGAAGGCTCGGGGCTTGTCTGGGGGTGCCTGGAGCTCAAATCCCTCCCTAGGCACCCCTCCTGTTCAGGAACAGCTGAAGGGGCACAGTGGGACAGACCCCAGCAGGCAAGGAGAGGTGGGGTGATGGGATGATTTAAATACACAGAAGGAATTTCCAGCGTTTAATCTTGCATGTGTATCAGGAAAAAAAAAAAAAAAAGGAAAAAAAAAAAAAAAGC
>VXBX01006119.1:1011276-1041110 GCA_013400415.1 Scytalopus superciliaris | reverse complement strand
CAGGCTTTTTAAAGAAATTAAAAATCTTTTGGATGAACTCTACTATCCACAGCAGAACTTTCTGGTTTTCCTCCTTTTGCTCCACACAGAGGAGTCTCCCTTAGCAGGATCAGGGGAGATTTCACCTTAAGGATGAGCAACAAACAATTTGGTTGTTAGGGAAATAAAGGGGTTAAAAAGGCAATTGAGGAAACACTTCCTAAACAGCTCTGCTTAACTAATTAACTGAGTTTTTTTCCTGGACTCACCTGTCCCTCACAGCTTCAGTGCCATCCCTTTGGAGAGGATATATTGCACTAACAGTCACATATCATAATTGTTATTATACACCTCCAGCTGCCTTTGGTAATTTTTTTTCTCCCACAAGGAGCTCTTCTTCTCTTCTACAAAACTGTTGCTGCTTCAGCACCCTTTTCTCACCACTGTTCTACCCACAGCCCATGCAGGGCAAGCAGAGCAATCCTTGGATGCAACTCCTTCCTTTCACCCCCAGGCCCCTACAGCTTTTTTCACCTCCACCCCCAAACTTTGTTGCCCTCAGCATCACCTCTTTCTCCTCCCTTCCTCCTTCTGCCTCCTCTTCCTCCTCCTCCATCTCTTCCTGTGGTATTTTTACCAGGGTGCTGAGGTCTCTTTTTCCAGCAGCTCACAGAGCCTCTTCTCCAGCTCAGCCAAGCCAAAATCCAGGCATATCCCCCTCCTTGCACCCACACTCAGCTCCTCAAACCAGCAAGGGGCTTCTGCTGTGCCATTCCCAGCCCACCCAGTGCCACACAGTCCCAGCAAAACTGGTCTCACATGAACAAGCTATCTTGGGTCTGTCCCACACAGGAGATGCTGACCCTGCTGCCACCACCTCTAGCACCTCTCCGTCAGCCCTGACCTTGCTGCCTTTTAGCCCCTCTGATCCTCCTCCAGCACCACCTGACTGCTGGCAGCCCCCCGAATCCCCCACCCTCAGCACCCTGCCTGCACACAGATGGGGGCAAGGCAGGGGCTGGGGCTGTTCTTGCTCCCACCTGGAACCCCTTTGCTCCAGGAACCACAGCTCTGTGGCACCATCTCCCTTCTAGGCTCCACTACAGTTTGCCGGAGCTCCTTCAAACACCCTCTCAACCCCTTCATTTCTGGTTTAAATTCCCAGCCCCTTATCACATTACAAAGTAACCGGGGCGCCTCTGCACTCCTCTAAACTTAAACACCTTTTATTCTCATTAAAGGGGTCTGTGCTTCTCTCCCACTTCTCTATCTCCCAGTTAAAAGCCAATTAATTACTGTTGACTTTCCCAGCAGATGTTCTCGCTTCGGCACTGGTCGGAAACGCGGTGATTTGTGAACCGCAGGGCTCCGGTGTGGAGGAGGACCGGGACACGCAGGCCGGCAGGGAAAGGAGCCCTTCCCAGCCAGCCCAGCTTTTGAAAAGGGAGAGAGCATGGCTGTTTATGAGAAAGTCACTGGCTGTTTTTCTTGGAAAGAAGTAAAATCCTCAGATAGGGGTAAAATCCTGATTCTACAGAAAATGAAGCAGTGTGGATTTCAGTTGGGTCTGGTCAGAGGTTTATTTCCCCTTGTACAAGAAACCTCTCATAAATCACTGCTCTCTCCAAGGGCTTTTCAAAGCAGTGATGCAAAACAGAACTGCACTGTCCGCCAAAGGCTAGCCGGCCCCAAAGTGCGCAGGGAAGTGGGAAAGATGGGGGCAGCCATGTCTCCCGTCCCACTGCTCTGTCCCTGCCACGCTGCCTGCTGCCCTGCCTCTCTCCTCCTCTCCCTGCAGCTCACAAAATGCCAGCAAAGGGCAGCAGGGATGATGAACAAATGGGTGCTGGGGGAAGGAGATAGGTGACAGTGACGGATCAGAGGGAGGATGATGTGGCAGCCTGCTGTGTGTTCCGAGACAGGGAATCTTGCTGATGGAAATGCCATTGCCAAGCTGTGTATAGGTGTATTGTTGAGTATGGGCATCCCAATGGGAGTGGTCACCAGTGGGCATGGGCACCCCGGTGGGCATGGGTATTCTGTTTGGCCAGGGCATCCTGGTGAACATTCCAGAAGCCATCTTCATGAACAGGGGCAGCTTAGAGGCAAGGACATCTCAATAGGAATGTGCATCCTGGTGAGCACGTGTAGCTCCTGGCTGGGCCTGACATCTTCACCAGTGCCTTCACTCTACTGAAGGTTCAACACCTTAGTGCAGAGTAGGACATAGGGGTATGAAGTCCCCACCAACGGGTGCATGTCAAAGGCACCTTTTTCTGCAAAAATGCTGCTTAAAATACTTGCAAACAGTGAAGCTCCTGGGCTAACAGCCATGCAAATCCCCCTGATGATTACAGTGACTTTCTAATATCGACAGAAACCTCTGTGCTAATGAAATGCACTGAAGTTAAGCAGCCGTGGAAATGCCAGTGTAAAGGAGAAATGCCACCAAACAGGCACTAATGGAAACCCAAATCCCCAGAACTAACGGGCTGTGATTGGAGAGGAGAGAAGGGAGCAGAGGTCTCCTGTGCCGTTGTCCCTGGACAGTGATGTGACCTTCTCCAGCTCTGGCTCTGTGGTGCCATCATCCTCAGAAAAGAGGGCGTGCATGGGTGGGGGTACCACTGGGGGCAGAAACTGGGAAGATGTGTAGGACTTTATCCCTTTGTCCCTCAACTCTGGTGCTTTGAGGTGTTTTTCCCTCCTGGGGAACCTCCTGTGTGACTGGGAAGTGCCGACTGTGGAGCGCGTGCCTAAGCAACGCAGCTGCTCGCAGTCCTGCCTGGCCCTGACAGGCTGTTTCCCACTGAGCTGTGGGTAGAAAATGGGATTTCAGCTTTTCCTTTTCATGGTAAATGTTTCTGATTCTGCCAGCCGATGTGTTCACCTCGCGAGTTAATAGGCAATAAGCAAAGCGGTGTCATTCTTGTTAAGGAGACAGAAAGGGCTCCATTTAAATGCAACGTGCAGGCGACATAAGCTGGGCTAGGAGAATACCCTGCGCCTCCCAGCAGCGGTTCAGGGAGCGGGGAGGGCAGCTTGCATTTTCTCTGACAGCAGAGGCAGGCTGGGTGCATGTCTGGAATGCACCAGCACTGAAAATAGGGATTTTTGTCATCTTCCCATCAGCACTACCACGTGTTTGAGTTGAGAGTGACCTCAGACACGGGTCTTCCAAGTTGCTCCTGCCCGGTTATCAGGACAGACCAGGTACCCTCTCCCAGCCCCCTCTGCCTGGTGTGCTGCCACTCTTTGCAGCTGCTGGAGCAGCACAGCCCAGCATTGTGCTGCTGCTGTGAACTGCATCTTGCTGGAGAGAGGCAAGAAATAGGGACTGAACCCCTTCAGACACAATCCGTCTTCTCACGCAGGCTGCAAGGTGCCAGCAGTGTGGCAAACCAGGGTGCCCTGTTCTGCGAGTACATTTGCTGTTGAACACTTTGCACTAATTGCATTAAAAATCTCACACTAAGATGAGGGTAAAGGCACCCGGGCAATCAGTGAGAACACGCTCAAATCGACTCATTACAAAATCCCCGTTACTGATAGGGCCCTCTTTTTAAATAACAAGTGCTGGATTCTTCTTGCTTTTTAAAATTCCATTAAAGGAGAAATTGCAAAGGCTTTCTGGCTCCTTTGATCATTTTTAAGGGTCCTTTCCAATGTGGGAGAGAGGAGGGGAACGGTGCTGAGCCGATGGAAATGCTTGGAGGGGTGACTGCACTGGATTCCACTCACATCTCTGAAGAGAAATTCCTTGGCCACACACAGAGTGCTGCCTGCCATCACAGATGTGTTCCCAGAGCCCAGCATCGCTGCTGCAACTGGCCAGGTTTGGATGGTCCTTGCTCATGGGACCAGCTGGTGAAAGGAGAGGAGAAATGCCAGGGCCTTTGTGACCATGGGGACTGTTGGTGATTACATGCAATGCCCGTGTCACCTCGGAGGAGCCTGTGCAGCTTGCTCTACAAAGTTGAAAAGTGCCAAAATTTGTGTCCCAGCCTTGATCCCAGCCATGGCATGGTGTGTGTGTGATGGGAACAGGGCAGCATGCACGGAGGCAGAGTTGTCACTGCCCAAGGCAACATTGGTATCACCGTATCACCACATCACTATCACCAGGCATCACCCTGGGGGACCACCACTGCCAGGACCACTGCTGGCCTGTGCCAGGCTCACCACTGCCAAGGACATACAAGGTCACAGTCTTCTCATTGCTGTGGCATGTGAGGGATCTGTTTCTTTACAGCCACACACGTCCTTTGGCTTAAACACCAAAGCCCTGGCAGGTAAAACTGCTTTTTTTCTTTTGTCTTTTTATTGAAGGGCAGAATGTGCAGGCAAGGGAACGGCAGCCGGGTGTGTTCTAATGAACCTTGATTTCTAGCAAAGCCTTTAATAGTATCTTGGTCTTGTGGTATCTTGCTTGAAAAATTAATTCAAATTGGTTTGGATATAAGCCTTTTCACTGGGGCTGAGAATAAGCTGAAGGATCTGAAACAAAAGGGAACAATAATATCTTGAGCTGGAAGGTGCTGTTCAGACCCAGCAAGGATTGGTGTTAGGCCTGGTTTTATCTAACACCTTCAATTAATTATCTAGGAGAGGGAACAAACAGCACCTTAATTAAATCTTCAGATGACATTACAGTGAAGAGGTGTTAGACACCAACAGGGACGTGCAAAGGGGCTGGAGAAGGCAGTGGAGAGAGCCTGGCTGACTCAGCCATGCCATTCGGGAGGAGGACTTGGGGCAAGCTGGGTTCTCCAGGCACCCCTTTTCCCTCATGGAAATGAATGCGGAGTGACCTCAGCCTGCCAGCTCTGTTTCCACCATCCTTTTACCCCCAGATTCCCATCTGAGCAGGTTTTGGTGCTGCCAAAACCATGACTGTCATAACAGCACATGCTCCTCCTGCCTGCTACCCCCATGGCCATGCCGACGCTGTGCTGGACTATGGAAGAGTTGCACCTCCTGTGGCTCCTTGAGCATCTTTGAAGCTGTATTGGGGCTGGGTTTGCTCAGAGGAAAGCCAAAACCCTTCAAGCAATCTGTTTGAGGTAGCAGAACACAGGTGAACTTAGCAGAGGCACACCTATGGTCTTAACTGGAAATGCCAGGTTTATTAATAGAGAAACCAAGCTAAGGAATTTCAGGAGAAAAAAATTAATTAAATAAAAACGGAGCTTCCAGATGAAGCTACATAAACACTTTTGGGAAAAAAATCAAACACAGAGAATATTTTCAAGAGAATTAAGAAGAACTGTAAGTATTTTAGCCTAGAAAAGAGAAACTAATATTGTGATCATAAAGATTTCAGTTCCTTTGCAGTTCATACATTTTATAACAGAAATCCAGACATCTGAAAATCAAAATAAAACACTCCAATAACAATCATAACTCTGACTTTCCCTTTTTCTTCTTTCCTGGCATCCAGACAATGGCTCAGAAATGCATCTCATAACTCGAGTTTGGCACCGGAAGTGACTTCTATAAAGTGGGATAATTAAGCAAGACTAACGTGTTATTTTAGAAATTACATCTTCGCCATAACATGCTGGAGGAGGATGCTGGGCAGCCACGGGCTGAGACCGCTGCTCAGTGCATGCTGGCACCCTCGGCACTGAAGCCGTCAGCATTGCCAGTGGGGGAGTTTCAGTGGTTCAGGATGGTTGCAGCTAGCCCGGGTGTATTCAAGCTTTGCATTTGCAAAGACGTAGTCCTTAAACCGTGTTTAACTCCCAGGTTCTCTGCTGCTGGGAAGGGCGGAGGGGAGGGCGGAGGTCAAAGCAAGGCTGCTGCTGGCAGGATGATTAATTCGGGCTGCGAGAAGCGGGGTTGCGGTGCTCGGGAATGACAAGCACTGACATCTCCCCGTGCCTTATTCTGCTGCACTGAGGCTGTATTTTGCATCTTGTATCGTGCGTCAGTTGTTTTTCGTGTGGTGTGGCTAATAAACCAGCCGCTGGCAATTCCCACTCCCCTTTTCCACTCCAGCATTTTATTGCTGAGGCTGTTGTCCCTCTTTTACATCCTAGTGTTTATTTTCCCCTATTGTTTAGATTAGCTTTTCACTTCAGGTGGATGCCAGGCTTTTATTCAGAAAAAAAATCAACAATCCCATGAGCAGCCAGATCTAACAACATCTTGCAAGCACCTCTAAATATTTCAGGGAGAGTCTGTCAGGGTTGCAGGGAACGTCTCCGATCTGTGCTCATTCATAGTTTAGCACATCCCTCGCCTCCTCCCACCTTCACAAGTGATTGCGCCTGAGCTCAAACACACACGCACCTTCCTCATGCTGAAAACATGTCAGCAGCTTCCCGCAAGGAGCTGGGCCAGCCCGGGCTGCCAACCCGACTGCCCTGGCCCTGTGGGGGGGAGAGGAGCAGGAGCAGAACCGCTGCCTCCAATTAATCCTGAGCAAAGTCCCAGGGCAGCCAGAGAGAGCTCAGATTTATCTCCCGACTGCCTGACTTGGCTCCTCTCCCCCAAACATTTGGCAGCGGCGGCTGAGACACGGCGGCTGGTGGAAACCCGCAAGGGGTCCACCGGTGCTGGAGCTCCTTCAAGGAACCTGCTGAGGGTCCCTGTGGTGGGGTGGGACCCTTGGGGAACCCCAAAGCAGGGGTACCCGCCTTGCCATGCTCTGGTCCCGTGGTGTGCTGATTCCTCTCTCTGACCCTCTTGCCTGCTGCTGGCAGCTCCCCCCGGTCACCGCGGGCACACGGGAGCCCAGCCTCGGCTGGGACCCACGCCAGGCAGGAATGCCACAGGGAAGGCAACCCTCAGCCAGTGCTTAGCAGAAAGGATGAGCCGGCTGGCTAAAGAGGTGTGAAAATAACATTTTGGTTTGGTTTGGTTTGGGGTTTTTTTTCCCCTAGTCCTATTAAAAGAAAAGATTGTCGAAATCCCTGCAGCCAGGGCAGAGCCAGCCACACTGGCAGATCCTCCAACCTTAGAGCAAGGACGGAGGCAAGTGGTGGCTGGGAGCAACGCCGAGATGCTGCTTAACCTTGGAGATGACCCATCTGCCCAGGCAGCTTCCTCCAGCCCTGCTGCGTGGGCACGGAGGGATAAAAGGATTCATGCTGGCAGCTCAGAGCAGTAAGTCACGCTGAGAAAAAGAAAAAGGAGCAGCAAAGGCAGAATAAGATTGAAAAAGGGGTGGAATAAGTCCTGGGAAGAAGGGAAGGTGAAGGAGCGTTTGGGTCCAGCACTGCCTGGGGAGGCCTGGCAGGCTGAGCAAACCCACAGCCTCCACTGCTTGATTCCCGCTGCGCCAAGAGGAACAGGATATCACACGTCATTTGTAAATAAACCCGCAGCATCAAAGGAGCCCTCGTCTCCGTCCCGTGCACCCATCCCAGCCTGTAACCCTGTGGGGAACACACCAGCACTCCCAGGGATGGAGCACAGGGAGGTGTGAGGGCTTTTGGGGGCTTGTTCACCCACCGCACAAGGTGGTGGCACGTCACCGGGGGCTATCCAGGTGCTTTGAAAAGGGACAAGCTGGAGGAGTGGGTGGAGATGCCTCCATCCCTGCAGCCCCGGCTGGCCGTCCCGGCTGCCCCACTGAGGTGGCAAACCGTGCAGTGGCGGCTTCAGGAGATGCTCTGCAGGGTGCGGACCCGGGATAAGAAGAAGCTCTCGGGTGCCACACGCCTCCCCCCGGGCCCTCCTGCCACCGCCTCCACCCGGGCGTGCGGGAGCCCGCCAAGGGAATAAGAGCTGCCTCGGCTCTCCGACTTCAAAGCTGTGAGGGGAACATAATGATGTGCGAAACGCCGAACTGCCAGCTCCCCGCGGCCGGCCCCACGCTTCCTTTGGAGTAAATAATGCCTTCTAACGAGATGGTTTAATTGTGTCACGCTAATTCCATGAGAAAGGAGACAAGATTGAGCATGTGCGCAGTCACGGTGGGTGCAGGACCCCAGCCCGCAGAGTGATCCCCTCCCCATGGTGACCCAGTCACAGCGGCGCTGCAGCATGATGCTCAACCCTGGTGTGATGGCAGAGACCGCTCTGGACACAAGCAGACCTGTCCTGTGCAGAAAGTTCTGCTGCTCCAGGGCACCCTGGAGTGCACATGGGTGGATGGTGGAGAGACGCCAGGTGCTGGGCAACACAAAGGGATGAGGGAAGGTGTTATCCCACACCAGGACCACTGGTTCATGCCATGAAAGCCTGTGTGTGCTGCTGAGATGCTGGGAGCAGTGCCAGCCTGGGAAGCTGTAGAGTGAACCAGAGTTCTGGCAGCGTGGAAGGGATAGCCTGTGGCTCAAGTTTGTCTTGGCTCCGTGGGCATTCCCGGTACAAAGATGCAGCATTGTCCTTGATCACAGCGCCTCAGGGAAGGATGCTGTTGAGCCTTGTCTGCCACTGAAGTCCTATGTCGATACCTCAAGGCCAACCCATGGGATAGCTACAGGCAAAAACCAGCTGGGAAAGCCCCAGCAGCAGGACACACGCTGTGCCCGGGGCACAGTCATGTCCCCAGGGATGGACATGGATGCTCACAGACTGAGTAGGGCCATGAGCATCTTCCAGCTCACAGCTCACATCCAACCAGGCTCTTGCACTTCTGTTTCTTAAATGAGATTAGGACAAAGACCACAAAGAGCAGAAATGTGTACAAGGGGTAAACTAAACCTGGGAAAAGTTCCTAGTGAGCCCAGGCTGAGCCTTGTGGCAGGATGTTTTGTAGCGACAGTCCCGTTTCCATCTCCACAGCAATATTTCTTGATCAGGTGGTGCTTCCTGTCCCCCTGCACAGCACCACAGTACTTCTGGGTGGTTTGTGGCCCCTGTTATTCCTGTGGATTAGCATTTGCTTCTTGTCTCCAGGCATCCTGACCCCAGTCCCCACACTTGCACCCCCAAGCCCTCAGGCATGACTTCAGCCATTGGCCACATGTGCTGAGAAGCCAACACCTGTGTTCTTGGTGAGCCCTGTCACCGTGGCCACTGGAAGCTCTTTCCTGGATGTAAGCCCTTGGTTTTCAAGCCTGTCTTCTCACCAGATGAATGAAATAAACCAATGATTAAAAGGAAAAGTAGGAAAATAAATTGCACCATGTGCAGTCGTTTGGACACCCCAGATGGCTTGTGAGCAGGGTTTGACTTTCAGGTCTACAGCACAGATGGCTACCTCTGAAGCCAGGGGAAGAGCTGCTACCCATCGTGTGCGGCAGCTCCCGGCCCTCACTGCACCTCTTGGGGGTCAGGGGCCGTGGTTCAGCCCCAGGGCAGCCCCATGGTCTTGTAAGTCCCACCACGGTGTGCTCAGGGGAGTCTCCACTCATGTGGCTGTTGCACTGGATAGGTGATGCTGTGCCAATGCCCTTGTATGCTGCTTCTCGTGCTGCTCTGTTTTCAAGGTGATGCCAAAATACTTTAAGAGCTAGGCACCATGACAAGGGCAGGATGTGAGGGCCAACCTCGGGCAGGGAGCATGGTGTCAATGAGGAGACATTGTGCTGGGGAAGGCTGGGGCAGGTTGGGGAACCTCAGTGGCCATGCTTGCCCTTTGTTTCATGTAATAGTGATGATGACAGCTGGCCTCTTCTCTGTGAGCCCTCAGAGCTACCTTCCTCCTTTTCCTCACAGATGTATGGTCTAATTTGGAGCAGCAACTCCTTGGAGTGGAGGCTGCATCAGTCTTTGCCTGGAACTGCCAGACACATCAGCGTGGTGGCATCGGCACAAGGGAGTAGCAATAATCATTAGCACTGGGACTGAGGACTCCGTGCTGGCAGTGATGTAGCATTTCCATTAGGAGCCTCATACTGCTCTATTACTATGGCATTAGAAGGAACATCACTGTTGCTGCAGCAGCCCTGGGAATGGGAGAGGATGTTGGCTGTGGTGGGGCAGCAGCCACTCACCAAACTTCCCTGCTCTGTTCCCAGACAGGATGCAGTGGCAATGCTCATGTCATCACCTGAGGGGGGAAATCTGTCCCCCATCACCAGTGGGTCACCCCATCACACAGACAGGTCTGTCCCAATGTTTTGGCACTTGGTTTTGTTTCCTTTTTTCTCCCCCCAGTTCTCTGGTTTTCATTGTAAAGCTCCAAACTTTCCCCTCCACTTCCCTGCATGAAACAACATTTCCAACTCTCCCCTCCTTGGAGACTGACGAAGGCTCCAGGAAGAGGGAGGTTTGTGATAAACAGATGGGAAATAGGGAAAATAGTCAAACAAAGAGAGGAATGAGAAGGAGAAGAGAACAAGGTGCAGATTCCTGGCCACTGGGGTGGGAGGGGGAAGCGGGTAGATTATTACGTTAGGAGCAGCTTCAAACTCCCAATTCTCAGGGCACGAAACCTGCACAATTTAAAGTAGTCAAAACAAACCCTTTGCCGCTATTTATACTTGGGCTGCCTGCAGGCGGCAAAACCTTGACTCCATATTCCAGGCCTAATAGATTCCAGGTGTTTTCCAATAAACTCCCCTCCTCTCCTTCAGCAAGAAGACTGAATAAGCTCCAGGCACCTTTCGTCCCCTTGTCCCCCTTGGAGCAGCTGGAGGGAAAGGGTTGGCCCCCAGGGTGACCAACGCAGAGGGGCATTCTCCTGCTCCCAGCCTTCCCTGCTGGGGCTGGAAATGCAGGCTGGGAGCCAGGGCTGATCCTTCAGGGAGGGGTTTTCCTAACTGAGGGGGCGCAGAGCAGCTCTGGGGGTTGCCTCTCTGAAGCCAGGCTGGCTCCCAGGGGTGATGGGAGTGGGTGTTCCATAGAACCAGTGTGGAGTGGGAGATGGGGTTTGCAGAGGGGATGCTGTTTATGCCTGTTACATCCCCATCACCCTTCCCCACATCATAATGGATGGTCATGGGAGCTTTGCTGCCTCTGGAGGGGGTCCAGCCCCTTGGCCAACCTTCACAGTGAAACCCTCAAGAGCAGCTTTATCACCTTCAGCCTCCAGCACTCTGGGGTGAAGGCTCTGTCCTGGCAGTGCCTCGCTGTGGTGCTGAACAAGGAGTAACCTGGGGAGAGAATGCCCACCTGCATCCCTGCCTGTGGCCCCACTCCTGAAGGATGATTAGATCAGGCAGAGGGAAAACTCCCCTTTTTCAAGCAACCAAGGGGAAGTGGTAAAACACCCTCAGCATCAGGCAGTTAAGCTGGTGACAGGGGTCCAGAACAGGCTGCACATTTCCCTCTGCTTTCCTGTTGCTCTCCAAGGGTGCTGGACACAGGAGGCTTTCTCCCCATTGCGACCTCCTGCAGCCTCCCAGCCCACACAGATCAACAGCTATTCTCCATGAGCTAAGTGAGGTTCATTTGCAGCTCCCCAGGAAAAGGTGCAGGTCTGACTAAAAATGTCATGTTTCAGAAATTGCTCGAGTGGGATAAAGCCTAACCCTGGTGCCTTATCAGATTTACCCAGCTCTCTGGGAGGAGGGTGCTGGGATGGGGATACAATCAGGCTGAGCCACAAAAACGCACTGCAAATCCTCCTCCTACCTCCTCCATCTCCAAAGAGGTGTGAGTGAAAGAGCTGGGAACTGGTTTTGTTTTATTCATGTCTCAGAGCCAGCAGAGGCCACAGGCATTAGCACTGCATTGCACGTGGTGGAGAAAACTCCCCATCAGTTTCTTTAGTGTATGGACGAAATTAGACCTCAGAATGTGAGCGACACCCACAGATTTAAGGACCCCGTATCTGAAGGACCCGCAGCATCCCCTGGCTGCAGTGGTTAATTCCTCTCCCAAGTAAATATTTGTGCCTGAATTCATTTTTTCCCCTCCTTTGAAACCTCCAGCTGCGGCATCCTGCTTTACCTGCTAAGCTGGAGAAGCCTCTGCTATCAGATATCTTCCCATGGTGCAGCTCAGGTCTCCTCTCCTTTGATCAACTGATTGGGATCCTTAAATTTCTCACGGTAAGCAGGTCTTTCAGCTCAGCCCTGCCACGTATCTCAGCCTGTTTCTGATCTTGTTACTGTTTTCCAATATCCTCTGCAGGAATGAGGTCACCAAAATTGGACCCCCTCTGCTTTCCCCCTCACCTCTGAAGCAGCAGCCCCCATGTCCACCCCACATCCCAGCTCAGCCAGCAGGCATGACACAGAGCTGGGACTGCCATAATTCCTGCAGGCATGAACTCCACAGACCCCATGGCTCTGCAGCTCCACCATGCTTGGAGACTGCAAAACACAAGCGAGGGCTGGAGGAGGAGCTTTCACACGTTCCAGCAGCACTTGCACCAGCTAGATGTGTGCTCACTCCTGATAGAACCCTTGGTCACTGCATACATGATCAGGATTGACTTTCCTTTTTTATGTACCAAATTAGCAAATTTACCGAGAAGCAGAGCCAGAGCATCCAAAGCTGCTTGTAAGGGACAGGAGAGGGTCAGCACCCAGGGCTGGCACTCATGGCAGGAAAACTGTTCCCTCTCCTGAGGAGGAAAAGAGCGAAGAGCTGAGCTCTTTGGAATCATGTAAAATGAAACAAATAAAAAGAAAGCACGGCAGGAAAGACAAATAGTTTTCAGGCTCTGTGTTGGCATTTTGGCCTAAAGACTGATTAATCTAAAGTGGAGTCTCGTTACGGATTCACGGGTGTCGATTGGATCAGATCATTAATTCCAGTATGCACTGGCCGTGATTAGAAATCCAAACTGTCAGAGCCTGTGGGGGAAGAGTTAAAGACTTGGGCCAGGAGGAGGGAGTGAGGCAGTGGGAAATGGGAAGGCATGGCCATCTCTGGGATGAGTGGAACACAGTGCTGTCACTGCAACAGCTGCTGCTCTGGTCCCAGGACTGATTTGCTCTGCAGCAGTGGGAAAGCATCTTCGTATTGTGAATGAAGACCATCAAACACAGCTTTGGGAAATTTTGGTTGCATTCCCCAAAACTGGGGCCACAGCGATCAGACAGGTCCAGCGCTGCTGCTCAGAGCAGACACAGCCCCAGAGTGGTCGCCATCCGCTCTTCAGCTGTCGGATGTCAACTGATTAATTTTGCCTGGGACTAATTAAGGATCAGCCAGCCACCGCTGTGCTGGCGGAGGGGGCTGTAGTGACCTCTCCACCGCAGGCAGTGGTGGGAAGCTGGGGTCAGTGACCTCTTCCATGGACCAGCCACTGCTGGGCCAGGCTCTGACCCCAGCAGGGCAATGCAGTGTTGACCCAATGGCTGCCTGGGTCGCATTTCATCCTGCAGACATGATGCCAGGGCCAGCGCCCAGGATGGCAGCAGTGCATCACCCCCATGTTGCACCCAGACACTTCCCTCCGCCTCAGCACTGGATTTATGGCAAGTACATTGCAAGGGTCCGTAACAGCTGCTTGGACAGTATGGCTGTGAGGACAGGGGCAGGTCATGCTGACTGAGTTGAGCTTGCTACTGGTTAGGCAGGTGCAGGGCTGTTTTGCTTACAGGTCCATGGCCAAGTCATCACATGGTTCAGGAACTGAGACCACTAGACCGAGATGTTTGGGGCTTTGGCAGACTCAATGGAAACCTGAAGACAGAGAGGAGGCAGGAGGCAGTTGTTTGAGCAAAAGCTATAGCGAGATGTGTTACACTGGTATAAGGTCCCCATGGGACAAGTTCAGGTGAAACCCCTTCTTGCTTAGGACTTTCACACTGGCTTGCCATGCCTAACCATTCCACCCTGGCCCTTGTGGGAGGATGCATCCCGTCCATGAGGAGCAGTGAGTTCTGGCGGGATGGGGGTGGCTGCTCCTGCCATAAAGGGTGAGGATGGCCATGGCAGCTGGCCCTGGGGTCACGTAGTGCATCATGGCTGGAGCTGCTCTCGTCGTGGGTGCAGCCATCCCAGCCAGGAGCTTGCCCTACCTGCTCCTCCACCTCAGTGCTCCAGCTGTGAGGGGGTGGATAATGACAGCCTGCTGTTTCATGTGGACGTGAACATCTGAGAGCTTCTCCGAGATGGCAACTAGAAGGTGAATCATCACAAAACCCAGCTCTGCTGTCCTCCGGAGGAACTGAACACCTAGGTGGTTCTTCACAGGCAAAGGGATTCAAGTGACCATTAAACAGGAACATGTGATGCACCTTCACGGTGCTTCCAGCCAGTACATCCTCACACCTACAGAAAGCTAACATCCCCCTCTTCCTCTCCCCAGAGCAAAACACTGGATGTTATAGCAGCAAATCCACCAGCTCCCAGGACCCCCACACTCCTGTTTCCCTCTTGGAACCACCCTGCAAAGCCTGTCTCACTGCTCGCAGCCATCCCAGGTGAGACCTATCTCCATCTGGGAAAACCTCCCAGCAGAACAATGCAGAGGAAGGAGAAAGTCTACCAGGTCTCTGGCACTGAGTCTCAAGAGATGTGCATTAAAAGCACTTACATGGAAATTAATTTCACAGGATCAGCCAAGCCATGGATGCTCAGGAACCCCTCTGGCAGCACCATGCACATGGGTACTATGTGGTGGAGCCCTTCAGATTCCATAGGAGCAAACCACAATGCTGTGCTTCCAGCACCAGAGACAGGATCTGACCCCCTTTCCCCTTGTGAGTGCTCTGTGCCTGGCTGCGAGGGGACACCAGACACTGTGCATGGGTCCCTGGGGCAGGTAAGGGGGTGGAGGGCCCACACTGCTGGTGGTCCCCAGGCTGGCGGGCAGACACTGCATGGGGTAGCAATGAGGGGTATCACTTACAGGAGGCAGGCACACAGGGCAGCTCGGAGTTTGCTCCTCCTCTGCAGGGCCACCTCTGTATGGAAGGGAAAAAAGGAAAAGAGGGGAAAGAAGAGAAAAAAATCTGCACCACAGGGAAGATTTGCTTGGACTCCCCAGCTGGGACATTACCACTGCTATTGCAAGAGATCCCTGTCAGAGTTTTACAAAGAAAAACTACCAGGAGAAATACATAACCTTTTCTTAACATCAGCAGCTCAATTAACTAATGACAGCAAAGCATTCTCCAGTGTCACCAGCCCCACTGACTGCAAGGAGGTGGGGGAGAGGGAGGCCACCTCGTATTTATACAGCTGTGCTCGGCCTTTGGCTGGGGCTGGCTACTTACGTTTTATCTCTGGCGGGATCTCTCCTGCCTCTCACACGCGTGCGCGCACACATGCTTTTGAGAAGCAAGTTCCACTCTGCACAAGAAGGTTAACAAATACCAGACTGCCTCTAAAAATACCTCCCCAATCGATGCTGAGCATAAGCCAGCCCAGAGTGCCAAAAGTTGCAAGAAAAGCCATTTGTTCCCTGCAGAATCACCCCTTTCTGTCTCCCCTCCACGCTGCCAGAAGCTCTGGATCTGCCCTGGACGCCCATCCCACCTGGGTGCCTCTAAACGGCTGGTCCCTCTCCTACCACTCAGGCAAAAACCTCCATATTATATCATTTGTCTGTGTCAATTGATTCAATATTGAGACGCGACTTGTAGCCACTTGTATCTAAATAGAATCTAAATTGTTATTACGGCTCCATAGTCGCAGCTTCTCCAGCATCACCCCTCATCTTGCCAGCTCCGCTCCACTCTAATTGCCTTCAGCATGCTGAAAACATGAGCGCCTACAATTTGCTGGGAAGAAATTATCATCACATCTCCTTTTAGATCTCACTAAATGCTGTTGTGTTTATTCATTCACCCTGTGATTGCTCCCGGGGCAGAGAGCAGCAGGCAGGCTAATAGCAGGCAGGTAGTGCACACTTCTTATCAGAGGCCAAGGGGAACATGAAAAAAGAGGGTATCCCATCTCCACACGTGCCATGGGGTCAGTCCCTGGCTCTCGGTGGCTGCAGTGACCCCGGAGTGCTGGGTCCCCATCCCACTTGCTGCACACAGGGGACAGCTGCCCCAGTGGCACAGAGTCCCCTCTCTCACCAGACTGGGCATTGCACTGGCTACGATGGTCATTGGGTCCTGTGAGGCCAGGAAGGCTGTGAGTCCTCGAATGATGGGGAAACTGAGGCAGGGAGGGCAGTCGAGGTGGCTAGGGTGAGAACTCTGGTAAGGGGAGTCCTGCTCCTTAGGATTCTCTGCAAGCCAAGTTATTCCCAATGCTGATCTAGGGTGGAAGCAGCACTGGCTGCAGCCAGAATGGCTCACTGGCCCACTGGTCCTCCTGCGGGCTTCGCAAGTGTCTGCCGTGCTGGACAGCTCTGGCAGTATCCGCGAGAAGGGGGCACGGGCCCAGGCTGCCCATAAATCACCCACTGCATGTGTGTCCCTCGGCTCTGACCTCGGTGGGGCCGAGATTAATGGACTATCCCTTTAACCCCACTACCCTTAACTAGCCGTGAAGCACAGGAACAGCTCACCAACGGCACCGGTGGGAACAGTCCTGCTCCGTGGGTGGCTGGGGCAGAGAGGATGAAGTGCCCCTCTTTTTTGGAGGAAAGCTGCCTGGGAAAGTCATTCCCTCCAAGCAGGGGGGAGCAGCTCTGCCACTTCTCCCCTGTGCAGGACATTTTTCATAATTACAAGGAAGAGCTCAGTCACAACAGCTCAACACAGCTGCAGTTAATACCTCGCCTGCTGCTGGCTTTTACAGCCAGTTCCTGCTCCACCTTCTGTTAGAGAGTTGAACGGAGGAGACGGCATCTCCCCGATGCAGTGTTTCCCACACTGGCAGCACCAGTTATCAGCCAGGAGCCTGAGCAGAGGGGTGGTGCCAGCCCCTATGGTGGGTTCCCACACAGGGGCCCATACAGCTGGGATGAAAGCATTCAGCCATCACGGGGCAATGGGAAGGAAATTCACACAGCTCCATCCCCAGGCCCCAGCAGTGAGGGACAGCTCACCCTCCCACCACCCCATCCTCTCTACTGATGGCTGTTCCTCTGCTGCTGCCCAGTGTCAGGGTGAGAGTCATTGGGGTTTTCTACCCGTTCCCCTCCCAGCTGCTACTCCAGCCTGGCACTGGTCCTAGCAGCTGTAGGGTGTCTTTGCACTGCAGGAGGAGGCCATGCAGCAGAATAAAGCCCCCAAGGTAGAGCCAAGATGCTTTTTCAATTGCTGGTGATGACGGTGGTGGGTCAGAGCCCCAGCTGCAGTGCTGGTTTTCAGAGTCTTCCAGCCAAACCTGCTACTGTGCGTTTTACAGCAGTAAAAGGGATGAGAGATCAGGCTGGTGTGTCCTCAGATTCCCTCACCAGTCCTATGTAACACCATGCTGAAAGCCCCAGGGCAGGGGGCTCCTGGCTCTGTGTTGCAGCACAGTCCCCTTAAACAACAAATTGTTCTGCCTTCCCAGCTCCAGCCCCGCTCCTAGCTCCTTCCACTGTCACTCCGCCCTGCACACTCATCCGTCTGTGGCATTACTGCATGCCATGAGGGGCCTCCCCAAGGCAGGGTGCCAAGGGTCTTCCCCATTTTCAGAACCCCCTGCCTCAGTTTGCAGCTCTCTACCATCACCTGAAACCCTTTGGGGTTTTTGAGACAACCACTTCTTGGCTACAAATGCAGCATCCTCATCAGTTGCAGGACCTGGATCCTGTTCCAGTGGCAAGGAAGGCTGAGGTATTGTGGTTCATACTCTGCTCCACCTTCTTCCCCAGCCTTGGGAAGACCTGGGGTGATGGCCAGCCAGCATCACAGCATCACCAGGATCTGCAGGTGTCAGCTCCAATCTGTGGGAGCAGGGTTGGACAGCTTGAGGGCAGGAGTCAGATGTCCCCAAAACCGCAGCACTCACTCTTTCAATATTGTTATACAGGAAAATGGAGAGTAAATATGAATGAATTCAATATTAACTGTGTGAGATAGGATGTCGTATATTCACACGGTTAAGTAAAAGAAAGTAAATGGAAATCTTTATCACTATAGACTGCTGAATATTAATAGTTATTGTTTGAGTTGCTGCAGCATGGAAAAGTCAATTATAACCTAAGTGTAAAAACGTCCTGAATTATAGATAAACTAGGCAAGGAAAGAGACGAATCTTCACCACACAATACAAAAACCATGATAAAAGAAGAAATAACAGTGATAAGAACTTTAAAACAGTAGCTGTCAAAATGCACCGAATGATTCTGTATGTTAGTTAATGCTATGTATAAACTGGAATCCTGAAAGGGTTAAATGCCTGCATGTTGAACACTTGCTTTATTTCTGCAGCCTACACAGAGACATGGGCAATGGAGGGGAACTAACATGTTTGCATCTTCAGCACAAAGCCTGAATTTTCCAAACAACTCAACCCCCACATTGAGACCGGGATTTTATGGCACTCTTTGGAGGACCAAAATGGTCATGTTTCCCAGAGTCTTCAGGAACTGAGAGCTGAAAACACAAGGACAGTGGCTGCCAGGCTCTGAGTATCTGGAGAGATCTCGCTGTGGGTCCTTGCCCAGAAGGGAAGCATCATCCCTCTGCTCTTTTAAGGCAGGAGCTGCCTTTGGGATACCACAGGTCACTGACTCCCAGCCTGGGAGGTGAAACAGAGCTTCTGCAGCCCCAAATCCTCCTCATGGTGACACCTGTGCGATCACTTCTGGCAGCGAAAAATTAGGATACACACCATGAGCATGTTCCCAAAGATACCGTGGAGGTCTGAATGAGGCTTGCTTGCTGGTATCCCTTTTTGACTGGAACCAATCCACATATATCCAGAAGAGACATATGGATATCTCTGGGAGGTGGCTTTGCTCCCCTTGGGGACAGCCTAAAGCTGGCTGAGGTCTGGCAAGGGGACAATGTGACATGAAACTCTGCACAGCACTCTGGGAAAGAGGGGTTGCCATTCCCTACCCACCCTGACACCATTGCAGATGTGAAGGACAGCAGTCCCTGGCAAGATGTCACCATCATTTTCCATGACTGTTGTTGGCAGTGTGCAGGCACAGGAGGAGATCACACCTTCTTCAAGTCCCTCTGCATCTCACATCATCCCAGTCCGCCCTGCTGGCAGCAGTGGATTTGGCTGGTGTCCTCCAGCCCTGCAGTTCATCAACCACTCATCCCACCTGAATTTTCCTAGCCACCAGCAAGCATTTTACCAGCCTCATGCCCTGAGATCTCAGTTGCCTTTGTGGCAAAAGAGGTGAGCCAGGGAATCCCTGGCCCCTTGAAGGGCCAGCATCCATTTATCGCCCAAAACAGAGGTTTCTAAATCACATTAGCTGCACACGTCATTGCTCCCAGGCAGTGCCAAGTGACCCATTATAGCAGGGGTAATAACAGCACATTTCCAGAGCAAGGAGGTTTGACCCAACACCAAAGGTGACGTGCTTCCTCTTCAGTAATTAACCCATCCAGCTCCCACCCCTAGCAAATGCTGTGTCATTATTTTGCAGTCTGGATCCTTCAAACAAGTATCTCTGCAGGTCAGCAGCTCTCATCGGTATCGTTTATCCCTGGAGGGCAGCGCTGGAGTTTATTGTATTCACAGCCAAGAATTGTTTCCCCAGAGGAGTGGAGACTCAGGCTGTCAGCCTGCTCCCCCCTGCCTCTGCCTGGGTGGGAACTGAGCAGGGGGAGCCATGCTGCCTTTGTGCTGGGGCTTGCTGTATCCATCCCAGCAGGGAATTACAGGCTCTCGCCGCTCCTCTCTCTGGAGGTGCTGGGTGCTGGCTTCACATTCCACCAGCAGTGATGAGGGACTTGAGGCAGCTTACATTCCTGTCCGAAGCAGAAATGGGGCAAAGTCTTAGGTCTGGATGGAGTGAGCCAGAGCTGTGGCTGGTGGAAATGAGGAACATTTCCCTCACCAGCCTCAGCCTGGCTCTCTGAGACCCTCCTGTAAGTGAGCAGCCAAGGCCACTGAGCCCTTGTTGTCCTCCCGTCACCATCCTCAGCTCAGATCTGCTGCATATACCAAACCCCACTGCTGAAGTTGCACAATTATTTCCATTAGAAGCCATAATTAAGGTCAAAAACTATTTCTATTATAACCCTGCTTTACTCACTCAGAACTTCTTGAAAAATTCTCCTTTTGCTCTAATTTTTTCCATGCCCTGAGCCCAGAGGCAAATTGGGAGTTAATGTTTAAATTAAGCCCATTGAAGAGCATCTGTGAGACGTGAGAAGCACACTGTCCTGCTCCGGAAAGAGACTGCATCCCCAAACCAGCACCACGTCCTGCTCCAGAGGGACAGCTTTGCTAGTTCTGAGTGGAGGATAAAGCTGATTAATATTAAGTTGATTAATATGGGACCATTGTTTAGACATACCCCACAGAGCATTTATATTAATTCCACACTAGCACTGCGCTGTGACCTCATGCACTGTGCCTGTGTGCGGATATTCATGTAACCTGAATATTAAAATAATTTCAAAATAAGGAAGTCTTGGCCACAGCCAGGATCAGAGCAGTGGCAGTCAATGGCCTGAGTCCCCTGCCTGTGTGAGGAGCTGATGCTTCTGCTCAGCCCAGGTAACCATCCACAGCTAAAAGATGAACCAGCACAAGAACAATTTATCCTCAAAGCAGCCATAAATGTTTGGGTCTGGCAGATCACCTGCTGCAGGTCCTTCAGCACTGCCGGGTGGCAGAAGGGCTGTAGAAAGATTACAGTCACCAGGAGCAGACATTTGGGGGAAATCCTATTGCTTCTGCTCGCTGCAGGGACATGGGGGTTGTTGCAATTAGTGTAATTTCCTTTAGGAATCTAAGAAAACACCAGTTCTCCAAATCTGCTGAAATTCCTACCCTTCCAGAAAGGCAGGTTAGCAGCAGCCAGCCGGCACCTCCAAACCACCTCTGCTTGCAGACAGAATTTGTGACTCATTAAGGCAACAAATATGAACAAGATCAATATCACAGTCTTGAACAACTCCAGGTACGATTGGCATGGAAAAAATCATCTGATTCAAGCTGTGGGAGAGGAGAAATACACTCTGGGGCAAGACCCTGCAGGTATTCTGCCAGTACTGGGCAGAGAGGTGGAGATGAGCTGGTGTAAAGGTGTTAAGAGTGTTCTTTTGGAAGAGGGCTCCATTTCAAGGGTAGTTTCTCCTCCCAGAGAGGCTGATCAGAGATCTCAGGCTGTGTTCAGGGACCGGGAGTCAGGCAGACTGTTCTTGTGTGCATTAATCCCCTCCGTCTGCTCGCCATACGGGCTGCTGCGGCCGGCCCTGGCGGGGAGAGGAATGCTTTTGTTAGCCCAGCACACTTGGCAGCCGGGAGGGATCTCTGGAAAGCAAAGTGGGCACCTAACGAGCCGCATCCTTCCATTATAATTAAAGTGAGACCCAGAAATCAAAGCTGTTATCTGCCTGCCCATGACAGGCGAGACACTGCCCTCAGTCTCTGCCAAGCTGGGGTCCAAGATGACCCATAGGCTTTCTGCCCCAAGGAATGGCTGTGGACATGGGCCAGAGCTGCCAGCGAGCCACTGTCTCCAGCTGGTTTAATTTACAGGTAACCCATCTCCATCACTGGAGAGCGGCCACAGGGTGGAGAGAGCCCTTCAGCTGTCAGGAATCTGTAGTGGCAAGCTCCCCCTGTTTTCCTCCCAAGACTTTGGCTGCCAGGTCACCTTCAGATGGGAGGAAAGCCATGTTTTTTGGCAGTGGTTCCCAGAATAGAGGTGCAAGCCTGACTGTGAATCCCCACAGCAGGGCAATGGGGTGAGCACGAGGGCTGTGGCTGAGCTTTACCCTGGTGTGGACAAGCAGCAGTGGTCCACTAGCTCAGGGGCAGCCTGGAAGCAAGTTTTCACCCCAATTGCCCCAGAAGTTCTGTGCATGAGCATAGGATGAAGAAAGGGTGGTTTTAGCAAGGAGGACCTCCCCTGCCCAGCATCCCAGGGCATCCCATGGGTGTCAGCTCAGCATCCCACTCCCTGCCAGGCCAGGATGGCTCCTTGCACTGGGCTGGCGTCTCTGTGGCCGCTGCAGAGACCAGACTCGGCAGGACCCTTCTGGTTGGATCAACATCTAATGGCCACAGCTGGGGGGAACAGCCGAGCCGGGGACGAAGGGGTGAAAGGGCAACGACTGATTCACAAACCACCCAGTCACCAGAACAAAATTCCCCTTCTAACAAGGCATGGAGCAAACAAATTATCTTTGTTGTTAGGAAATCTGTAAGCACTTATGGTTATAATTACCATCTGTGGTTTTGCCATTCAGGTAAAGTAGCAGCAGCAGCTCTGATATGGGTTAGGCTCAGCCCCGCAAGCTGCTAATCAAAACCAACTCCTTTGCCTTCAGGTTGAAGATGATGTCAAACTTGATTGAACGTCCACCTTTGATGGCTTTACCTGAGACCTAACAACATCTGTGTCCTACTCACAGTAGCGCTGAAAGGTAATATGTGTGGAAGAGTGAAGCTGCCTGCCATCCAAGCAATGAGCTCCAACTGAAAGATCACAGCTTCAGGAATCAATAAAACACAATTGAAAAAAAAAAAAAAATTGAAAAAAAAAAAGTGTAAACAACAGAGACCAAAGCCCAGAGAACTGGTCAGAAGATTTATATGCAGCTTAGTTCAAATTTCTGTAATCTATTTAAATTAATAGCCACGTCCCTTGCTAAATTGCTTCCAGAGACCAACAGCTTCCAGGTTATTTTATTCTTTGCAAGGGAAGCGCAGAGGGGGACCTTGCCGTGGGCTTAACAACATGGTGCAACTCATCCTTTGAGGGTGAAGTCTTGACGTGGAAGGAGCCTGGAATGGCAGTGAGCTGGATAGGTCCCCCTTAGCTGTTACCTCCCTGAAGAGAAATGCACTGAGGAGCAAGTTTGGGGTTGCTGTACCCCGCTATTTGATGCACTTATTTGGAACGGGGGCGGGAGCATCCTCCCATGCTCAGACCCCTTCCATGCTGTACCTAGCTGTGCATGGCAGACAGCAGCACGAGGGAGCCCAGTCTCCACCAAGGAGGTTCTCCTCACCATACCACATGCTCGAATGCCATTTGGGCTTGCCCAACATTTTCCATTTTAAGATCTTCCCTCAATTCCTTATAACCGTGCCAGCATTTAGCTGGAGTTTTCAAAAATAAGAAAATCCCCTGGAGCTGGGGGCACAACCCGGGCCAGGAAGATTTCAGCCAATGTGCCGAATGAGGTTCTGGAAAACGAAGATGGCCAACTTGAGAAATTCTTGCAGCCGCTTCAAGGAGAAGCTTGAATGCCTCTGTGTTTGTGGTGGAGAGCTGAATTTCCCTCGGGTGCTACAGTAATTTTCCCAGTGATAATTCCTCCAAGTTGTGCAATACTTTAAGCTTCTGAAACTCACGGGTCACCCGTGCTGAGCGAGGAGCTCGCCTTTGCTGACTGACAACTCAGAGGATTTATCTAAGCCCCAAACTGGAAATGCCAGGAGAGCAGAGCTCTCTCTGTCCATGCACCTTGCGGTGGCCGAGGTGACTCGCATTCCACGGTGAAAACTCTTCCAATCCCAGTCAAGGAGACAAGAGAAGAGAAAAGAAAACTGCACAAAGCAAAGGGAAAGGGAAGAATATGCCAAAATTTGGCCCAAGGAGGGCTGGGACTTGGCAGGGGCAGGAAGAGTGCCACAGAAGTGCCCAATAAGTGCTCAGCCTGGATCACCGGATCCTTGGTCTCCTGAAGTGAGAAGGCAAGACCATTGGTCAAATACCACCTCTTATTGGTGCTAGGAAGAAATATTTAATTCCCTGCAGGCAAAATTCCTGATGTCAGTGCAAAAATTTTCATGCAATGGAGTAGCATCAGACTACCTAGACTGGCAGCTGCACCCAGGTTTCACCCCACATCTATAAGCTCTCAAGAAGGAAGGTGCTCACAAAAGAAAAAAAAAAAAAAACACCCCCATCTCAAAACCCCCAAAAAAAGAAGGGCGCACAAAAAAAAAAAAAAAAAAAAAACAAACCAGGAAAGTGGAAGTCTTCTCCTCCCTCTCTCTGTCTCACACTTGGTATCTCAAAACAAAACCCCACCAAAGCAGAGTTTAATTTTAATTCATTCTCTCTACCACATCCCACCTCTGGCAGAAACCAAGCCCTGGGAATAAGAGCCCCAAAAGCGGAAAGCAGGAAAATCTCCTGGAAACCATTACACAACCCAGCACTGTTGCAACATGTCTGAGGTATAATAAACAAGGTGCTTGACATACCAGCAATACCATTGCTCTGCCCTTCGTCACTGCCACCCACTTGCAGGAGACTTTTGTCTGTCCCCAAACCTCTTCTGAGCCTCAAGAGCCAGATTGAAATCCTGCCCCGGTGTTATCCTGGTCACCCAGCCCCAAGGAACCACCATCCTGGAGGGAGGCAACAGCCCTGAGAAAATGGTGTTTGATGGGTTTGGTGTTGCTGTTCTTCTGCTGAGGTTTCACTGATAACATTTCTATCTGCAAGCACTGTAAGTGCTCTTATTGTGAATGGTAAAAGACCCTTTCCTGCACCTTACCTGCTTCATGGAGTCCAGAGCCATGCACGGTGCCTGCAGAACCCTACATCCCACAGCATCCCTTTCCATGTGCCTGGGATCCAGCACCCCAAGTACAGAACTTCTTGCCAAGGATGGAGAGGTTACCCCCCTTCCAGGGCAGCTGTTCTGTATAAACCATGTCCCACAGATTATCATCTGAGGGCAATATTTTAACCACAAACTATTATTGTTTATCCATTATAAAGGCAGGCAGGTGCAAGAGGCACTTTACACTGAGTCATGACAGTGTAAGTTATGGCCGGGGGGATCAAGGCACTCAGTGGCACTGAGAACTGCCATTACTCTTCACTTCAGTGTTACCCGGAGATCTCTTGCAGAGAACTCCCCCAGTTTGTCCATGACTCCCCACAGCCTTTTAACAAGTCCTTTCTCTATGCACAGCTTCTCCTCCCAGTTCTCACTGGCAGCCCCCAGAAAGACGCTCTCCAGGCCCAGCCTTTCCCCAGATTCAGCAACCATCACTGTGGTGCTGATCACAGGCATCCCCCAGCCAGGCTCAGCTCCCTTTGTCTCCAAGGAACAGGCAGCGAACAGGCAGAATCCTGACAGCTTCACAGTCCTCATTTGGGCACCACCATCCTTGGGGATGGGGGATGCTGCAAATGCCCCAAACTGAGTGTGCACCATGGCAGGTGGCCACTGGTCCCCATGCCAGCCCGGAGGGAGAAAGCAGCCTTCAGTCACTTTGTCTAAGGTAAAGCAGGATGTGCAGATGCTTCAGCACCCCATCTCCTTGCTATTACCAATTCACTGGGGGAAGGGAGGTTTTGGGGACAGACTGATGGATGGATAGAGAGCACGGTCTGGCAGCCAGCCTTGTGCTGGTCAGCATCACACTCCCTTTTCCACAGCCCCAGACACTGGCAAATTTCTTCCTGGAAATATTTGTAAAATGTAGGCAACTCTTTTAATAACTCCCATATGACATACTTTTGAAAAAAATAAAAAACCAGAAGAGCCAAAGACATGTCAACATTTCCTTCAAACTAATATCATATTAATGCCGAGCACAGTGAGTGGTGGAAGAAGGTGGATTTACAGCAGAGGTAGAAGGTGAAGTGCTTAACCCCCTGGGTTTTGGTCCCTGCTCTGCTGCAGACCCACCTGTGCTGGAGGAGACATCTGTGCTTGCATTCCCACCACCCCATGCCTTAGTTTCCCCAATGAAGAGAGAAGACTCAAACTGGCCAGGAAGTGTTTTTCTACCCACTAAAGTTTCGTGGAGAGATGATTGAGAAAAGAGCACATTATTGATGAGCTACCCAGAGATGTCTGGAAGCCCAGGCTGCTGCCCTGCTGACAGCAAGGTGACCAGGAGAGAGCCAGCCCTGTTGTGCACAGGGACTGGCAGTGGGGACAGTAGAGGTTGCAGAAAGCCATCTCAAGGGATAATTGCTAATGCCTGCACCTGGCCAGGGAATGAGCAAGAGGAGATGCTTCAGTTTCTTTTATCAGCACAAGCAGCAGGGTCCCAGTCACAGCTTCCCCAGTCCAATTTCTTCCACTTTTCCTGCAGCAGCCCCAGGAGGATCAGCTCTGCCTGGCACTCATCCAACCCACATAGTGTCCCTCCTTGCCCTGGAGGAGAGAGGTGAGGAGAAGGATGACACTTAGCCTGGTCATCCTGAGGGGCGAATAGAATAGAATAGAATAGAATAGAATAGAATAGAATAGAATAGAATAGAATAGAATAGAATAGAATAGAATATCCTGAGTTGACAGGGACCCACAAGGACCATCAAGTCCAGTCCCTGGCCCTGCACAGGACAACCCCAAACCCTCTCTACTGAGCAACTCAGGTGATAAGGTTCAATCCCCAAATAAGCCCCTTCAGGAAGCAACCAGAAAAAGGCTTAAACATTCTGAAAGACCTTCTCCATGCCAGAGAGCACCTCTCTTCTCTGCTCAGCCTCCAACATCAGGTGTCAAAAATCCCACACTTCAAACACCATCATCCCCTTTCCACCTTGAGGCTTTTCACACCACGCGCCTCCCTCCACATTATCACACTGGCACGAGCCACTTCACCCCATTTGCTAAAAGCATCCAAATGGGAGGTCAGCACAGCCAACAGCTCCAGGATGGAGTAGGACAGACTCACATCTTCCACACCACTGGTTTCCCAGCTTTCACAGGGTTATGACTGTGCAGCTCCAGGATGGCCGAATTGCACCCTGCCAGGATGGCATTCACTGGCACAGGGAGCATTTACTGTGGGTAACACTGGCGCTCTGCTGGACTTCCAGACACCAAGATCTGTGCGTCTGACAATTCACATTCAGGAATGCTCATGCATTGATATTTCCAATATTTGGGTACTGTAAAGCAAACGCAGCTGATGTGGAGTCATTAATATGTAATAAATGCAACTCCACTGTGGTGCTTTGACAGCCACAGTTTTTCATAAGAGAATGACTCTTCTGAACACATTTTAAACCCAAACAAGCTTTTTCTTGGCAGCTGCCAGGAACTGGGTTTTTAGGAGGTTTCCCTGGCTCACAAGACTTCAGGGGTGCCTTTGCCAAGGAGCCATCTACCTTCAAACCTCTACAAAGGTATGAGCAAGTTCTGCAGGACTCTGAGGGCACAACCAGGGTGGCAGCAGCAATGGTGGCTGACGCAGGTGGGTGAGCTTGTTTGGGGAGGTTCACCACTCAGCCCACCATGTGGACTGGTGGCCTTGCAGAAAAGGGGTCCTGCAGCCCTAACCCAAATGGGTGGCACTGCCCACTGGACTGGGATGGGGTGGGATTGTGCTTGGGATGCTGTTGCAGGGGTGGATTTTTATTCCTTGGTTGTTTTTCCTTTAATTCCAGAGCCTTGGTTTCAGTCTGTGGGCTGACACTGACTTTCAGCACAGACATCAGGCAGTGCAGCTCTTCCCGCATCAGCTCACACCTGCTTCGTAAAGCTGCTCTCCATCCAACACACACAGCCTGTTTGCAAGCTATGCGTATGTTTGCATAACCTCAGGGTTTTTTGGCCGGAAACCAGGCTTTTGGGAGGATTTCTCAGGCTTTCAAAACCCATCATGGTGCTGGGGCCGTGAGTATGTGTGCTCTAACCACACAACGTGACGGGCAGGAGGAAGGAGCAGCAGCTGCAGGAGAGAAAGATGGGTCTGTCCAAGCTGCAAAAGCAGACTTTTTGGGATCACACCTTGGTTTTTTTATTCTTCTCTGAGATATTTTCTTTCAAACATCATAAAAAGGTATTGGATATTCTTTCAAGGATGCCCAGGAGAGCAAGCAGAAGGAAAGCCAGCCTGCAGTGTGGCTCTGTGGATAACTGATTGCTTTGCTCATTTTGGTCTGACCCAGAACAAATATGTTTCATTTTTCCAATGAGCTGGTAAAAAAAAAAAATACAGTCCCCTTATTTCTAGTTTACTTAGAGCTGATTTTTTTCCTCTTTTTTTCTTTCCCCCCCCCCCTTTCTTTTATTCCCTTCTTAATGCAGGGCAATTTCAG
Source organism: Scytalopus superciliaris (assembly GCA_013400415.1). Taxonomy (NCBI): domain Eukaryota; kingdom Metazoa; phylum Chordata; class Aves; order Passeriformes; family Rhinocryptidae; genus Scytalopus; species Scytalopus superciliaris. The sequence continues at coordinate 1,013,338 of VXBX01006119.1, read as the reverse complement.
AACAAAAAGCCAAAATAGGGACTTGAAAAATCACTTTTCAGGGTTTTCTTACTCTTGTCAATACAATTTGCCCCGCTCAGCCTGATTTGACAAACCATTTCAGTCACCTTGGAACACCTTTTTTTGGCCCTTTTGCTGCCCGCCACAGTCACCCTGCCCAGGTGTGGTCCCCAGTGCCCCCCAGCCAGGATGGGACAGCACCTCAGCTCCAGCAGCTCCCAGTGCAGGATGTGTCCAGCAGTGTGGTGTTCCCCCGTATGCTGGGATCAGGCTGCCTGCTCGGCTCGGTGCCGTTTCCCCAGCAAAAGACACTTCAGACTAAAGCTGAGATGTGGTTTGCCAAAATATTTGACAACACGAAACGCTGCTTGGCCGGGTGCCAGAAGCCCCATTTAAAAAGTGAAATTCGGCATGCTCCAGCCCCAGGAGCTGTTCCCACGCAGTCGGGGAGGGCAACGGCAGTGCCCGGGCATGGGGATGAGGCACAGGGCCCAATGCCTCCCCATTTTGACCCTGGTGGAGCATGAGCATCCCTGTAGGTCCCAGAGCTGTGGGAGGCATGCTGCACCTCTCCTGCCCAAATGGCCTGGTTGAGGTGCACCCAGGCACCCTCTGGCAGGACACAGGGATCTTGCCTGAGATGGGGCAGCCTGCCCTCCTCCAGCAGGGCTCCCCACTGTAAACCTTCCCTGACACAGCTTCCAGGTCCCACTGGCTCCAGCACAGCCAGCAGCTGAGATGCCAGTCTGGGTGAATGAGCCCTCGCTGAATGCCAGCGTTTTCCTCCACTCGCAGGTGGCTCAGGGGGACTGTGCCAGGCTGTCAAATGGTCCTGGCACTGCACTGTTCGCTGGTCCCCATTTGGGAGCTGTGAGCCATATGCCCTCCTTGCTGCAGCTTTCACGGGACTCCCACCTGCCAAAAGCAATGGCTTGGGTGAGAAGCGGAGCACAGCAGGCAGCAAGGCTGCCATGGGGCACAAAATCCCCCTCATGTCACTAAAAAAGGTAGAAGTGGCTCAAAGCTCCTGTGGCAGCAGGACAGGATGAAGGCCAGAGCACACACACTACTTCTTTCCTTTGTAACTCAGTCAGGATTTAATGCTGGGTAAATCTGTCGCATGGACCTCATCTTTTCCCCCGCACCGTAAAGTGCTGAGCACACATCAGGGTGCTGTAAAACTAACTCGTAATAAGAAATAAGGTCTTCCAGGATGAAAAGCTATTGCATTATCCTCAGCACAGGGAGAGGTGCGATACAGGTAAGCAGTATATTTGGGAGGCATCCCTGTCTTACCTGCTTTTTCTCCTCCTGCCCTCACTGTGCCAGGTGTTGGGGTCACGCTGGGTGCTCACCCACCTCTGCCCAGGCTGTTGCCCTTCCATCACAGTCCTCATGGGATGCCCAGAGCTGTAGAGGCTGCACAGAAAGATGCTGCCCATTGCCCTTCCACTCTCCCCAGCCCCCACTCGGAAAGGCCAGGGTTGGTTTGACTGCAAACCAAACCCTCCAGCCTTCGTTTGCATCAGTTCGTCTCTGTGCCAGAGAGAGAACAACAAAAATTAAAGAGCAAAGCACCGCAGCAAATACAAATCTAAAAGCAGTGAGCAGCATCCCCGGCAGCAGCAACACATGTCCAAAAACTCCAAATCCCAGTGTAGAAAGATGGTGCTCCTGGAAAGAGGTAGCAGAAAAGAGGAAAGTCTTCTCTGAGATCCCTGAAGCATAAATCCCTGATTTGAGCTATGAAGTAGAGCATTAAGATGGAAAAAAAAAAAAAGACCAACTCTTTGCCAGTATGCTGATGTTCATGAAAAGAATAAATATCTGGAAGGAGAGTGGCTGTTATTGCTGGAATAACACAATCACAAAAGAACACACCGCAAAGAATTACACTGGAACTAAGAGGGATGGACGCTTGCTCTGTATGCAATTAGGCACAGCTCTGAGGCAGGGAAACACACATTTTTCTAGAAACAGTGTACTTCTCCATAGCACAGAAACCACCTCCTGGATTGCAGGATGAAGTCTTTTCTTTAAAAAAAAAAAAAAAGAAAAGAAA